>CALNXK010000077.1:2125000-2192500 GCA_942486035.1 Porites lobata | reverse complement strand
AGCAGCGAAAACTTATTAAAGCTTGCCCCACACGCAGATTCGTTACTCATTGTTGCCATCCTATCCCTGATGTAATTTTTGTGTTGACGTCGAAAGTGTCAACACTGTTCCAACAATCACCTACAATTCTCACAAAGATTCACGTGTACCGTCAAAAAACCACTCGAACTCAGTGGGTCGATACCTGAGCCCGCTATACGGTCAGGCGATACTGGTCAGCAGATACACTGCTTTGACAGCTGTCAATTCATCAAACCATGGATGTACAATATCAGGTTGCAGGCTCCCAAACTAGGCAGAAAGTGTGAAATTAAACATTGGTCTGCCTGTGTTGCGGACGGACGGAAGGTCGGGTGGTCGGTTTACGGTCACGTGATTGCCAAATGTTCTAGGATGGATAGATTTCCAAAGCTATGGGGCTCCTCTCAAAATATGGAATTGAGCCCGTGATCAAATAAAATTTCAGCAGAAAGCTAAAAAAAATACTTGACCTCAATAGGTAGAAAAATGAGCCTGCGATACAGTCAGGTGATGATGGTCAGCGGATGCTCTAGCTTGACAGCTGTCAATTAACCTTCATTAGCATTGCTAATATTCGAATTAACGGACTGTCGACTACGAGTGTGAGTAAGACGTTTCAGTCAGGCTTGTAGTGGGGGCGAAATACCATATCGAGTTCCTGAGCGGACCCGAGTCCACGTTTTTAGTTTTCTGATAGTGGTATGCACATGTCCCATTTTCATAGCTGGCAATTGCCTATAATTTGGCTCGCACATATAACTTTAAACTACTGGCAGACGACTGACAGCCCTGCCCGGCGTAGTTTCGTTTTTATGTTGAATCGGTAGGTGTGACATACTATATCAGCTTATATGTAGGGGCAAAACGAGTGGTCTTTCATCTGAGCCCGCGAGATGGTCATGTGATAACTGTCAGCGGATGTGTGATTTTGACAGCTGTCAATCTAATGATACTCATACGGATGGGTAACATAACTGACAGGCTAGTGTCAAGTTGTGCAAGATCTATTGCAACATTTGACATTGGCTTACATGAAGTGTGTGTACGGGTGGGCGGGCGTACGCTACGTCATAACCAAATTTTCTCGGATGGATAGTTTACCAAATTTTGTTACCCATGGTGCTCCGCTGGGCGCGTGAGAGCTCCGCTATAAAACATTGAAAAACCATGCACTGTAGTGAAACCAGAACGAACTTTTATATAATTGACGTCGTTTTATAAACTTTGCTAGCCCTCGTGTCTTACCGAAAACTTGTCCCGCACTAAGTTGAGATCAGGCTGTACTTTTATCTTCCTGGGTAAATAAGCGGATTCCAGGCCGGCAAGGCGAATCGAAAAGTCGCCCATTTAGTGCAATACTTGTTTACCTAAATTACGTGTGCTTCGGAATCGAATGTGTATTAATGATTGTTGCATCACTTGCATGTGCAATAAATCTAAGCTTACCTTTCCGAACACTCGCTTTTCTTCTTGTAGATCTTCTTCCTCCTCAAACTTCTCCGCATGCAGCAATACGCAGCGTCAGCGCTTTGAAAAAAGCTGACCTTGCATCGTGAAAAGAGCTGACCATTCATATTCACGCGAGGGTCTAGTTGGCTTGCCTCACATACCATGCATATTAGTGGGTACAACATAGGAATGTGAAAGGAACGTGAACAGATCGAGAACAAAAACCGCCTACACGGTTAAAAAAGTGCCGCTGATTTGCTACTTCTAGCAAATCTCAGTAGGAGTGTATCACTCGGTTCTCCAAATCAAGATTCTATTTTAGATTTCCACACCCGTTTTAGAACCTTGCTTCCAAAACCCAGACCGGCTTTCGGAGGTGAAATAACTTAGATTAGACGCGAACAAAAAATATTTCTTAAGAACCATTTCTCCTAACTTTCTTATGATTTGGCATTGAAACGACTAATACGACAATCCCTCGAAAACCATACCCCATTCCAGAACAAAATGTGCAAAGTCTATACCCGTTGTTATACAAGAAACGGCATAAAATCCATACCCTTTGGGGCGGCACACAACTGTAAATGTCTTACATAAAGGAGTACCACCCCCGAGGATGTGACACGTTTGTGGACAAGTGCATTGATCAAGTTTATGTGATAATTTATCTTGAAATGTAGGTCTAAATGTCAGTTGTTTGAAGGACTTATTGTCTTTTTTTCTCCCCTTTATAATCAGTATTTGTGATGTCATTATCCATACTTTCCGAAGGCTTTTTTTGTTTCAAAATTCTCTTTTCTTACTCAGATTGCACGCAGTGACTGAATTCATAAAGCAACCGATGGATCAGATGTTGAACTCGCAAAAAGAAGACTGTAAAGACACTAATGTCGAAACAAACAATAATCCACTCGATGTATTGGGTAAGAAAAGATACCTTACATCATATAATCCAAAAATTAAAGCACAGAAGATTCCGTAGACTGTTGCCCTGCGAGCAGAGGTTTTTGTTTGCTGTTGTTTGTTTGTTTGTTTTTTCCTACAAAGTCCTTCGGGTGGCTTGCCACCAATTGCTTGCGTTTTGTTAATCGCCACGGGAACGACTTCGTAGGTGTTATGGCATAACAGCCCGAAGGGGGAGAGGGAAGCTACCTATAATGGCTAGCCTGCAAAAAACATCCGTTTCCCCTCACTACTTCGCCGCCGAGGACGTTTCGCGCGGAGGAACGTCTACGACTCAGCGACAGAAATTCCATGATCGTGCCATAGTCCGGCGGCATAGCTCAAAATTTCGGGTGAATCGGCACTTTTAGAGTACAAGCATGAAATTTGGCACCCTGATAGTAGTCACCAATACAAGCATTTTCAGATATAGTGCCAAGCCGGAATTACTTCGTTTCCATAGAAACCACAATTGATTAAAATTCATGAAAATTCAATGAAATTCCTTTTTCCTAGTTTATCAAGACATAGTAATCAGTCAGCCAGTAATACCAATCTGTTTTCCGCGTACTTCTTGTTAGGATGTTTAGATTTAGATAGCCAAGGGCCTTTCAAAGAGATGAGCGTGTAGGATGTTGTAGGGTTTTTTGTCTGTCCCGTAGGCACCCAAAGTTCCTTCAAGTCTAATTAATCCTGTTGCAGCTAGACCCCAAGATAGTGGGGAAAGCGAGAGCGCGAAAGTTCGAATCATGATTGACTAGTGACCATTTTCTTCTGCATCGGCTACACGAGCTAGCATTTTCATGTCCTCTTCTCCATGCCAACAGAAAAAAAATTGAGCATGTCCGTTTGCTGCTGGTGGATTACTAATGGCATTTTTCTTTTCACCATGCGATCCAGTTTCAGTGTGTTGAACGCATTGCGACAAGATCTATTCCACATAGCATACGACTTGCTTATGTGTAAGCAATTCCATTTCAAACGTCAAAACATTTCCCGGTCAATTGCAAAATTTAATACCCCGCGCCGCCTCATGAAATAACGTCAAGTGTTGCAGAAAACTCAAAGTAAGGAATCCAGCAACAGAGTAGTGCCGTTTCCAGTTAACAGGGCAGGCTACAGAATCTGTGGCAGTCATTATTTCAAGCAGCTAGATAATGTGTAAAAAACCATGATCAGTTTATCTCTGCGACGTTGGGTGTTGAATTCCCTCAAGTGCAGGACATCGGTTTAAGTGAGTTAATTCATGTTTTGTAGGTTGTCTCCATTGTGACTTGTGAACACACAACGATTTTTGTCATCAGTTACTCTTTGATTGCTAAGGTGTCCTCTGAATGGAGGTAAACATCGGGTTTGGACCCAGAAAAACTGTCCCTTTCCCCTGAATAGAGGTGTCCCTTCAACAGAGGTAAAAAATACAGAGATCATGTGAACATTTTTCCGGGACCAAATTTTGTGTCCCCCGAATGGAGTTGTTACTTGAATAGAGGTGTCTCAAAGGAGAGGTTCCACTGTATTTTGTCAAAAATGCTATGTAACAGGGTAAGGGATAGGACCTTGGGGCGGAGCCTCCCCGTACTTGAAGTGACAGAATGTTCTGGAAAAAAAAAAAAACCTGCATCAGTTACGAAAAATCTTCAAGACATTTAACGTTACTCAACAGAAAGAAATACAGAAACATATCACAGGGGGCAGACACAGACACCGGACTGTTATTCATTAAGGCTCTCGCTCTTCTTTGCAGATCATTATCGCAATATTGCAGACAAATATGACTACTTCTACAAAGAAGTTCACCAAGGTTACATTCCCATCCTAATGAAATGTTTGGACTTGAAGCCAGAGCACGTGGTCGCTGACATTGGCAGTGGAACGGGTGCCATTGCGAAAGATCTCTTTGAAGTATCAGGGCTTCACAATCCTATTTGGTGTGTTGATCCCAGTGTGGAAATGCAAGAAATTGCTCGACAAAAGAAAGGGGTTAACTCGATTTTGAAAACAGCTGAAGAATTTTTTTCGAATCCGCAAATTAGCGAGAGGTTTGACCGAGTGATAGCTACTATAAGTGCACATCATTTTGTAAACGCCGATGCTGTTTTTGAGGGAATACTCTGTAGTCTACGTCCCGGTGGTTTTTTCTTGCAATTCAACGCCATCAAGAGCACTCTCCCGTCATTTAAAAGTGCAAAAATGCTTCTTAGCCAATGTTTTAAGCGAGAGAGCGAAGTCAGAGATCTATTGCAGAGAAAAATCGGTTTGAGTGCAAAAATTTCTGAGAAGGAGTTCTCCTTTTCAGCGGAGATAAAGAAATCCAAGCTGTACGAACGATATCGATGCCGTTTTGTAAGTTTATTTCAGAAATTAAGCGATGACCAAATTGAAGAGGGAATAATCGAGTTAGACAATGAACATTTTCAAAATGTCGGTGACGATGAACTCATCAAGTACGAATGCACAGTGCTTGTGACAAAAGTAGAGAAAGTAGCTTGAAATAGCCTTGATACGCATGATACAGTGCCATTTTAGTGGCTCTTATACGATAGTAGATTGTAGGGTTTCACGGTAACAGTTACACCATCAAAAATCAAAATCAAAATCCTTCAATAGCTAACGTCCAGAATGTGTGAAAGGAGAACCATAACTGTATTGCATTGTATTGCCAGCATTACATGGTATCGTTTCGTATGTTGTTTATACTATTGTATTGTATCTGATTGTACATCGTATTGTATTTTTTTCCAGTTTAGTACGACATTGTTAATGAAGAAATGTTACTAAAGAGGAGAGGGGCGCACTTACGATACTCTGCCCCGTGCTACTGTTGTCATTAATCTTAAAGGAAGAAGACTACCTGGAATAACAGAAGATAACCTAGAATAAATTTAATGTAGTAGGAATACAGAAAGTTAATACAACTTGCATCACAAATCACAACTAAGCAACCTATTGTAATAACTGCGTTTCAATGTATTTTTGAATACTTTCTTCGAAGATTTTTGCCGTGTAGTTAAAAGAATACTGTTAAAAACAAAAACAGAAACAACAACAACTACAATGCTGGGACGAAATCTCCTCGACAACTTATTGATCAGACTAAGATGTGCTTTGAGTATTAACTTTAAGACCGGGGGGGGGACTTTTGGGGCCCGCTCCCATATACAGAGAAAAAGTTAAAACCGTTAAGCTGTGACAACCAAACTTCAGTCCGGGCCACAACCAGATCTGGATATATGATGATGTCACCCACATTTGCAAAATGGCGCCCACGCCGAGAAACTCGGGGGAAGGTCACTTCCAGGCTCTTTGCTGCGCCTAGAAGTGTCTTTTCCCCATACTACTTTGAGAGCTGTGACTTTAGACAATGAGAAATCAGGGATGTGAAGAAAAAAATGCCTTCCGATGAACGTTTGTGCGTTCTTGGGAGGTAAAACGACCGAACACGAGAGCTTTTCAGCTCAAAGAAATGCCGGACAGGGCGCAAAACATCTAATAAAAGAAGGCGAGTTTCAATTTTCTGATCCTTGAAAAAAAATTTTTTGAAATCTACATAAAATTTGCTTGTTGATGGTGGTCTTGTTGGTGTAGTGCATAGCGAATTCAAATAGTGCGGTGCTTTGGAAGATGTAACAGTCAGTTGCCCCGTTCACGTGCTGGTTTTCATTGTACAGGGGCACCCAACGGCAATTTTCGCGAAAATATCTGTTCGGAAGACGATTTGAGATCTAGAATTTTCGGAGCATTTGTTGTCAAATTTCTTGCTTGCCTGCCTCTCCTAGGATTTTCGAACATCTACTAAATGGTATAATTACGCATTTTTAACGGATTTTGACCCTAAAAAAGGCCACGTAGAATTTTTGGGAGCCTTTTCCTGGCTGAAATTTTCGAGAAGGTAAGTTTTTATCCCTATAATTTTCGGGTCACTAGACTTTCAGCTAGGAAATCCGAACAGATGAAAAGTTTTTAGGGGATAAAGATATGCCTATATCTACTGTCTGAACCAGTAAAATACGTTTAACAATGCTATGTTAAGTGGTTTTGAACTATATCCTCGTTGGGTGCCCCTGATTGTAAAGCCATGTTTATTTTATGTTATCTTGCAGTCGGATGGAAGAGCAAAAGCACCTTGTTTTTGTGGCAAAAAGATGCCGCCGGTTGGTTCGTGGAGAACCGTAACCATGGTCTTGCCTGATCACCAAGTGGCAATAACCGAAAACAGTTCAAATACTGTTAATTCAAAAGCTATTATCAAGGAAGGGAATACGCGCTCCAGTCAGAAGACTCGCATTTATAGAACAACACCAAGCTGGAGTTTACTGAGTCACAATGCATTTCTCCATAGTTGATGCAGCTCCAGTTGAAGCTGCACTTGATTCTTATAATTTTGTATCTGTAAATCACTATCCGTGATAATTTAACATCCTGCAAAGAAGACTCATGAGCTGGGCTCAGCGTGATACAACATTGCAAAAAAAACAACATTTTTATTTACATTCACGGACTAACAAAAATCGCTTAGTTATTAAGATCCAGGAGGCACTTTGGAGAAAATTAGAACCCTTATTTAGCCGTAATAAAATGCTTTACGCTTCAAAAACGGAGGTCACACAAAATGCTCTTCCATTAGAAGGAAAATCCTTCAGACCAGATACAAAAACCACAGTAAATCGATACGTGTGCCATGACCTCTCAGTGTGAAACAAACGGCTAAAATCACAAATGCTCAGTGAAAATGTGCAACCATCCAGATCATAATCTACCCAGCAGAGGAAAAAAACTTAACGAACAGCATTTTGGCATGAGGTAAAAGTCGTGTAGGCCTACCAGTTTTTAGTATAAATGCATTTTGTCGCTTTTTGCCCGTTTTTCCATTTATTAGTACATGTTATTTAAATACTAATAAATGCATTTTCTCGCTAAAAAGTCACTTCTTTTTTGCCCATTTTTCCATTTATTAGTATACATTATGTAATTTAATAAATTTGTTTGTTTAACTTTCACTGTTAAAGTGCTTTGCAAAAACTATTTTTACTAGTACTAGTAAGGTTTTTTGAATACTTTGCAAACATCTGATGACCCTATTTCAAGTATTCAAATTCCCTACTCTTCCCTTTCGATAGGTGTCGTCGAGTCGCGTCAGGGTCTCTTGACATCAGAAGTCCAGGCGTTTTTACAGAAACCTTCCTCGATCATTATCATTTTGATATTTGTAAATCGAACGCTAAGGCGTATAAAATCATCTCGCTTAATCGGTTTGGTATTACATGCTGTTACTTTTCTTCAAGGAGCACTCCAGCCATAGCGCAGACTCGTACCCAGTCGCTATTTAAGTGTTTTTTGGGATGAGAGAAGATTGGGGATTAGGTTGAGGCGCGCGCGGGGTCTCATGGGAAGGGAAGAAGGAAAAATAGCGACTGGCAGATTTCGTTCCAATATGGCGGCTCGGGAAGAAAGCTCATTGTCACGCGATGTAAATAATGCCTTAAATGAAGGGAAATTAGCTTGCCAACACCGCAGTTGTACCGTAAATAATATCTTCGTAGCAACGTCAGAGTACCCGGTCGCAAACTTTCGTGTCAAGTTTAGCGATAATTATCTTCTATAAAACTGAAGGTATTTTTCAATCATGTGGTTCGGTCACCCGGGTTTCTCTTTGGATGCAGCACACGTTTATTCAAGCAAGCTTCATTGCGAGGAAGCAAGGGCCATCCTGGAACACATTTATCACCACAGTGTCGTGAAGGTAGAAATTCAAGTAATAATGCCGTCTTATATTGATCTTGTTGATCCTACAATTCTCTAAAACTTGTCTGTTAATTAAGGTTATTATGAATCATTTTTATTTCCTGTTAAATATAAGTATGACCCATCGTTTGTGGAAATGACTTCCATTAACCAGCCATTAATTAAATTTACAAATCAAAATTATAGCGGAGACACTGACGAAAGCTGCAAAACTTATCTTAAGCTTGTGCTAGTTTCTATTTTTTTGTAGTTCAACATAGACACAGTATTCCAAAAAGTCATCTTGAGTTCAGTAAATGATGACATTTCAAGAGGCATCAAACTCATATTTTTACTAGGCTAGGCTGAATAGTAGAAGAAAGGGAGAGGGTTTGTCATTTTTTAAATAGAAACTTGTCATGACAAGTTTAATGACCAATGGATAACAGAACAGTAGTTTATAAACAACTGGCAAACCTAAGGAACAGGAGTAAAATTATTCAATTTTTGTTTTGCCTTCTGGGAAAAGTGGAACAGGGGGTAACGGTGACCCTATTAAACTTAAATTTCTAACTATATGTAAAATACATGAAACTACTTCATCTATTATCCATTGTTAAACATTGGGCCTTGCGGCAAGGGCATCAGGACATTATAAATGCAGCCATTTCCTCACCATTGGTTACTCTTCATGTTTGTACATGTCCATGATCAAAGCCTCTCATTTATTATTCCTTACATCTCTTGCTTGGTTTTAAATTACTAGGAACTGATTTTGGGCTTGCAGTTTTTAATTACTTTTCAAATTTCAAGATTAATTATTGTACATATTTTCCACTTGTTGAAGTATTTATGACTTTGTTAGCTGTTTTATTATTGTGCACTTTAGGTTTACCCTTCAGTGAGAGACATAGCTACTGTTTAAGGTTTTCTTGTCACTACTTGTAGTCTTTTGTATAATTTGGCCAAAGTATTAAAGTAAAAGTACCTAAATAATTAAAATCATTGTTCTTTTTCATGATCTTTTTTGGTCTTGTTCAAGGTTATTTCTTGCTAACCTAGTTTTAGATTAAAGGGGTTGGGTGTTTTGCTGATTATTATTAGTCTAATATTTTTCAATAAAATGAAAATTTTCATGTTGACTAAATTATTTTCTAGTAGCTGGGCAACCACCCGCTTGGGTGACATGTTTTTAATATTTCTTCTGTCTCTTTCTTGAGAGCCATTTAATTGGATATTAACTGCCTCCTCCACCCCCCCGCCCACTTCTTGATAAATTCAGCTTACCCTCTCTTCAATCTTTATAGCAATCAAATCACCCCTCACTTCCAATGTTTTTTCTTGCAATAACTGAGAATATGGAGGACCATAACCAGTTTTTTTGTAATTTTTTTAATGACCATTAATGTAATTTATTACTCATTCAAAATATTTCCCCGATTCTGATTGGCTAAAAGCACATTCATAATTCACCACAACCAGCTACTGATGACCAAATTTGGAAGAATTTTGTGTCTAATGAACCAATGATGTCAAATGTGCAGCATTCTTGCAGGTTAGGACACCGTTACCAAGAAGACCTGGGGACGAGGTTGAGTTGTTTTGGTTGTGAAAACAAAAAGAGCAGAACATTCTGCAGAACATTTTACTCGTTTCACGACGATTTATTGTCTAAAAACATAGCAAGAAGACAACTCGATGGACAAAATCTGCTATTTGGAGTATATTTGCAGACGTGAACAGCCCTTTATCTTCTAAACAGCCTAGCTTGTTTTTAAACTAGGAATTATTTTGAATGAATAATAAAGCAATTAATGAATTCGGCTTTCGTAGGATATGAAGAATTAGGCAGCCTACTCATTAATTACTCTTACTCATTAATTACTAAAAATAATGATGAGCTCATCCATAAAAAACAATAAGCATCCCATGCTGACCAAATTTGAAAGTCTTGTTTCATCAGGAGCTCAAAAGGTAACCAAGGAAATAGAGGTAGGCAAACTGGAAGGTGTTAAAATTATTAAACAGAATGGTAGGTTCTCTTCACAGGTTTTTTTTTAGAAAGTACAAAGGGGCGTTACCAAAAGATGATTACAAAAACTTTAACTTAGGAAACAATGCACAACACTATGTTTTACCAAGACTTAAATCTTCTGCGAATTAAAGGAAAGAGATAACTAAGGAATTTGAAAGACATTAACAGGTAGGCCTACTGTGTGCGATTTTGTTTGTCTTCTGAGTTCTTAAAAAGAGGAGATTTAGGTAAATTTTCAACAGATCTTAGTGAGAAGAGGGTTTACCTTAAAGTCTATTTTAGGAAACAGTTATGAACCAGTGGAGGAGATAAAGGAAACTGATACCAGCTCTTGACGGTCATAAACTTTGTTTCAATTTATTTCAATAGTTGAAGATGCTTAATTATAATACATCAAGGGAGCTTAAGCTTTAATACATAGTATCAGTGATAATGTAGAAGTAAACCCGATGGAGAGCTGCAATGAGCTGCAATATCAAGCATCTTTCTTCTAACGCTTTTTTCTTGGCTGAGGTGCAGCTTTCGACGAGGGAGTCAATTCGTGTTTACCACGTTTCAAAAATGTTTCCTTGTCGTCTGCAAAAATAGAAACCCTCCTTCTTGTTGTTGTTGTTTTTTTGGTTTCACTGGCGCACAAAAACAAATCGGTTAATCTATAGAAGAAGCACAAACATAAGAAGTCAAACGTATGTAGAATCTCTACAAAAAATATCGAGAAAAGAATTACCAACCTTCAATCCACAGTTCACTATAAAAAGAACCATCGAGATCGTCCATGCTTTCCCGGGAATCCTTAGCTTCCCGCGCACAAGCCATGCCGGCGAAACAACTAAAACGCCAGAAAAGGCATAAAAATACTTTTTGCTGACTTTTTTATTGTTAATAATAAATAAATAGACCTCACAAAGGATATAGTGAGAAAAAAAAATACCAGGAAAGTGCCGTTATCTTTAAAAAAACGACCTGCACGTCTTTATGAGCATTTGCACGTCTCCAGCGAACGAAATCTGCCAGTCGCTATTTTTCCTTCTTCCCTTCCCATGAGACCCCGCGCGCGCCTCAACCTAATCCCCAATCTTCTCTCATCCTAAAAAACACTTAAATAGCGACTGGGTACGAGTCTGGCCATAGCGCTCTTTACTTCGACATTTCTGTCGAACTTAGTCCTTTCGCGGTCAAATTAATGTTTTGGTTACCGTGTGGACCAATCACATTGCAGGAAATTACATATCCAGATCTGGTTGTGGCCCGGACTGACGAGAGAACGACTGGACAGAAGACAATTTGACTAACAGTAGACGACTGTTTGAGAAGACTGTGATGGTGATTGAACAAACGGGGCAATGGAAAATCAAACTTGCGTGAAATAACAAGTTTGGTGAATGTGCAAACGTTTGTTAAAGTGGTTGTAAAGATAATTCTTTGATCTTATTTTGCTTAAATTTACGCCTCCAGTAACCATACATTTACACAGTAACTTCAGTTATTTGCTATGCCAGCAAATATCAAGCAAACATTCATTTTTGACGTTTGATTTTACACAGAGAACAAAATTGGGGCAAATTTGAATCTAAACACCAAATTTACTAATAGGAGCAGAAGTGAAACAAAAACTGTGTAAACTTTATATTTACTCTACATTTACGCCACCCTTGCGGAAAAGTAAACTTTCACTTTTGAACAAAATTTACACCAAGAACAAATAAGTAGCAAGTGGTTCTTGTTGGAAAACGTGAAGGGACCCCTTGCGGAAACACTCTTGTTTTCACTTTAGAAACTTGCATTACCAACATTGTACCAGTAGTAAGTAGCCTTAAAAACTTGCATTACCAACATTGTTCCAGTGGTAAGTAGCCTTAGAAACTTGCATACCAACCTTGTAGCAGTGGTAAGTAGCCTTAGTAATGAAATGCTAACCATTTGTGTCATCTGCTGCCCACAAGTCGACTTAATGGACACCTTTAAGGGATACCTCTAACACCTAGAGTTGGTCCTTGTTGTACTGCATCTTTAGATTGAAGATAATCAATAGTTGCAGGCCGGGACAAGCGAAGCCCGCAGACTATTCTTGGCCAGCGGCGATTTATAAACTGTTCACGTTCTTGGAATGCCCATGTTTAAATTTTCGCCTGCACTTCCTTAAGTTTAGTTGCTACTAGTTTAAAAGTTTTTATCTTTTTAGGGGATCATACATATGTCTCGTAAGTATTAAAGAAACGGATGAGACACCTGTATAAACATTGGTTAGAAAAATTTACTAATTTAGGCGGGTTTTTTAGGCAACCATCAAGACTGAATCGCCTTGTTATGAACTTCAGAAAGTGAGTTTTGATGTTAGCAATCCGTTTCCGCTGACTGGCGAGTTCCGCATCGTGTTGGTGGAAGCTCGAAATGCGTTTCCAGGCCCCTCGCCGCCAAAGGCGAACACTTCAAGGTCAAACAAGAATCTCAAGGCGGTGGAATCAAGAACAGATCACGGGTAACTAATGATACTGCTAGCAGAATAGTAATAACACTAATACTACTTGATTATCCTCTCCTCTCATGGGGCTTTTCAGGGATAATGATCCAATAATTCAAATGAACATAATATTGGCTAAGAATCCCAACTGGTAGGAGGTGAACCCGCTGGCCATTTAAAAGCGTGGCTGAGGATTTGAACTCGGGACTACCGAGAACAAGTCCAGCTAGCGGTCAGGGCGAGACTTGAACTTAGGGCCTTCGGATTACAAGTCCGGCGCTCTAACCGCTCGGTCACGCTGCCTTCACAGAATAACTGACTTCTCTGTAGGTTGCATAGTTTTCAAAAATTAACTGTAGACTGTAAGCCAATGAGAAGACAGATAGTGCGTACAATGTGTGATTGTTGTTCTTAGTTGTTGGTGGTGCCATTATCGTGAAGCACCGGGTGGTATTGCGATTCCTTGGATGGGATATCAGTGCACTGAAGGGTTACCCCCAGTATTATGTCGCCGGTTGCAATTTATAAGAAAAAAAACACACACAACCACAAGAGAGAAGCAGTGAGAGAAATACAACACTGAACTGGATGTACCTACCAAATTCACCTTGCCTGCAAAGCCTTACTCGACAAGACTTTTCATTAATCAAGGAAGATCCTTGTTTAGCATGCGCTGTTTGTTGCTAGGATTTAGTCTCGAGCTCAGGCCTTAAAGCCGTGACCTTGATTCAGCAGGCTCAGTTATGAACGTCCGTTTATCAATACATTAATCGGCTCGCACTCGAAAAACCAGTTTCACAAGAGAAAAAAAGATTGACTAGTCGAGAGGTTCGCGCTGCAGTGCGGCGACAGCAACGACTCGACGCGCTTCAGGCAGAGCGTTCTTTTTTCCTTCTTGAGTATCAAGAAGAGTGCAAAGGATGGCAAGCCCTAACCCCCTTTCCGCCTTGTGCACTGACACTCCAATACCTCCAAACTACACTTTCCTTGAGTTTTTACTCCTCTCTTAAATCTTGTTTGTCGGTAGGTAATTGAAGAGATCTCCCAGACGAGAGTTTCCCCCAAAGCTAGAAAAACAAAGGACAGAGTCAGATGAAGGTCGGTTGACAACGAATTTCGGTCATATTTTGTGGTGTTGAGTTTGGAATAATCTGATAATGAGTCTTGACTATTTTACCTGCACTTTAAAGTGCGCGGATTTATTAAGGAGCTTAATAAGCAACGTCGACGGCAATGGCGGCGAATACTTCGCCCAAAAAGTAAATTTGCGCTATTTCAAGTTCCAACTGTTTTAATTTGTCAAATGTTGACGTTAGTTTTCTTTTCAGGAATTGAATTCTAAAGGAACGTATATAAGTTCACGAAAAGAAAAAGGAAATCGTTTTGTTGTGCTCACGTCCTCCATAAAACGTGAAATTAGGAAGTTACACGTCGTAGTCGTGCAACTACGGCAAAGAAGTCTTTAGTATACGCCGCCGTCGTTGTTGCCTAAGCTCCCTATTGTCTCCTCTCAATACCTGTGTTTAACGCATTGGCCTAAGGCTGACGTTCCTTTATCAGAGACCAGTATTTCTTTGAGTTTTCTCTCATTATTTTGCAGTTTGATTTGGTTTTTTGGGGTCATTTTGACTCTAGTACTGTCATTTCCCCTTATTTTTTGCGTACACCCTGGATTAACCGTCCGTAATAGCGAGTGCCTGTAACTAGATGATAAAAACGTACAAAACAAATCCTGCTGCTGCCAAAATGCCACTCCTTGTCAGTGAAAACGAGATTTAGGACAATACAATTGTGCTTTTGGGCCGTACGTCCATAATAATGGGAATTAGTTTCTGTCAAACGTCAGTAACGTTTGGCGGGAATTGCAGCCGCTGTCGGTATTAGCGGGGTGTCCTTCCCTCAAAAGCAAGGTGTCCACCATACGAGAGTTGATTGTATCATAAAATAAAAGTTGTTTTATCGTTTAGCTCCTCCAGCTCCTCTGCTGAGCGCCTTCTGGTCTCCTTCCAAGACTATTCATCTTGAAGCCAACAGCACTGGAACAGTAGAAATCCACTTCCTGCCTTTTGACATCGGCCACAGACAATGTTCAATTCTTTTCATTAATGATCAAATTGGCGAGTTTCTTTACTGCATCGAAGCAAACGCCACTCTCCCTCTCCCCTCCCCCATGCCAGTAGCAGATTCCCCCCACAGTGTACGAATCAGTAGTGCGGCGGCTGCCCGGACTGGCCGGGGGTTGTTTGGTGGGGATGAGAGGGTGGTGTACTGGAAGTGTGAGCATGATGAGTCCTTCACAGAAGACCTGTATATTCCAGTGGTTAATGAAGCAAGAGAAAATGCTCTGGGTAAGGTGGTTATAACTTAAAGTATGTATTTTCTTTGATAAACCAAAATTCAAAATGTAACTCTTTGTGTTCGTTGGTATCATAGTATAATATCGTTTGATAAAATGTTCTGTGATGTTCTGGCCGATTAAGACCCTCCAGGCTGAAATTTGGCCAGTTGAGCACCGTATATGTGAGAGCCACCCACAGTTCTACGAGGCTGAAGAATCATTTAAGCCGGGCTTTCGCCGAAAATCAGGGGTTATTTTACGGTTTTTCATGGCGGGAGGTAAAAACAGGATCTTCAACTCAATCCAGTTTTACTAAGAAAAACTAGATTATATTAAAACGTGAAGAGACAAAAACAAAAACGACATCCTGAGGAGCCCTTGTTTGGCTGGCAGGAAATGTTTTTGAGCTATTTTGAAAAAATAGCTCATATGTCAGTGGTGTGAGCGTATGTATCTTTGTGGCTTTGTATCTTTGTGGCTTTGTATGTTGGGATGTTTGTTGCAAGAGCCAATAAGGTTGAAGGTACTATGAGTTGATGCTTAGGAACCAATGAGATCTTGGCATCTATTTAAACATGGCATTGGTAAAGGTCGAACAAGGGCACTTTGAGACCGCCATCTTGATCCTTCACAATTTTTTCTTCTTTTATTACGGGTACAGGTGTTTGGAAGCATTACATAAAATATCTTCATGATTCAAACGCTGAGAACAGTGATGCAGCTGTTTAAGGGTTCATATTTAAGTTTGGATGCTGCTTCGAGGCATTTCTGACCTAATTCGGCTATCGGTACAACGCACGTCAGTATGAGTTCTGTTTCACCTGCTACAACTGGGAAGAGTATAAAAGATCATATATTTTCAAATCTCTTCCAATGAAGCAATAATTAATATTTAGATATAGACTTTAATTCGAAAGTATGCGCCCTATAAAATGTGGTTTTAGAAGTTTAAAAGGCAGCTTATTTTTTTGAAAGCTGTATCGAGTATTGCTAATCCTGTAGACAAGCTTTAAAAATATTATTCTCTCGCTTACAAAGTTCAACCGACCTTTTTCGTTCTATTTAGTAAAGATGCATAACTTAAGTAGAAACAGTAGCGTTAGGGAATAAAATTGGAAGAAGCTAGTTGACACAATAATTAGATACTGTTATATTGAGTGGAGTAACATGATGTAAGTAGAAATATATTTCGGCAGTTTGATAATTTTATTGGAAGTTAATAAATGTTAGGCTATCAACCTTGACGTTGCATGAAACATAATTTAATTGCAGATGTTGTAATAAAGCCGAGGTGATTTCTTAAAATCGTTTGAGAAAATTTTGTAGTAAACAATTTGCCTCTTTTTTACGAACGAATTGTGAAAGGGCCAAAGACCAACATCTTCAAATGCAAATTGTGTGCATGAGTTATTTTTATAATTCTGTTTACTAGATTACTGTGTGATAACTCGAATTCCCTCACGTACGAACGACGAAAGGGGGCAAAGTCCAACACTTTCACGTGCCAGCTGTGTGACTGTACATCTCATGCAGAATGGCTTTTCACAATGATAAATAGTAACTTGGACGTATGAAGACCTGTTTCCTTTTGTAACCAATGCCTCAAAAAAGGCTCTTGTCTTTTGAGAAGCAGTGGCTTTTAAAACGTGAAGAAATAAGTTGTCGGAGTTAAAGACTGTTTCACTGAGTAGAATCGCACGTGTAAACCTCGTCAATTATGATGATGCAACCATCTACCACAATGATAAAAATCCTGGTATTTCGTAACTATTCAGTATTCGATGAGTCACATTTTGGCTTACGAAACTCCGAGGAAACCTTAGAGTTTTCCTTCTAATCAACGTTTGGTGAGTAGAAATTTATTTCACTTTAACGATTTGTTTAACTTGCACCAGATGTAACAGGGAAAGACAGAGGAAAGTGAATAAAAAGCTTGAGGATCGACTCAGCTGAGCGTTTCGCGTTTTCATTTATGCACCGCAATACGCAATTTCGCACAAAAACCCAATCTACATTTAGGATGAAAGAGGTAGATTCATCACTCTTGGTAAGGTTACACCGAAGCACTAAAGTTACACTGAAGCATTCAAAATAGCTCATGCACGTTTAACGTGCCTATGTTTTGTATTTGGATGCCAGTTGAAGAAGAATATTAAGCAAATGACCGAATTAAGTGAAGTTTAACTTAATCTCCTCCCTCTCTCATTCATTTCAAGCTATCGCCGCTCAACAGCGCATGTCAGAACGCGAACTTCAGCGACGGAAGCTGACAGGAACGCTGGCCAGTTGCACAGTCACAGCAAGTGTAGCCGCGCTTGGCCTGGGAGGAGACAGATTCGTACCCGCTGCTGACAGCAGCACGAGAGAGTCCCTCGAGAAGGAGGTCACTGAATTCTATACAGAGCTTAGCTCCAAGTTCTTCCAGGCTCCTACTCAGATCATTATTTCAACCAGCGCTAACAGAAAGAACGGTTAGATTTGTGGTTGAAACTCTTAATTAATTATTCCTTGAATAAAATAAGTTATTAAATCCAGCCCAAAGAACCCGAGGTAGGTTATCTCGAGATTTCTCGAGGTATTTCCAGTCTTCTACGTTGAATAGCCTTACATACTCGGTGACAGAACTGGCTCCTTAAAAGAAGCTAGTAACCTCAAATTAGAGGTTGGTACTTTCGCCAACATGCCTAAATATCTTGCAAAACAATATGCTTTCAGAAAGTTGATTTGATTTTCTTTTTATTATTGTTTCAGCTGAGTTGACCTCCACAGCTCTCAAGTCGTTGAAGAACTCAATCCCACTATCCGTCACTTTCCAGCCCAAAGGACCTGGGCACTACCCGTGTCAAATTATTCTTAAGTCTGCGCATGATCTGAGAGTGTACCAGGTGGAATGTACAGTAACTCCCGAGGGATCAGCTCTTGAACTGGAATTTGTGTCACCCACGCATCAGTCAGTTACTCAAGACATACCTGTGGTAAATATCATTTCTTATTCATTCATCGTATTTAAAAAGGAAAAGTTGACTCGTTTAACTGTCTCGTCAGTCAGTGCAAAAGTTTTATAATTGTACCGTCAAGCCAGTTACCCACTAAGGCAGCGTGCAAAGAAAGTCGTGTCCGATAGCCCGGGGCTAGTGGATTTTGCTATCGGGCTAGTGAATTCCGTTTTTAACTTGCCCGACGGGCAAGTGATGTTTTTTGAGGAATTCGAATAACAGAAGAACTATGAAATCAATTCTGCTAGTCAAAAAATTTTGAGGGGCTAGTTGAAATGACATCTGGGCTAGTAAATGCTAGCTTCAGTTTGCCCGAATGGCAAGCTGTAAAAATGATTTTCTTTGCACCCTACCACTAATACATAGGTATCATATCACAAAGATATCATATTCTTTTTTAGAGTTTTTCCTGTTCACCCGAACACGTATTTAGGCTGATTTAGCAACAGAACGGGAACGTCATTTGACGACGGGAAAGCGCGCGGTAAGGACTAAACTCGACTTCCGGTGCCCAATTTACCGCTGTGCCATTGGTCAAGCCAGTTGTTTGATTTGCGCTCGCCGTCGTCAACTGACGTTCCCGTTCTGTTGCTAAATCAGCCTTTTATCGCTCTTCTGACCCACGTGCACCGAGCGCCACCATATTGGAAATTGATTTGGACATAACTAGGAGCAGATCTCTTATGAATCAATATCGATATAATAAAAGTCATACTGGGCTCCGAGGCTTAATTTTTGTAAGGAATGACAACTTGCTGGGCCATCGTCCAGAATGACGTGACATATCCGGGAACTTTATGCGCAATCCTAGCGCCAGACTTCAAAAGATAATCAGCGAGCCGAAATCCAAACAAATAAAGAGAAAACAGACAAAAACTGGCTCTGACTCTCGCTAAGCGGCAAAGTTGGTCAGGTGAAACATGTTTGTTGCAGAGAAGCGTAAGATTATATTGTACTCATTTCTTTTAGGTTAACCAAAGTAATCAAGATTGGCATTTGGCGGCGACCATAGAGGGGGAGGGTTTTTACGGACCTCCTGTTATGGTTGCCAAATCACACCTCTCCACCCACTACCCCCTGATGTTTAGACCCTCCTACGAGGGTAACGTAGAGGTGAGTGCTTGATTGCTGAGTAAGAACGGATCTTTGAGGGTGGGGAGTGTGACGTCTTTGGACTACTTCCTCTCGCCTCTCAGTATCCCTCACCTCTTGATATTAGCGAACTTAAGCAACGAAAACGTTGACGTTCATGATGTCAAAAAAGAAAACAAGAGGAAGTTAATCGTTTCCCTCTTACAGTGGTCTGACTGGATAAAGTCATACTACAGGAGTTAAGTAAAGCTGTTGTTGTTGTTGTTTTTTTAATTTGTTTTGTCAGACAGAGGCGTTCATTCAAGGGAAAAAAACCTCCGGTTGCTATTTATGAAGTCCTGGATGCCAGCGTTCTCGGGTTAAAGCTCCCTATTAATATTTAAAAACCTCAATTTGACGATGTGTAGAAGATTTAACGACTATTATTCAATCAAGTTTGCTAAGTTTTCCATAAGAATAATACGGGCTCCATACACACTCCATATATCACTTTTGATATTTACTTGAGGGTCCGCAATTGGGCTTTGCTAAGTTTGAAAGTTTTGATATCTATGCGTTTGTCTCATCACTCAGGGAAGGCTGGTTCTGACGAACACAGTAGATGGTACGGAACAGGTCTATAAACTGTTAGGAACAGGACAGAAACCACTTCCACGTGATCATATCTTGATAGAGTGTCCCGCAAGAGAAAGGTGACGATAACAAGCCTTACAAACCTCTAACAGTCTTTGGAGAGGCATACTGAAACTCTTTATTTTTAAAAAAAAAGACTTGTGCCTAGATTGATTCTTTGTCTTAAGTGTTGCGTCGTTTCAGTTTATGCTTGTTTGTCTTTGCTAAGATCTATCAGTCCGCAATTTTATAGCCTGTCAGCAAGCTCTCCATATGGCAGGCGATGCGAACCTTGCGAGAACTGCGGCGCGAAATGCTTGCAGCTAGCAGTTTTAACTTGCCTTTACCATATAATAAGCTCAACCCTAGTTTTAGCGGTGATTAGTTCGATTATTATACGTAAATTTAGCACTCGGGTCTCCAATATTTTGTCCTGTTGTTTAACTTGTTGTTTTGTCTATGGACGAACGAGAGCATTACAAACACGGAATAAGTCCAAAATAACAAGTGAAATAATTTGTTCTGTTAACAGTGCCACCTACACCCTGCAAGTACCGAACGTGACAAGAAACAAACTCGTTTTTCAGGTTTGTATAGAAACTTCTTACCCCAATATTGAAGGTCTCGAAGCACTACGGAATGAATCAGGAGACACAGAAGCCAGGCTGTATGTTCTGCCTTAAAGCTCCTATCTGCCGAGGCGTTGTCAGCTAAAAAGTGTCACATAATCCAGAATTATAAGAAGTCGACTTGTGTTGTTTCATGTTCGCTTTCATTTGAGCTTGACACATATAAGTAGTTTTTATTATGTCATAAGACCAAACTATTACTAGTCCTTTCGGGGGACGGGGTGGGGATGATAATTTTGGAAAATAGTAACAGGAGTATGCGAAGTTGTTATACCTCAGGAAAGCCAAAACCGGACTCCAAACGTCTATCGGTTCAGGAAAAGGACACGGGGAAAGTCCTTCCACAAATAAATTGGTTTTAAAAGCTGAGCGGATCGAGACATTTGAAATTTTTTTTTCTTTAAAAATGATAGCCCTAGGGTGGCCTTTCTGTTTTTCGAACTGAAAAATGTCTGCACCGATGTCTTCTTTTTTTCGAAGTATTAATTTTAGACCTAAAAACATGATGAGTCGACACCAAGTAAGGGATTGCCCATCCCTGTCTCTATTACACCTGAGTAACCCCTATGAGCTGACCAGTTAAAGCATATTTACACACACCAAATGTACCATCCAGAAATCGAAAACAGGTCAATGTAACTACAGCAGTAGCAACAAGCACCGGGCTTTAAGTGTAGTTCCAGTAAGGGCGCGAACTTCTGTTTGTTTTTTGTTTGAATTCTTTGGGTGGCAAATTGCCAAACCTGTGTCAAGGTTCTTGTGGTTTCTTGTTAGGTGAAGACCGACTTGGACATTGTCAGTGGCCCAGCTTCAGTAACAATTCTTCCTGGCAAAACTGCTGAGCACGTGATAACGGTCTCACCCTGGAAACGAGGCGCTTTTACTGGAATTGTTTCATTTGAATCATCCGGGGACTCGCCTGGAGCAGCGAGGTGAATACATTCAAACTGAAAAAGTAGCTAAGGAATCATGAACATTAAAAGACTTACTGAATTCTGTTTCTGTGGTTTGTTGTGTAAAGTGGTATAATAATAGATCTATTTGTTTTAAGGGTACAAGTTGATGAGGAAGATGAAGACGGTCAAAATGTTCCCTTTAAAGCTCAGGAGCTCGCATCTGATCCACGCCAGAGGCCCTATCGCTTATGGTACACTATTGAAGTTCAAGCCTCAGCACCTCCGCCTGAAAGAACCTTAGAAGTCACGTGTGCTGCACACTCCGTAGTAGCAGTAGACATGGCGGTGACGAATCCCACCCGCGAAAGGATTGTTATGGATGTACTTATTGAAGGGGTGGCTTTATCTGGTGAGCCCACGGTCATTTTGCATCCAAGGCAACAAGTTACATATCACGTGACATTTTCGCCAACCATCATTGGTGAACACACTGGAAGGTAGGCGGGTATAAGTCTTATCTCTAAAACTTTGCTCACAGAAAAATGGAAGACTTTAGGCAACCCTCAAAGTTAAAATTTTTGTTCAGTGGCCATTTGGCGATCAGCTCTTTGGGTTTAGTTGCCAGGGGAAATTTTTAGGCGCCAAATTATATTAATAAATTAATATATCAAAATTGTCCTTAACAAAAGCAGTTAGCAAGTTTAACTTAAAATGTAGCACTGTCTATAAATTACTCGTTTACTGTGCAAGGCATTAGTTACTGATAGTCTGAGAATAAGGTTTGCAGATTCATCTCCTTGAATCAATGCTGAAACGGAATTGTAAAGACAATTACCATTTCCAGTTGTCTTTAGGGCCTTCAATCATTCTGTATAATCTCCAGTTGGTATATGAGAGCAGAACTTAACTCATCCTCTGTTAATGTGTTCAAAATTTCCCAGTTGCAACTTGATAAGCGACCTATTTTTTTTCTGATATTTGTTTCGCATATCTTTTTAGAGATAACGTCGCGCACTTAAAAATACTCCGCAACGAGTTGTACTGGGAAAAAATGTTTTTCCCAATCAATTGAAATGAACCCAAACAAAAATGCCGCTTACGAAATAATAAATTTTCTTTTCCCTTTATCATCGCTATAGGTGTTAAAAAAAACATTTTTTGCAACAACCATAAGCTGTCAGTTTTGCCATGTTTAGTTTCGCTTACAATCATCGCATTTGTTTACAAAACCGCGATTCAACTCGCAGCACGGTTCACATGTTACGGTTATCACATAATGTTCTGTGTTGAATTTGCACCAATTTAGCTTTCCCTCTTCATGTTATTAGATTGTTTCAGTATTGATTCAAAAATATTTATAATATGTAGTCCAGTTAAAAAACCACCGAACTTGGCTAGACAAGCATTCCTAAGATATCGAAGAAATCGTCACTGTCGACAAGCAAGGTGCTTCGATTGCGTGCCATTTTTCACGTGTCAAAAGTTAAAATTTCACGTGCAAGGCAACAGACTGAAGGCGATTAGGCGAACGAATGCAAGTCAAGTTTCATTGATGTTCATTTTCAAAACGCTTAGCTCTGGGACTTTTTTAAGTTTTCAATTTATAATATAGCATGTTTTTCAACGGAAAAGTAAAAAAGTAATGTAATTCAAACCAGCTAGAATAAATGTTCTTCAGATTTCAGTAGAAGTGATTACCATTTCTGTTTCTATACGCCACAACACGAATCTGTTCTTCACGGTCGCCAGCTTGGCAACTAATCTCCAAATCAACTCGCCAGTTCCAAAATTTTAGGCGCCATGGCGACTAAAATGGTCGCAACTTGGAGGGTTGTTAGGACTCTTAAAGTACTTTGCAGATAATACTTTTCACTCTTTTACGTTCCACTTGCAGTGTGGTTTTCCAGAATGAAGCTGTGGGGGAATTTTGGTATAACCTGATACTGAAAGCAACCACGCCTCTTCCGGTTACCCTACCCTCTATTCACTGCGAAATTGGCAAGTAAGTGTTAATCAAGGTTGCGTTCGATTGATCGTATTCTGGGATAAAATTGCACAACAGTTTTGTGGCAAATCTCTTGTGCTGTAATTTTTGGACCATCGTTTCCAGCAGATATATAGAGATTGCAACGCAGTGAATGCCAAAACAAGTGAATTTTAGAGTATATTCCATTTATTCCCGGGCCTATTTCGGAATACGCCGGTCAATCGAACAAACAAACATCAAGTAGCTATGAGAATTTTTATCATTTGAAAAATATAATGTGGTGTGTGAGGCTGTAAGTCCAAGCCTAATCACATCGTTCAATGCTTGAAAAGTCAATTTAGTCTTTTGAAACTCTTAGAATCTCAACCGACTGAGTTCCGTTTTTTTTTTCTCAGCTCCACCTATCAGATGATTCGCCTACGGAATCCAACAGATGAGTCACTGGTGCTTACTCCTCACTGCTCCAATACTAATAACTTCAGCCTTGAGCTTGACAATTCCAAACAGATTCTCCTGGCAGCTGGCAGTGTGTTAGAAGTGCCGCTCAAGTTTACTCCTTCAGCCATTGGGAATCTGCAATCCGCGGAAGTTTCCTTCCACTGCCCTCAGGTAAAATGTCGATCTGCTTGATATCACCTTGATGTCTTTAGCTGAAAATACTTTTTTTGTAACATATCTCAAACGAGTGATTTAACAAGAAAAACAACGTGCAAGCGTTCGAGTAGTGGCTTAACTGAGTTGGTAGCGTGCGGAAAATCCCATTCGCAAAAACCAAAACGCCCCGTGTTCTCCTCGCTTTGTTTTTTCTTTGAAATACTCGTAATTTCCAGGGTCGTTTTCGGTTTTTAAAATGGCAGAGACAAGAAGACAAGATAACGAGAAGACCCTCGAAAGGAGGTTGTACACTGACACTAGGTTGTATTCGCAACCTGATCATTTCCCCCAACAAAGCTGGAACAGACAAAATCATCTGACTGAAACTGAGGATATTTTCTCAATCACACTCGTGCACTTTAAGTAGCCTTTCATTTTGTTCTGTTGGAGGTTTACTCTGCACCGGGTCGAAAGTTTTGCATGGAAGTATTCAAATTTGTACGCAAAGTAACATCAATTCTTTTTTCGCCATTGTAGCTTGGAAACTGGGTATTTCACGCGCATGGTACCGGGATGATGCCTGGTACTATGGACCCTATCAATATCTACTCTGAGCTTGGTGGAAATTCTTCAGTTATAATTCCGTTTAGAAACCCAACCGAAAGACAAGTGGTTGTTGATATCATTATGAAGGAACGGCTCTTGTCGAGGAGTGGTGAGATTTTCATTGTTACTTTTGTGATATATAATATTGTAGTATTTACCAAATCAGTGAATAGCAATTTTCGGCGTTTTGATTGGCTCCCGTAACTCGGAATATCCTTGGCTATTCACTGTTTTGCGACCGGAGCCAAGATGGCGTGTCGTTTCAAGACATTTTCCGATGACGAAATTTGAGCGATAAGTGAAGCAGTCGTACAAACAAATACCAAGAAAGCGACGAACTTTGGCTTCTCGGTGTTAACTGGTAGGTAGAAAAATTATTTTCATGCTGAATATACAACAAAATCGTAAAAATGCATTTGACAAAATCCCCGAAATCTTTGCAAATTGTAAACAAAGTTCCTACTAAGTGACGTTTTTAATCTACAAAAATTTACTTTTTTTGTTTGTTGTCTAACTGATTTGGTAAATACTAAAACAAAAAACCCCCTCAGGGGTCGGTGAACAGCGCTAGATATGAACCTCGACGCTTCGCGTGTCGGTATAATGCCTTTTCACCTCCCCTTCGGGGCATAGTTGTATAATATCACAAGTATATATATAAATAAATATATAAGGGACTGGTCAAAAAGTATAGGTGGGGGTGGGCCGGAGCAGAGAGGGGGTGGGTCATGAGGTTTTGAGCCTTGCGCAAGGGGTGGGTTGTGCAATTTTCAGCTACCCTTAGGGGGTGGGTCACCCTATTTTATTACATAGATAGGCACTAACTACTAACGAGACAGTTGACCACACTTGTTATATAAAACACAGCCAGCTGTGACAGACACATCTATACGGGCATGAAACCCTTAGTTAAACTTTTTTTTTTGCGCTAACAAGCATGTCCTTTAACGATTTTACTTTTTTGTAAGGTTTTCTTTCAAAGTTTGTGGTTAGCCTCTGTCCATCAAGCGGTTTTTTTTTAATTTTGAATTATTTTCCTCAAAGGTTGTTTTTGAGGAGTTTTTTCGTAGGATTCTCAAGGCTTCTCCTTTTTAACACTTGGAGGGTGACACG
Source organism: Porites lobata (assembly GCA_942486035.1). Classification (NCBI taxonomy): domain Eukaryota; kingdom Metazoa; phylum Cnidaria; class Anthozoa; order Scleractinia; family Poritidae; genus Porites; species Porites lobata. The sequence continues at coordinate 2,167,008 of CALNXK010000077.1, read as the reverse complement.
AGGTAAATTGAGAGTGCAAGAAGGTTTCCATTTGTTTAAAATGTGTCTTTGCATCAAGGATAGATTTTTCTTTGACTCTTGCGCCTTTGTATACAGCCGTATCTAAAAACGCAGTCTCAGTGTCAAATGTTTCGGCCGTGAATTTAATAGTTGGGTGATGTAAGTTTGCTTGTTCAATGAAGGCTTCAATGTCTGGTTTACTCATGTCCCGTAGGGAAAAGGTATTGTGTATGTAGGATTTCCACAAACTGTTGTTCTAAAGATGGTTTTGCTTAGAGTTGTTGTTTCAATATACGCCTTGAAAATGTTGGCAAAGGAATCAAAACTGCTGTCTTTACGCCCACTGCAGTTCCATGGTTTTGTGGGTAGCACTTTCCATTGATGTGGAAGAAATTTTCTTTGAGGACTATTCTAAGCATTTCCGGCAAGTAATGTGAAGGAATGGGTTGTCTTTGTAGACAGACAATTTCAATATACCCTCGTTTTGCGGTATATTTGTGTCAAGACTCATAACGTCCATCGAAACAAGAAATGTTCGGTTTTTCACATTTGTCTTTTCAGTGAAAGGTATCATGTCTGTGATTTTGATATTGGTTGTAGCAGTGTATCAACAAATTTTGTAAAACACAGAACAAGGTTTTATTGGATTATTAAGAGGAAACCAAACATTCATGTTTTAACAAGGGGGTGGGTCATGGAATTTCCAGCCTTGCTTTAGGGGTGGGTCAGTCATTTTTGTGCCGAAGGGAAGGGGTGGGCCATGTGCTTTTTATCAACCACATTTCCAAATGCTCCGGCCCCCCCCCCTTCCTATACTTTATGACCAGTCCCTAATATATAGTAAATATGCTTATGTATATAATATTAAGCAGAAACAACATAACACCATAGGATTTTTTTCATACTGAAGTTATGTAGCGCTTTTGATACGTGTACGTGTATATGCTTTTATTTTATCTGTTACCTTTTATTAATCTTCTTTCATTTACTTTCAGGCGGCTTGTTTAATATGCGTCTTGACTCGCAGCCTGAAGCCTCGGTCTTCTGCCTTCTTCTCAAACGCGCTAAAAGCATCCCGCTGGAGCCTGGTGCGACTCTGGATATCCCAATCTCCTTTGACCCAGACACCATGCAGATGTACGAGGCTACAGTAACAGTGACCATTCACAAAGAAGACCCTGAGGACTCTTGGAAAGGCGATTATCCGAGCATGATGAGCACCCGTATGGTCAATGACCTTCACTGGATATTTCCGGTTCGGGGAATCCCCGAGTCCTATCCCATCAAGGCGTCCCAGGCCCCTTGTGTAGAGTGTAAGGCCCGGAGCCGCGTGGAAGAGAGGGTAGAGGTGACGCTGACCGGGTTGTCCCCTAATACCGCGGGCTCCGGCTTAGGGCGTTATCCAAGTATTACTCCGATTAATTTGCTGGGACGTCACGTGCCTGGAGAAATGGAATATGGAGTTGATTACTTGAACGTACCAGAAGAATTTAGGTAATTATATCTCTTCATAACAAATATAGCATCATCTTGTTTATTAACCTTTTCACTCCTAGAAATTTTGTCGAAAAACATCTTTTGAAGCTAGTCGAGAGGCATCAGGCCAAAAGAGACAAAACCTGCCCAAAACGCTGTTTGTACATCGACGTTTTCTGTCCCTAATGCAAAATATCAGCTTTGAAAGTTCAGGCATGCGCAGAATGTGATTTTTATCTTTCGCGTTTCTTATTCGTATCCTTTCCTATTTTTTCCCTCCTTGGACTTTTACTTGGCTTCATTTCTTTTTGTAGGGAACTTTCTTTTGGAAAACTTGTAGGGTCGTAGAATTACATAATGTAACGTAGGAGGGTAGTGGTTCAAGATTTCCATTGGTCAACTTATCATGGGTTTTAACCTTCCTTTTCCAGCCTGTTTGGCGTAATTGTCTTTGTAACCCGTAAAAAAGTTACAAACAAATCACAGCATGTTATTGTAAAAACTTGTAAGATAGGTTAAGCCACGTACTATCCTTAGAAATTCACAATTGAGAATGGTGTCATGCATGATGATACCGAAACGTCGGCTGTTAACGTTAACATTCGCTTGCTTAAAATTCACAATCTTTATTTATGCTTCAGATACGAACTCATTTTTGAAGACGCCGAAAGCCAATCCTGTCTGGAGAGGTCATTGGGTGTAAGTCTGTTAAGAAAGATGAAAAATCAAGTTTCTGGAGTAGTCATTCTCGTGTTTAACTTCGTGTTTTCACCATTCAAGCCATTCAGGTAACTTCAAAATGTTTCGGTCTTGCATTGAATTTTAGTCCTGTGTTATACCATATCCCATTGCTCCAAACTGATTTTTTTTAAGTTAATTAACTGTTATTGAAGAAGGCTGAGTATGATGTGAAGAAATATGCAGGTCGAGGTGGATAGCATCCCCTGAGATCAGCATAATTCTTCACATCATAAGAAAGCCGAATTCAATATTTGCTTTACTGTTTATTAAAAATATTTCTAAGTTCTTAAGAAGGTTGCCTCCTCTATTTGCCTATTTCTTGGCACGGTTTCAGGAAATCCTCTCCAAAAGGTAGATATCATCCATGGAGCAATATGTTTTGCGTTTTCTTTTATTTCTTCCGTTCAGTCTTCAGAAATTCAGCTATTTCGTCTTCGGATAGCTTTGGAAGCAATTTTTTGTAGTTCACTCGTGAATAGACAACAAGGTGGCAGCTCCTGGAAAGAGGTATTGCCCGAGCAGCCTCGTTTCCATGCAAATATACCATCGATCAATCTTGTTTGACAACAAATATACTATGGAATCGATGGTATCTTGCTCGCATCTTCCAAATTTGGTCAAGGTCATTAGCCGTAAAAGAAATGCTCAACAGCATTGCTTCCGACGACCAACAAAATGATTTCGAGCCACGCCTTGCTAGATAGACCACTTAACGTGCCATTTTGAGCATTCGCTCACGGCAGGTCCAACTTTTATTTTTAAGGTGAAACAATTTATAGGAATTTACTTTGATATAGTCAGATCTGAATTCAAATTCGGATAAACACTGTGTTACCTCAAGTGTTTTTTGAATCACCGGACTCTAAATGCTATATCATGCTTTCATCCAGTCACTGGTGCGAGGGGAACTGACAGGTTTTTTTCTCGTTGCTGTTCGTTTTTGCAGCCACAAGACACAGCTGATGATCACGGCCGCTTCTGGTGGAGTGTGGAGATTTCCCATCCGAGTGTTAGCTACTGAACCGGAAGTAGAAGATGTAATTACTATCGAATCTGTTGGTCTAAATAAGGAATCAGTTGTGGGCTTCAGGATGAACAGTCAAATGAGGTGGGTGTATGGGGCGTGATCGGATCACGTGATTAACGCAAAATCTGCTGCATTCTCTGTATCACAGTTCCTTTAGGAGCAAGGATTAGAGCAGTTGGTTGGTGTGTGCCTCTCGTGCAAGAATTCCCCAGTTCAGTCCCCAGGGGGTAACCTCGTCTTTGTTTCGACTCCTTTCCTTTCCTTGTATCTACGAGTAGCTTTGAGCAGCCTATGAACAGCCACCCCCTCCACTCAGAAAATTGGGGGGGGGGGGTGGTTATACACAGGCTGTGCTTTGAGTACCTTTTAATATCCGTCAAATGGGGTAAGGCGGACCGGAGGAAGATGAGGGCACCGTCGACCTCAGGTTTGTCAGTCAGGCCCCGGTTGTTCAAACGTTGGATAGCGCTATCCCGCGGATAAATCTCTATCCAGTCGATAAGTATTACGGAAATCAATTACGCTATCCGCTGGATAGTGATTTATCCGGTGGATAGCGCTATCCAACGTTTGAGCAACCGGGGCCAGATGATGACTTTTTCGAGCTAACGACGTAAAATATAAACTCTTCACGGTTACCTTTATTATCTTCGCCCTTTTATATAGTAAATTTACTTTGCAGAATAACAACTGTATAGTCTACCTTTTTTTCAGGCACACCCTTCCATTCGAGGCCTTCTTCGCTCCCAGTTCTGACACGGACTTCACAGTCACCGCAGCATACGGGGAACTTCCTCCATCTGGTACTGAAGGAACACTGATCAAGGTGGCATACAAGCCTCAAATATACGGCAAGACGCACAAGGCTAAACTGGTGGTTCAGGTAAGATCTATTAGCCTCAACTGACCCTTGTTTCCCACTCGACCCCAGATCCTCTCAATGCGCTGAAAAAGCACGAAAACTTTAGGGCGATGAGTGATGACAGAAATGACCTTCTCCCGCCCTTTTTGTTATCATGCCCCACATATGGCTGAGTTTTTTCTAGTCTCCCATGATTCTTCTTGTCTACTTACAAATGACAAAAGTTGTGCTTGGCGACTATCTTCGTTTTGCTGATAAAGTTCATCATGTTGACAATATCTGTGAGGCGTTTTTCGTTTGAATTCTCAGCTATAGGACGGGGCTAGTCGCTAATTATATTAACGAGGTTAAAAACATCAACTTTCAATAAGTTTCCTGGCCAAAGCATGATCATTTCATTAAGTCCGCATTTTTCTTGGTTTTCTCGCAGACATCAGACATGCAGTGGACGTATGATATTCTAGGTACAACCGCTGACTACAATCCGCCAAACGCGCGGGCAAGAATCACGTCCACCAGTGCAAACTCGGCGCGCCGGATAGTGAAGCAGAAGAAGAACTATGTACTAGAGAACTTGAAGCTACAGAGTACAGCAGTGTCATCCCCATATAAGGGAGTAAGACTTGTGTCACGCTCAGCTAGATAACAACGACGCACAAGTGTACTGTACAGTACCGCAAATGATCCCCAACCGCAAATGATCCCGAGACCGCAAATGATCCCCAAAACGGACCCCAAATGATCCTCGACCGCAAGTGATCCCTAAAGTCGACCGCAAATGATCCCGTGAAAACTTGAGGAATGGAATGGATTTTATGGGACTGATTACAAAAAAGGACTGATTATAAAAAAGAATCCTTTTTCTCTCGCCTTTTAAAGAAAAAGGGAAGGAGGACGCTACATCTCAGGTCAATTTATACAAGGTGAAAACAAAAATTGAATAAATCTGAAAAGTATGGTATTAACCGTATACTTCTTCCTTTGTCGATTGCTTCAATTTTTTTTTGAAGAATGTTCGTCTCTTGAAAAATTTAAGACAGGCAGGACGTTAGGCCGAAAAAACTCTATTATTTTAATGCCTAGAAGCTCAACTTTTCTACTGAGGAATACAAAGCTGGGCACCCTCTACATAACAAGAGCTTTATTGACATTACTGATCTTTTTGAAAGCGTGAAATTAATCAGCCAGAATATTTAATTTTGATTTTTCTCTTAAGTGTTAATTTTACGTGATAAACAGCAAGACATTTGTTTGTTACTTAGAAACAAGACATGATTTAACATAAACACAAGACAAAATGCCCCCGAACTTATCAATGTCCACAGGTTTCGGTTTATTTCGAAATAGCAACTTTCGTACAGCTCATGAACGTGTTGTGGATAGTTATATTGGCGCTTTTATGTATATTCATTTGTTGTGCCTCTGCTGAAGGCAGTTTACGGGAATCTAAACCTGGTAATGAGAAACACAAAGCCAGGTGAGCGGTAGTTTTCGCGTGACAAAACATCACCTTGGAAACCGTCCGGCATTCACGCGCTAAAAGAAAATCGCTTACTATTTATTCGGATCCAGGAGGCACTTTCGAGAAAATTAAACAACCTAAAACCCTTATTTAGCGGCAATGAAGAGCTGACTGCATTTCAAAAGAGGTCAAAGGAAATCCTCTTGCATCAAAGGGCAAATCATGCCGACCAGAAACAACAATAATCGCAAAAAATGCATGTCGTGACCTCTCAGTATGAAATAAGCGGCAAAAATCACATTTGCTTTGAATGATTTTTTCCATTTAGTTTTTAGTCATATATTTATTTGAGAAGTAAAATTTAGCTTTTAATCTGACTTACTGTAATAATAATAAAATCGACACGATGGTCCGATAACTTGAGTCCAAGTCATTCCTATTTTTCTTTCGGGATCATTTGCGGGCGACTTTGGGGATCACTTGCGGTCGAGGATCATTTGCGGTCCATTTTGGGGATCATTTGCGGTCTCGGGATCATTTGCGGTTGGGGATCATTTGCGGTACTGTACAGTACTCGCTGTATAGCAAGCGAAGTTTGGAAGAATTGTTAATTGTCCGTAATGTTTGGAAGTGTTTGTTCCATTGTAGCATATGTACATAATGTTTCCCAACCAATATTTTATTTTTGTACCCAAAGCTTTTTTGTTCATTTTGTGTGTTTGGCACTGTAGATAAAATTCTCATTACACACTTCTGAACAAATGTATTACAAATTGTCCATTAAGTAAAATATTGAATGAAATGTCAGTTACCGAAGTCAAGAGATTTCACTTCCTTTTTTAGTGACATCCGGAAATAAAGATTGTTTCAGTACCATTTTCCAGAGCCATTTACATGGGAAAACTGGTCAGTTCACAGTTTGGGCAAATGGTAAGCAAAATTCAAGACCAGTAAATTTTATTCCTGGATCGCGCTTACCATGTGCACAAACTAGTTCCGTACGTCCGCGAAGGCCTGAAACTGGTATCAAAGATAGGTTAAGAAATAGAACATGAATTTGCGTTTCGACCAGGCACCCGGCAGGAGCGCTTACCATTTGTAGGGAAATTTCGGTGAAAATTTGCCGGCAAATTATACTGACATTGGCTGTTTACCATTTTTCAAAAAATTTCCGGAAAGTCCCATTGGAAAGTAAATGTAACACTCTTTTTGGAAAATTTCTGGAAGAAACAGGACATCTGAAAAGGTAGTACTGTTTCTCCGTATGGAATGTTCCAAACAGTAAACAACCATTGCTTTTCGCACTGAAAACAGAAATTGGATTGATTTGTATAATTTACAAAATACCGATAATATTTCGCGTTCTCCCAAGAGGCTGCCTGCACTGCAGGTTATCCAAACAAATGGAACAGAAAATTTTGGTCGTTCCAGTGAAAGCGGAAAAAAAGATAATGGGCGCTTTCCATTCAACCCTGACTTCCAGTCTGAATTTTTGGCAAAAATGAATGGAACAGTGTTTTCAAAGATTTCGTAAACAGAGGACAACCTCGCGAGGTATACCCAAATTTTCGAAAATTTTTTTTCCCGGAAGGTTCCTTTCCATTCACTTTGCTCTCGGAATTTCTAGAATTTTCGGTTGAATGGTTCGCATTCAATTTCCGGAATTTCTGGAAACTTTTCCCGGCAATTCCTGTACCATTTACCCCAGTTTTCAAGTTTTTGAAAGTTTTGGTTGAATGGAAAGCGCCCAATAGCTCGAAGGTATTACCTTTTGTCGGAAAAACGGAAAACATTATACCGGGATGAACCGTTCCATTTGCTTCACTCCCCGAATCACCGGTAGCCTTCGAATTCAGCCGTTTCTTCTTGCTCCTTGGCGCTAAGGACGTTTCGCCAGGAGGAACGTCTGCGACTCAGCGAAAGGAATTCCATACTGATGACGTAAAATCTGTCCGGAATCTGGTCAGAAGCTCTGATTGGTCGACGTAGTAGTTATATTTTTTTTACCTACTGTTTGCGAATGACAGAGAAAAGGCCAAAAAGGTCAAATGTAAACGTGATGAATCTGTTACAAAACAGTCAATATTCCTAGAATATATTCTTCTTTAGAAAAAGCATCTGAGTTTTGCTGGAGCTCGCTCGCAAAAGATCACAAAACTTTACCATAATCGACCAGGAGAAACATTAAATCAAACAAATTTACATTTGGAACCACATGACTAACGGACATTAATTTATTTCATCAGTATAGAATTTCTGTCGCTGAGTCCCTGGCGGCGAGGTGCAAGGAGAAACTGATGTATTTATGTTCTGTAGGGGTGTATTATGGTGCTTATCACATGCGGGGCAAAAATTACTTAACGCTGATTGGCTGAGACGGAGGGCATTTTTTCTTAATCACGCGGCACGTAGGCCATGATTACTTGATGCTGATTGGTTATAAAATGCTTGGTAACGAAGCGTTATTGCCAATGAAATTTTTTTTGCAACATGGCTTCCCGTTTCGTTGAAGCCGACGAAGACTTTAAAACTACAGCACTCTAGCGAGAACAAAAACACTAAACGAAGTAAGCTCTATTGGATCTGCGTGTTCACACAATGGGCTGTAACAAGGGAAAAAATGAGACAATTGACAGCTACGAAGTGTCACAGCTGAACGAAGCGATCGCCCAATTTTTCGCAGAGCTGAGGAAGGAAATCGGCAAAGCATCTTTAGATCGCTTAATAAGAAGCAAAAATTATCCAAAATCTATGGTAAGAGATGCAGAGTTCCTGTCGTCAAGTAAAGTCCTAGAAGGAAAGGCAAGAAAGCATCGCGAGCTCTCTGTAAAATAAAATCGAGTAATATTAAAGACGAGATGAAGACAACGAGAACGGTAAAAAAACAACAACAATACATCTAATTAGCAAAAAATTTTGCAAGTGCAGCATACTTTTCTCTAATTAGCAAAAAAAAAACAACTTTGCTCGTGAAAATTTCACGCGTATTTTCAAAGTTTTCCCAAAATTGCCCTAGTCCCGAGGGCACTTGCAGTTACTTAGAGGATGTTACACGGGACGATTTGCAACAACGATTTTCAACGCAACACACCATTTCAACATTATTGCGACATTGTTTCGAATGCTTGCAACATTGTTCCAACGTTGCTACTCTGTGTTGCGCAAAAAAATCATCGTTGCGAATCGTTCAGTGTAACATCACCTTAAAGGGTAGAAGTTGCGTTTGTTTTGACATTTGTGGAGGCATTGAAAGGACATCGTGCGGGAATGCAATTCCCTCAAAAATTTTGCCCTTTATGTGATGAAAAAGTAATCTCAAGTACCCGCGGGCAAATAGGGATTAATTTTACTTGTATTTTCAAATTTTTCCCAAAAATGCCCTCGTCGCGGGAAAACTTTGAAAATAAAAGTGAAATTTATTCTTAATTGCCCTCGGGCCCATGCGATTACATATACAAACCATTTCTTACCATCGCTCCCTCGCGTCTTTAGTTAACATATTATTTCGTTTTCCTTTCCGTTGAAGACTTTCTAGTTACTTCCCGTGCGTAAATAGTTTACCATACAATTGGCGGTCCCCTTTTAAGTGCAAGTTAGCAACGAAGGATCCAAAGCAAAAATGGCCGAACGAAAAAGCGCTTATGTTCCTAAGTCACCGAGTTTCGATTCTTCAAATTCAACGGGATGGGATCCTGAACAGGCGAGAAAGCTAATTCAAGAATCAGCTCGTTTACATCCACCCCCAGTGGTGATATTTGTCCGCCCTGCACCGAAATTCACGCCGAAATTTGACGTCAGGAGAAGAGACAACAAGCCCAGTCCACAGTCCAGGGTGATGGTGGATAGCTTTGCGAACAGTGTACTCGTCGCTAAAACGCAACGAAGAATGGGACGCATTAAGATGACAGAGGAGGATTACAAGCAGTTTGTTGGCAAGGAATTGAGTCGAAAACGAAGGAAATAAATTTAGAGACCTCAGGAAGTTTCCTTGGTAGTACTATTATATATACTCCAATCATACCATTTAGCAATTTTGATTAGTTAATTATTTCGATCTTAAATTATCTCGCCTCAGTATATATCACTGGACGACAGTTGAATGAACAGTTCTTTTAACGATATACCAGTTAGAAACAGGATTGACTTGAAACTTAGCACTTCGTGTTATTCAAAATTTGAAATAATCTTACGCACTTTAGATGTTAATTTTGTTGATGACCTTTTGCCCCCGGTTAACACTCTATCTATTGTCCCTTGACTGGATTTTTCATGAAGCTTAAGTTTGTGTTATGCTTGTAAGTACATTGTAAATACGCCATGGACATCCTCGAATTTAACTATGAATGAAGGTGCATACATGTTATTATTGATTGAAGTGTAATTATTCTTTACGATTTTAACAAGAATCTAGGTTCTAAAAAAACCCTTAGCCTTATTACATTTTTTTCTGCTATCTGTAACTTTCAACTTTTCTTTAAATTCTATGTGGTTGTACTTACTTTACTTTCTCTCGATTGACCTGAACATGTAGACGTCTATTCCCTCCCCTTTTGCGATTTTTGCATCATACGGTTCCCCTCTTTTCACTACTCCCAGTCTTTTCTCCTTTTTCAATTACACGTTTTTCGCTCCAAACTCCCCCTCCCATTTACGCCAGTCAGGCTATTTTGAATGGAATAATGGCATTTGACGCTTTGTTATCCCAAGCCTTACAAAAATGGCCTCATCACTAAAGTATGTAATATCATACGCGCTTGCACTTACGCGCTTTACCCAAGCAAGGTGGAGTTACGTTTGTTGTTACCTTAAGCTGACCGTTAACCGACAATCCTCAGGGTTAGAGGTGGTTCTTTGTGACTTAAATAGTGAAAAAGCTTGGTGGGAATAGACAAGCAAGGCTATAAATGGAGTCCTGGATAAACAAAAGGAATTATTCTCCCAAATGAGGAGCATCGCAACGGCCCCAACCGTTAGAGAGGATGGAAGAAGCCATATATAATCTTGAACAAGGTGTTCGACTGAAAGCCCCATATTTAGCTCTTGGTTCGGAACAAAGTGGCTTCCTGCCAAAAAGGTACAATAGCACGTTCTTCCTCCGTTAGCTTTTACAGAACCTTGGTAACCTATGCTGGGGTTCAAACTAATTTCATTTTAGTTAGCATGATGTTAGATTATGTTTGTTCTGATCATTTTATTAGAGGTGGTGTAGGCATGCAGAGGTGTGGAGTACATCGTGGCTGTACATACCAACAACGGTATAGAAAGGCAAAACGAAACACTAAAGTTCCAGTACCTAGATGGCTACAGGAACTTTTCTTTGAGCGAACTGCTGACAGTTTTGGTGGAATAGTTTTTTCCCTGATTCCTGTGGAAAGTAAGTTGCGCAGCCTTGAGGTTAAATAAGTTGCCACTCTTTTAGTCTTAAAACGACTGAACAATAGTTTTGTTCAGGACTGCGTTAACGTTTTTTTTTTTGGCTTTTCAACGAATATCTGAGGCGGTCTTGTTCCAGCTGGCTTGATACGATTTGAGCTTAAAATTTCAGCGTTTTGAACAATCATTACAATTCTCTGGAAAAGTCATCACGAAATCGACATAGATGCGAGGTCGTTTGAGTTTGAAAACGCATGTAAACATGTGAAAGATGAAAACTCTGCAAACAACCTTCACAGCGAACAACTTGATAACTGGACAAATATCGTTCTTCTTGTGTATCCGGAAGCCATAAACGCATCAGATTGTATGCGTTTCTACAATTGAAGGGATTCGTCTATTTTAACAAATAAATAATAATGATGATGATAATAATAAACTCCTCTAGTTACCCCCCCCGCCCTTTAACACACCCACACTGAAGAAACGCCATCCATTTATTTTGGTACTCAAATAATCTGAATGTTCACTTTAGGTATGTTGACCAAAGCATTAGATGCTCCAGACAATTTGGAAAGTACAACGAGCAGATCCAGAAATTCCTGCATTATCGCCCTAGGGATGTAGTTCAGCATATCACGAATAATTTGCGCAAAACATATCCTCAGTCAGCCAAGAAAATAAAACAAGTGAGCGAACTGGGAATTTTTACGGTTGACGGGGAATAAATGTTCAATTTGAAGATTCAACATACCCACACTGTGACTGCTCTCAGTGGAGGCCTTCCCGTCTGCCTTGTAAACATTTCTGCTTCATTTTCTCATGTATACCTGGATAGGGCTGGGAAAAAGTAACCTCCATGAACCGCAAAAGTCCACTGCTCAGTCTTGACGATATCGCATTAAACGTGACTACCACTGAGAATCAAATGCCAATGGATGATATGCGTCGACACCACCAAATTCCATGTTTCTTGTTTTGTATTCTCACACTATAGTAGCCTTCCACCTGCCTCTCTTTCCTTGCTCCTCCACTTTAATTGTGATTTTCATGGTTATCTAACTCGTTCTCTTTCAACTTGCATAAAATGTCCCTCAGGTAGCAATTTGCTATTAGTTCTCAAGCCCCGATTGTTTGGTCAAGGATATCCCACTGATATCCCCTTGACTGTCCGTAACAGCCAGGTACCACCACTGACTTTAAAAAGAAACTAAAACTTTACTTTTTAAGCCTGAATTGAATTAGCGCATGATTATCATAGTTTATTGTTAGTTTATTTGTCACCAGTACTTCTAGTTTTATCTCTGCTGTAGGACTGCTTGCATTACTTAATTTTAGTTTTGTATCTTGTTTTAGTTTTATAATTTAGTCTTCAATCTTCATTTCTACATAAAACAATTTCTGTCATTTTGACCACGGGTCGTATAAGCCCCCGGCTTTGGCTTTACTGAGTTTGTACTATATGAACGATGGAATAATAAAGTTAAAGTTACTAGCACTACAGAGAATTACATGCATACCAAGTAATTATTGCCTGTGGTTTATGGTTCTTTAGGTGTTTCTGATAGGATTTGATCTCAGATGCAGTTGTAAAGTGTTTTAATTTTCTTTGACCTCTGTTTAAGCCTAAGGCTTTAGTTTAAGCCTAAGGCTTTAATTTAGTATTACGGCTAAATAAAGATTTTAGTTTCTATGGTTTTCTCCGTAAATCCTAGCCTGTGTAGAGACGTTCCCCCTCCCTCAGAAAAAATCGGGGAAACGGGAACACGATTATTGTCGGCGATTCACAGACGTCTCTTCTCCCGAATTTTTCTGAGGGAGGGGGGACGTCTGTACACAGGCTACGTAAATCCTGGATCTGCGGAATAACTTCATGCATGTATGTAAGTTTAATTTGCCCGGGAATGTGATTATTTCTTGCTATGTCCGGGGGGAGGGTACTCCCAGTATGATGGCCTATACGGGGAGGCTGCGCCCGAAATCCCGGAGAGGTACTCAACAAATATTTGTACGGGGAGGCTCCGCCCCGAGGTCCAACCCCTTACCCGTCGAGAAAGCGTTCTATATTTGTGACTGATTCCTATTTTATGACAGTGCGGGTTTCCAGCAGTTAAAACGGATACAAAGTTCTAAGCAAGGTATGTGAAAGGAGTACTATTTTTTAATAGAAGGTACACGAAATTGTGAAAAATAGTATATAAAAGGTTAAGGGGTGGGCCTCCGCCGTATAAAAATTTGTTCAGTATCCCGCCCCTCCCGGGCTGCTATGTCAGTATGACGCTGGGCCCAGCTCATAAGTGTTGTTTCAAGGATTTTGAATTTTCACGGATAGTGAGATCTTCAGATTTGGGTTGTACACGGTAGCTTAAACTAAAGCTACCGGCCAAGTATAGAGAATTATACTCTGCGTGAGTCAAGGTCATTCTCTAACCGCTGATAGCCTGATGCAGTCCATTTAATTTTTTCTGAGATCAGAAGTGAGTATTTAAACACAAAAGGGCGATGTCTTGTTGTTCCTTCGTATTAATTGACTGTATACATTCTGCAAGAATGCAGTTTCTCGTCAGTTGCTACTATGGTAAAGTCCTTGGTGCAGAGAGCGAAACTAGCTGTTTAAATACTAATGGCTATAATCGAAAATACTGATTTGCCATTGGCTGCAAAAAAAAACCCAAACTGAAAATATAAATAAAATATCCTTCCAAATAATCGGGACTTGAGAACTAACAGCAAATATTGATATCTGAGGGACATTTTATGCAAGTTAAACGAGAACGAGTTATATAATCACGAAAATCACAATTAAAGTGGAGGAGCAAGGAAAGAGAGGCAGGTGGAAGGCTATTAAAGTGTGAGAATACAAAACAAGAAACATGGAATTTATAGAGTGAATGGAAGGAAAAAATATAAAGCTTCGAGACCAGGAGGCTTAGAACGTGTTCATGGAGGAGAAAAGGTGATAATTTGCGCGAGAGAGAGAAAAGAAGAAAAATCGATTTGTTCAAGCAGCCTCTCAAGGTCATGTTTCACATTATCACACGAGCTTATGAGTCGCGTTTGGCCTGTCAGACGCTAATTTCTAACTGAATTGATCGTTGTTTCGGTCAGCGTTCGTGAAATAGCGTACACAGTCTCTCAAGAGACAATCCACGGATTCCAACAAATCTGTTGTCGGGGAGCCAACAACCACCACTACTGTGAGAGCAATGAATGAACCAAACCTTGCTCGAAATTAACGCGGCCATTGCAGCCATGATTCAGCTCCATCGTACATGTGGGGATTTTTTGCTGACGGTATAATTCAGTGCCTCTTATACAACGACTTTCTGTGACCCCATACACCACATGCTTGTTTGTAAAGCATATATATCGGCTTTTTTGTGCGCATATATATGCGCATTTGTACCCACAAAGCAGGAAAGAACGCAAGTATACGAGGCAAAAAAACGCACGTATATCGTGTAGCAGGAATGATTGCAAGTATACGTGGGAAAATACCGCACGTATATCGTGTCATAATTTTGAAACAAATGGCCGACCATATGCTCGACCCCGCTCGCCTCAACGCCTTCTCTTTTTACGCCCTGGTTATACTGTATACCTCGGCTTCTTCACGGCACGCTCAGCCTCATTCAATATAACCTGTAACTAATTTGGTTGGACCTGAGGAGAGGGGAAGACGTCTGAGCCTGTCGCCTTGCCGTTCACGTTCTCAAAAAACTTAAAATTTGGCTGTTTCATGTCAAAGTTATGTATAGCCTGCGCACTTAGAGATATTTACGTTTGTCGCTTTTCTTCGCCCGAGCGGACTCATGCAGCGAGGACGAGGTTATAAAGCGGCCCGAAACGCTTGCCACGTAGGCTACATCGCTCCACCACTATAGATATAGAAGTAGATCGGAATTCATTCTTCGCATTCGTAAACTGAAATAAGCAGAACCATTTCAGTTACTTATATTCATAAAAATTCCAAGAAAGTGGCAATAAAAGAATTATAATAGTCAAACGAAGAAATTGCTTGAACAAAATGCCACTGGATCACGCTTGCATGACTGATCAAGAGTTTTCTTGCGGTTTCAAGTCGCATGCCATTGGTGAATAAGCAAATGGCCTGTCAAAATCAAATCAAAGTCTTCACGGTTTTTCGACTTGCACAGATTTTTGCTCAGAATTTGCACAAATTAAACCCCGGGAGAAACCTCCCATAAAAGAGACGTATTTAGTAACGTTGCGCGATCAATCAGTTTATTCTCATGGAATTAAATCCTTTCTTTGTCTATTGATTGGAAACTGTTTGGGCCGTTCATTGACGTGCTGCATGTTGAAATTGCAGTTCACACTTTGAAGAGAGGCTCAAAATGTAACCCATTTTTTCGAATTCTTTGTTCAAATTACACTATTGTGGTACAAAATACTAATATAATTACCCATACTACTCACAACGTCCATGACGAAGACTGCAAAAGAATGAGGTAAAAAAAAAGAAACATTTGAGAGAGGCAGAAAGGAAAACCTGTGAACAGTGAATTTATCTCTTAGGAAGCGAGAAGCACGTTTACCAGAAGACATACAGCAAGTAAATTCTGTGGCGTCAAATTACGGAGTACAAATTGTACCCAACGAAGCTTATCTCGACGGTGACTGAAACACCAGAGCATATTCTATATACGAAAACTCAGATCTGCCGATTAAATCAGATCCAAGTCCTTTGCTAGGTGACTGTGCAGCTTTATTGCTGTTTTTCTGTTATGACATTCATGATGCTCTAGGAGTATCTGGCTGGTTTGTTAGGAATTAATTTTCTAGTTATATTCTCGTCCTGCTGATATCAAAAGCACTCGTCGAGTGCGAAGAGAACTAATTATTATTCGCATTGCAAACGAGCTACCATCATGGCGAAACGTCACAAAATATGAGATCGAACATTCCTCTTAGAATGGATCAACTGAGATACAGTGGACTACCAAAGTCCCAACAACGGGCGAACCCTTGGTTACTAGAAGCACGCGCTTACTCGAACCAAATTTTTTTCCCTGCATTTGTTCCATACTATGCTGCCATTTTTAATACCTTCGATACCTAGATTGAACGCTCCGCTAACTTGAAGTTATCTTATTCTTCTTAATTTATAATCCTCGATAACTCAAGCTCTTTCAAGAATTTAAGTGTAATATGTGTATTATCAAACACAACCGGTATGTGAGTTGTTGTGTTAAAACGGTCGGTGTGAATCACACGAAATAACTTAATGGTTTTAAGAAAAAAGTTAACTCAGGCCTGTCGATGTTAAGGCACAGACACAGAATCTTTTAGATGTATAGGACGCATCTCGACCCGAATATGGTTTTTTGATTCCGAGGTTGGTTGCTCAGAAACATAAATTCATCTCAATTGACCCCGTAGGTGGATAAAGAATAGAATAATGTTTTGTGCGATATTACAGGCATCACAGTCATGATCGCGCTCGTTTGGCTAATTTTGAGCTGCACGCGGTTATTGCCCAAAGCACCTAAACAGCCGTATTCGACCCCCACTTTTGTATAATTTTTTATCGTCTTCTTGTCTTAGACCAGGTGGCTCGTACCAGTTTTCATCCTTTTTTGGCAGTTTAAACATACACAAATATTTTATATTAAGACGGCCATGCCAGCCAAAACTAGCCGTACAAGAATACACTGCTTTAAACATTGCAACTTTCTCAAGGGTGTGAACATTGCTTTCACCGTCACTTGTGAGCATTGAGTAGAAAGTCCTTCAAATTAGGATATCCAATAAACTCAAAAAAGTCATGCAGCGCTTTTTTGACAATTTTGGTGAATTATTCAGTACATTAGTGGCTTCCCCACGACCGACTTTCTTGGAATATACTGTTATTTTACTGATCCATTTGGTGGACTTTGTCTAAGTGCTCCGGTTACACTAGTCACGCTGTAAATGGTACGGCACTTTTCTTTCCTGCATGCGTTCAAAATTTAAAAAGCACCTTTTTTCTCCCGTTCTTTTGATATCGGTTTCCGAAACCAGTCGATAGAAATCGTTAAAGAGAAAAGTTTTGAGCACGATTAATATCGGTCTTTTATATCTAAAGATATTTATGGAGTTCAACATTATACACTTAATGTCAGATCCCGTGGGAAACAGTTAGTCTTGTTTTCCCGAGAGTCCTGATGTTTCCTGAGACGAAACATCAGGACATCAGGGGCGCTTTCCATTCAACAAAAATTCCGGTTTGAAATTTCGGAAACTTCACGTGCTCAGTGGAACGGTACATTCCAATTGCACAAACCCGACCCAAGCCACCGCGCGTTTTGTTATTGTGGCTTCGCAGCACACTCATAATTACGCTCTAAAAGAGAAAAGTGAATACCGTTTATATCCTAAAGAACACTCGACTGTCGAAAAGGGGCGGTGGAAAACTAAAGGCAGAGGAATCCTATTTCGTGTAAAAAGCCTATGAATGCAAGTGACGGTAAAAAATTCTTGTGAATCGAATCGATACGTTTCTCAGAATATTCGAACGATTCGAAGCAATTCCTGGAGCTGTGCGGTAAATAAATTCGGTGTTTAGCCAATTTGTATTCAGCCAGGCTTTGTTGTATTGATTTTAGCTTAATTGATAAATTGCTTTAGTTAAATATCGTCGACAGGTTTCAGATAAATAAAACGCTGATTCTCACGGACTTTTATACAATTGTACCTTGATTACACACACTTTTTTTCAGGTGAGGACAAAACATGGACCAGGGGTACATGGACCCCCTCTTTGGACCGGGTCCATGGACCACTTTCATGGACCGGGTCCATGGACCCCTGTCATGGACCAGGTCCATGGACAGTTTTTTTTTATTTTTATAAGAAGGTTTTGCACCAGGTCCATGGACACTCAAAAACAGAAATAGTGCCAAAAAAAGATTTGACGAGACGCTGTCGACCAATGCTCACGATTGATCACAAATATTTAGTTGTGCTTACATGACATACACTCTGCTTGCACATGTGCAGTCGCAAGACTGTTAAATTAAGCTGATTCAAAAGTTATCACCAAGAGAGGAATTACGCGCCCCAGTACAAAGACACTCATCACCCTTAGAAAAACAAGCTGGAGTTAAGAATTCATTGCTTTTAGAGCAATCATGACTGAGTCACATCGCAATTCTCCATAGTTGATGTAGCTTCAGTTTAAGCTACAATCCCTGCCACTTCTTCTTCTTCAAGATCTGGATCTGTAAATCACTATCCGTGAGAATTTATGATCGTCCTGCTAAAAGAGCTAAGGAGCTGGGCCCAGCGTGACAAAACATTGCAGGAAAAAGTGACATTCATGGACAAAAAGAAAGTAGCTTAGAATTATTCAGATCCAGGATGCACTTTGGAGAAATTAAACAACCTAAAACCCTTTTGATCAGCCGCAATGAACAGCTTTACATTTTAAAAGAGGTAGAAAATCAATATGTGTGTCACGACCTCTCGGTATGAAATAAGCGGCAAAAATTCACTTTTGCCCAGTCAAAAGGTTTTCCTCCGAAGCCTAATCTACCCATCAGAGAAAACAATTCATTGGAACTAGCAGCATTTTGGCATGAGGTACCAACCCCCCGCCCTTTTTTTTTACACTATGTAAGCACAATTAAACATTACTGATCAATCGAGCATTGTTTGTTGTTGCTTTTGTTTTTTAACCTTATTTTTGCACCATTTGTTTTTGTTCATTTCTCATTATTAAAAAAAACTGTCCATGGACCCGGTCCACGACAGGGGGTCCATGGGCCCGGTCCATGAAAGTGGTCCATGGACCCGGTCCAAAGTGGGGATCCATGGACCCCTGGTCCATGTTTTGTCCTCACCCCTTTTTTTCACCTACGTGTCGTGTTGCGTCAGTTATTTGACAAAAATCGAAAAAAATTGCAACTGATTCAAACTATTTGAGATGTCATGCTTTACTCACAGCACTTCACTTTCCATTGGAAACTACTTGGTCTTGTAAGCAGGATAGAAAAGAGCGGTACTGGGGACAACAATTCTGGCAAATGGAAAGGGACAGTTCGGTCCGACCGACCGAAATGACCAGACCGGTCACAGTGGACCACCTTCAAAGCTGGTCCCGAATATTCCGGTCGGACCAAACCGAAATGGTCCGGTCCATTTGATGAACCAACCGAAATTTCCGGACTTTTGGGTTGAATGGAAAGCGCCCCAGGACTCGAAAGTGAAAACTAGCAGTGTTTTTCCCACCTTCTGTCACGCCACTTTCCACCATTTTTTGATCCGGCGTGCTGTAATGTATCCCGAGCAGGGTACAATTGCTCAAGTGTATCTCGATCGGGATACATTTGATTTTATTCAAGGCCATGTGACCAAGCTTCAGCCAATGGCAGTCCCTGTTTAATTGAGCGAAAGTCTAGGAATATTACAAATAAGAATATGCTACCTGTATGGCTTTATTGAGTCATACAGTCATCGCTCTTATAATCATCGATATCAATACTACGAAAACGAAAACGGGACCAAATTGCCCTGTGTTTGGATTTTGCAGTTGATGTCTCGCCGTGGTAACTCCATAAATTAGAGACCTTTAGCATCAGGTTTTTCATGGGAAACCGCAAACCGCAGTTTGCAGTTACGGGTTTGCAGTTTCACGTTGCCGAGATTTCAAATTTTAGCAAGTCGTGCAGTTCAGTTCAGTTTATTTCATTCTTATTTAGCCAAAATATTTAACAATTATTCCTCGAGCCCGAATGGGCTCTGAGTCAGTAGCCCATGAGGCCGAAGGCAGAATGGGCTACTGACTCAGAGGCCATGAGGGCGAGAGGAATAATTGTTTTAGTAAAATCCAACTAGTTGGTCAAAAGATATCGAGACAAAACAACTTTAGCTAGATAAAGCTAGACTTTAATCCTTTTTTGCCGCCAAAAAGCCGGCGCTTTTCGCTACTAGTGGGCTATAACATTTAGCCTAGTAGTAGCTCAACCAATCAGAACGCAGCATTGTTGATAGACTACTAGTTGGATTTTACTAAAATACAATACAAGAATACATATAGGAATTGCAAGTTGGCAAGGGAGCCCAGAAGAAACCAGAAAGCTTATGAAGCCTGGGCTCCCCAGTTACAAAGAAATACTAAAGTAAAATAAAATGAAATTCCCTGAGTGATACGTTAAATATAGGAACTAAACAGAGACTTTTTAAGTAATGAATTCAGTAACAAGATAGATAAAAATTTTTAACTCTGGGTTGGAACAGAAAACTCTCTTATGTTATTACGGCAGGAGTATAAAATCGATTTGAACTACGAGTTCATTGTTTAGTGCCTCCATGTTGTTTTTCATCAAGTCGAAGTGCATCACTTTTATCGCTCAAAAACAGGAATAATTCATTGATTCAAGATCAAAAATCCAACAAACACATCGCAAACGGATTTAAAAAGCTACTTCGTGCCTTTAAATGCGAGACTGTACAATTTTTAGTGCCAAAAAACCTTGCCGTAAATCACTTACCGCTAGAAGCCCTTCCTGCGGTTCAAACGTGAACTGCAAACTGCAAACGTGACCGCAAGGCCGTAGTCACGTGACATTTTGGGGTTTACGGTTTTCCATGAAAAACCTGATGCTAAAGGTCTCTAATATGGGTAATAACCCCCGGGTAATAACAAACAGCCAATTCTTTATTTATTTATTTATTTCTCTCAGTCGCCCTAAGTAACAAAGAATTAAAGAACAGCTGGCTCTTTACGAATTGAATCTTTTGCGGTTTTTGCTTTCAAACACACACAAATTCACCGGAAATTTTATCATCTTTTACTAAATACCTTTCAAAGGCGCTCCAATGAAACACCTGCTAAACGCGAGCCGTTTTCTTCATCACATCCTTTTCTGTTTACATGGAGATTAACCGTCATAGTGTTTCCCAGGCTCTTTTCGGCCTTTTATTGGAAGTAATGAACCCTGGGCCATGGGAATAACTCTTTATTTTTTGTGTATCTTACTGTCTGATCCATCGATCTTGATTTTAGAGCCGTCTGAAACACTAATTTATTATTTACTAATGTTTTCATAGTTAGAATCATGTTTTAAAATCCTCTACAACAGAAACAATAACATATTTCTTATTGTAAAGCAAAAGTTGCGTGTTTCATTATATCAAGAAAGTAATGAATTTAGTTCCAATCATTACGTTTCATTAACATTCCCCTGTGCAGGACTTGTGGAGATATATATAAACTAGACACCCTACATATGATCTTTAGCTCGCACCTCCACGAGTGGGGTTGATGGTAACTTCCCACCCACGCCTTCCCTAACGCAACATTCACATCGATCATTGAACTGAAATACTTATCACTTAAGAAAACTGTTGGGTTAGGTAAGGAGAAGATGAAAAGTTGCCCAGAATAGCGAACTGGCCCTGACAAATCACTAACGTAAATTTCAAGAAGAAACCAGTCCTCTTGGTTGCAGTGTGAACTCAATGTTTTTTTTTTTGTGAAGTTTTATTGAGATTTAAATGCAATTTGACCACATGGCTATAAAAATAAAATTAAAAAAATATTTGCAACAAACTTGTCACTAACGCTCTTCAGCTGTCCTTCTAGAGGGTATGATTTAGGCACAACTCTCTGATAATGCACTATAACGTCCGCCATCTTGTTTTGTCTCTTGGTACTGATGCCCAGACCCTTGCATCACAGCTACAATCGGCGACAAAATTGTTGAGACATTGTACTTAAATAGGGTGACTTCGGAGAACAAAAGAATCCGCACCCCTCCCCTGTCCCCTCCATTCAAAGTTGGGGTGTTTGTTGTTTTCTATAGGTAGCTAGAACAAGGGCACAACATTGCACTGAGGGGATGGGGGAGGAAAGCTATACTTCCTCCTTTTGAAGTTCATAAAACGTAAAAAAGCCCACTTTTGACTTTTGGGCGAAGTGTCTCAACTCATTTTGTAGCCGATTGTAGATCGCTCGACCCCGCTCGCCTCAACGCCTTCTCTTTTTACGCCCCGGTTATACTGTATACTTCGGCTTCTTCACGGCACGCTCAGCCTCATTCAATAAAACATGTAACTAATTTGGTTGGACCTGAGGAGAGGGGAAGACGTCTGAGCCTGTCGCCTTGCCGTTCACGTTCTCAAAAAACTTAAAATTTGGCTGTTTCATGTCAAAGTTATGTATAGCCTGCGCACCTAGAGATATTTACGTTTGTCGCTTTTCTTCGCTCGAGCGGACTCAGCGAGGACGAGGTTATCAAGCGGAAACGCTTGCCACGTAGGTTACACATGCTTCCCTGTTCGTTCCACCAATCTAGATATAGAAAAATGAGAATTCTTCTTTGCGCTCTTAAACTGAAATAAGCAGCTACTTATATTCATAGAAATTCCATGAAAGTGGCAATAAAAGAATTATAAAAGTCAAACAAAGAAGTTGTTTGAACAAAATGCCACAGGTTCATGCTTGCATGACTAATCAAGAGTTTTCTTGCGGTTTCAAGTTGCATGCCATTGGTGAATAAGCAATTGGCCTGTCAAAATTTGCACAAATTAAACCCCGGGAGAAACCATAAAAGGGAAGAATTTGGTAACGTTGCGCGATCAATCAGTTTATTCTCATTAGTGGAATGCAATCCTCTCTTCGTCCATTGATTGGAAACTGTTTGGGCCGTTCATTGGCATACTGCATGTTGAAATTGCAGTTTAGACTTTGAAGAGAGGCACAAAAGGTAACCCAATTTTTCGAATTCTTTGTTGAAATTACGCTATTGTGGTACAAAATACTAATATAATTACCCATACTACTCACAACGTCCATGACGAAGACTGCAAGAGAATGAAAAAAAAAAAAACATTTGAGAGAGGCATGCGGAAAGCAAAACCTGAGAACAGTGAATTTATCTTTTAGGAAGCGAGAAGCACGTTTACCAGAAGACATACAGCAGATAAATTCTGTGGCGTTAAGTACGGAGTACAACTTGTACCCAACGAAGCTTATCTCGACGGTGACTGACACACTAGAGCGTTTTCTGTACACGAAAACTCAGATCTGATTAAACCAAATCTAAGTCCTTTGTTAGGTGAGTGTGCAGCTTTATTGCTATTTCTCTGTTATGACATTCATGATCCTGTAGGAGTATTTGACTGGCTTGTTAGGCAATGATTTTCTAGTTATTTCCTCGTCCGTAGTAACTCCATAAATATGGGTAATAACCCCCCGGGGTAATAACAAACAGCCAATTCGTTTTCTGTACACGAAAACTCAGATCTGATTAAACCAAATCTAAGTCCTTTGTTAGGTGAGTGTGCAGCTTTATTGCTATTTCTCTGTTATGACATTCATGATCCTGTAGGAGTATCTGACTGGCTTGTTAGGCAATGATTTTCTAGTTATTTCCTCGTCCGTAGTAACTCCATAAATATGGGTAATAACCCCCCGGGGTAATAACAAACAGCCAATTCTTTTTTTATTTATTTATTTCTGTCAGTCGCCCTAAGAAACAAAGAAAGAACAGCTAGCTTTAGGAATTAAATCTTTTGCTGTTTTTGCTTTCAAAGACACCCAAATTCATCGGAAATTTTATCATCTTTGACTAAATACCTTTTAAAGACGCTCCAATAAAACAACTGCTAAACGCCAGCCGTTTTCTTCATCACATCCTTTTCTGTTTACATCGAATTTGACCGCCATAGTGCTTCCCAGGCTCTTTTCAGCCCTTTTTTAGAAGTGAAAAGCCTATTTGTTGACGTTTGTCAGCGTTGAAGAGTCAATCTCACGAAAAAAGCATTTTCTTAAAAATTCGTAGTCTTTTTTCCTTCAAATTTTTTCAGGGCCACAATTGATTAACTAACTACCCAGACTCTGAATTTCATGGTCATTGAAAAACTGTGACATTACCTTCTATAAGCCCAAACTTGATTAAACATTGAAGATCTTTAGCGTTTTGGCTGAGTTTGTGCTTTGGGAGTTGTCTATTGTTTTTAGTCTGTCATTATACAGCATCCTTGTTCAGCACGCGTGCAATGACCACGCTTGGCTGACTTCCGAATGCTCACCGAGATACCGTATGATAATTTAGTATAAGAAAATAGAAGGGATTCCCGTCACGAGTTGGTTTAATTATTGGCTTGCATTAAACCTATGAAAAAATGATATTTTTTTAATAGTAAGTAGATTTAGTGTGTAGCACTTCTTGATTCTTTTGCAAAGGCACAAGAAGCGCGAGAATTGATTAAAAATTGTGAGTTAAACCTCTATGTATCACGCGATGGCCTGTCTCACTGTACCAAAATTATCATATCTCGGTGAGCATTCGGAAGTCAGCCAAGCGCGGTCATTGCACGCGTGCTGAGCAAGAATGCTGTATAATGACAGACTAGAAACAATAGACAACTCCCAAAGCACAAACTCGGCCAAAACGCTAAAAACCTTCAATGTTTACTCAAGTTTGGGCTTGTAGAAAGTAATGTCACAGTTTTTCAATGACCATGAAACTCAGAGTCTGGGTAGTTAGTTAATCAATTGTGGCCCTGAAAAAATTTGAAGGAAAAAAGACTACGAATTTTTTTAGAAAATGCTTTTTTCGTGAGATTGACTCTTAAACGCTGACAAACGTCAACGAATAGCGAAAACTATCATTTCTATATGTTTGCTTTGCTCGAAATCGCGCGCATTTACAAGGCCCTAAATTGTTTTGCTGACTTGCAAGGACCCATCTGTTATAACGATGCCCAAAATAAAGAGATGAATCTCATAGTTTATTAGATATAATCTGCGTAAAGTTTGCTTATCATTTTCGCATAAATTATGACCTAAATTTGGAAACCGCTGAATTTCTCGAATTGGGTCGTTGCGATTTTGGTGAAACTTTGTTCAGCGCAAGGCACTAATGCGTACTATGTGTAGCCGAGAGATTTTCACGAACAAATACCGGCAACAGCAGATTTTCGACTCAGACCTCAAAGGGGCGTGGCATTATAGCCACGTGACATTTACTCCGATCGCCAAAAATTTTATGTTATATTGTAGATTGATCTATATGTTATCCATTCTATGTGTTAGACTTACGATAAAAGTAAAGGTGGGGATACCAGAGAGCTTCAAAGTAGGATGGTACCCCCCTCAAAAACTGGGTCGAGTCACCTTAAAAGCAGATTACTTGACAATTAATGAATGAGGCTGAGTATCTTATGAAGATTTATGGATGGAGATCCGAGATCTCCTTAATTCTTCATATGATACGAAAGCCGAATTCAATAATTGTTTTATTATTCATTTACAATAATTCCTAGTTTAAAAAAAATAGCTAAAACATGCTTACCTCCATCGACCCATCGTTGTTAAGTTCATCTTCGATAGTGCACATTTAGGGTTGTTTAGCTCCGCAAATATTCTCCAAATAGCTGATGTCGCTCTGCGAGTTGTCTTCTTGCTGTTCTTGCCATGTTTTAGCTATTATTTCGCCTAGTTCTTACTCTTGAAACGAGTGAAATGTCCGCCGTTTTTGTTTTCACAACCAAAACAACTCAACCTCGTCCACAGGTCTTCTCGGTTAACGGTGCATTAACCTGCAAAAAAAGCAGCACTTTTGACGTCATCGACTCATTAATCGCAAAATTCTTCCCAATTTGGTCATCAGTATCTGGTGATTGTGAATTATGCGTGTGCTTTAAGTCAATCAGAATCGAGGAAATATTTTGAATGAATAATAAAAGCCTTTATCTGACTCCGGATAGTTAGTTAATGGTCCCTAGAAGCATTCCAACGAGTCCAAATTGAAAATGCCCCCATCTTTAGAACATATATTCAGTAACCTGACTTTGTGAAGTTTCAAACCGGAGTCACTTCAGTCTAGAAATTTTTAAGTTGAGTGAAGCAACTGCGAGAGTCTGCCTGCTTAAGGCTTACATAAAAACGTAAATAGGTAGCAAAACACTACTTTTTTCTCGGTCCGATAAACGAGAGTTTCGCATGGAATAGACAACAAACTAAATTATCACCTTCTTATCTGCAAAAACCGGCCTATGGTTCAATGCTATTAGAGCCCGCTGAAACTAGACCTACAATCATGGACAAAAGTCTTGGGACACTTTTGCGTTTCCGGGGCGTTTTCCAATTCACACAGGTCCAACCCCTCCCCTCACCCCAAAAACAATGTTGGATGCGTTTTTCCAGAATTTTTTCCGAGTTTCAACTTTGTATAGGGCTGGGGGAGAGAGAACTGTAAGAAGATTTCGAAAAGGATACACTGTTTTAAGAGGGAACCGAGAAATAACAGAAAAATATGAATATTGCAGCACTGTTCCAAGAACTTTTGTCCAGGATTGTAGAGCCAATTTTCCGGAGTCAGAGTTGCTTTTAAAAGGTATAATCAGCCAAGCTAACACCGACGAAACGTTTTTATGGCTGGCACAGAATATTTTAGCGAAACTGCAGTTCAACCACGCGATCACATACCTGTCAACACCATGCGGAAATCACACCATCGCACACTTTCGCCGCATTGATAAGACTATCCACAACCATGCATAATCTTCTTACCTTTAACACAGGCGAAATACCATCGAATAACTCGGAAAAACTCAGCCTATTGGTAGATAAACACCTCTGGACTTTTCTCTTAGACTCGTCTTTTTTAAGTCCCCGGATGTAAAGACACACGGACGGCAGACCAGCATAGAGCCCGTTTTCACACCAGAAAAAAACTGAGTCTTGGCCCGAGTCAAAGTTAACCTGCAATTTTACTCTCACCTAATTCATTTGACTCCTAAGAGCCTGTTCCCGAGGTCGAAGACTTAGTGGTCGCCTTAGAAAAGCGAACAACATCGTACCTTTCTGTCTCAGCCCGGATCAGGGTAATTGATCCGTTTAGCCAAATGAGACGAGAATGTAATACGATATTGGACGATACAGACTCTGCGAATCGCAATTAACTTTGTCCCATCTCAAAGCTTTACCTGATGCTCTCCGGGAAACGTTTCTCAAGGTGACCATTATCTTAAAGTAAACTGCTACACTGCACCGAAACCAGCTTAAGGCGCGCACTGGTTTCAAATATCTGTTACTTGTATTAAAGAGAGAATTGTGTTTAGGGACGAAATAAAATTGGGAAGGATGGAGGGGGGGAGGGGGTGGGGGGTAAGATAGTAATTCTGCCTAAATCCACTTCTACACGAATCCCTAACAACAAAACAAGCAACAAAACACATAAGCAAACAACACAGTAGACAAGCTATTAGACAGGGCAAGTTGAGAAAAATTACAAAATGTTTGCTAACCCGCTTTTCATAACTCCAGTAGAAGTAATTTAATATGCCCATTTCGGCAGCCAAATGTTTTTGTCAATGACACTCTTGCGTTGGCATCCTTAAAAAGGATCTCACGCAAGAGTGTCACTGACAAAAACATTTGGCTACCAAAATGGGCACATTAAATCACTTATATTAGCCACGATTTCTGATGTTTTCCCAAAGAAAGAGAAACCGGCCAACCAATTACCGAGTGGAATATGCTAGATGGTTAATGGACTTGACTTGACTTACTAAAGTCAATAAATACCATAACCTATGGTAGATAGTAATTCTGGACTCCTTCAAGGATTCGACTCAGTGCCAGCATATACGTTATAGTAGATATCGACCTGGACAAAAGCCATTCTGGTTATATCGCAGACATGAATCTATTTTTGAGCTTATACGATTTTATAATATTCTTTTATAAATTAGCTTGGCGAATATCAATGTTCAGCTGATACATATGTACTTTTTCCTGTGTCGCCTAAGTTCCCAGATTTGGGGATTGGTTTTAAGGGGTGACGCAAAAACACTGACCCCCAGTCCATGGGCCTCCTTGCTGATCTGGTCCACGGACCACTGTACGGACCGGTCCACGGACCCCCCAAAAAAGACAATAATAAAAATGACAATTAGAAATTCGACTTACCGTTTGTTTTGTTTTTTGTTATTGTTGCCTCCTTCACTGTGGCGATGAAAGGAGGACCTGCGTACTTCGAAAGAGACCGGTTTTTCATGTGAGCCCGCGAGATGGTCATGTGATATTTGTCAGTGGATGCCTGATTTTGACAGCTGTCAATTCATTTTAATATGGATGGCGTCAATGAAGAGAGGATCTTTATCCTCTCTTGATTGCGTATTTAACTGAAGGGGTAGTGTCAATTTGTGTACGTAGTAAATGTGACATTTGACATCAGCTTACATGTTCAGTTTGTACGCACGAGCGACTTTCGGGCGTGCCCTGTCGTCATAACCTAATTTTTTTGGATCAAATAGAAGTTCCGCAATAAACAAATCTCGTAAAGAAAAAACGTCGCGGTGGAAAACAATTATGCCAGATCGGCGCCTCGGCAATTTATTCCAGCTACCACGCCGGCGTATCTCTAGAAAGCGGACTCCAAGTGGAACGAATACTGTTATTTTTTAAGAAGCCTTTTGCGCGCAAACTAATATATTTTGGCACGAAATAAAGATAAACAAAATGTTTACTAAAATTTAATACACGAAAAGAAAATGTTACCACTTTCGAGGAGCGCGAAATATTAAATGGGATTAAGTCGTCTTAGCTGCCCACAATGCTTACATCTCTGGGTGGGACTGGTACTGGACGTCCAGGAAAAACACTCTGTGACCTCCCATGTTCAACAATAAAACGTCATAATAAACGTCAACTTACGCCATTGTGTAAATCACATTTTGCCAAGATGATGAAAGTGATGAGTACATTTGTACTTCGTAATTTTGGTGGCCTTGTCATGAGCGGTTTTGAAGCTACAGAAGGGGAAATCCGAAGAACTTTCCTGGACAATGGAAGCGGTCTTAATTGGATTTAGGGACTTGTCAGAAATTAGCAGGGGGGAGGGGAGGTGGAAAACAGGGGAGGTTTGCAGTCTTTTGAGCCCTTCAAGAGGGAGGGTTATGAAAAAAAAAATGAGAGCAAAAGAGGAAGGGTTACAAAAAAATAAGCCACAACGATCGTCAAGGGATGCTTCAATATTATCAATATTATGACATGCAATTATTTCCTGACATACAGTTCAACCTCCATTAAGTGGCCAGAGCCACCTTTTGGTCATCTTAACGAGAGTTTTGTTTGTTGTTACCTCTATCAAACAGCCAAGCATTAAGCGCTTGATACACATACTTTGGCTTTATTTCAAGAATACGATGACGGAAAATACTGTCCGAGATAGAAGTTGACGACCGCCGTGTGGACCAGTAATACTACTCCCGTTGAGTGTTTGTTTCAAAATAAAGTGATGTTTCTGCAAAAGATTACTACCAATTTAAGACGAACCTCTATTGAGCGGCCAACCTCCATTAAAAGGCCACTTGCCAGTACCTCCAGGGTAAAAACCCAACTTATAAAACTAACAGCTCATGATTTGCATTTGCACGTCAACATCTCAGAAGAACTACTCTCTCTCTCACGGCTTCAAAATCAGCAGTACTCCCTTCGTGAATATCATCAACAACAATGCTATCTCCATCGCAATCATCACCATCATTCTCATCATCTTGTCCACCATCACTATCACCATCCTCCCGTTCTGTCTAATCTTTATTTTGTTTAGCTTTCACCGTATGAGATCACTTCCGCGTTTTTAAGTCAATCTCAGAGAAATTCCGTGGACAATATTAATAGAAAACAAAAAATCGTCTTTACTGAAATTTCATAAATATGAATTGTCAGGAAAATCTATGGTGATGGATATGACAAAAGTAGTAAGGTAGGGTCCAAAATATCCTTTTTGCGGAGAAATACATTAAGACAAATGGCGTCATACCCTTTTGAATGAAATGAGGTGGAGTGTCATTAAGATAAGATCATTTGTCATTTTCGGTTTTTTGGCCTCTTTGACAGATCGATCAAGATCGATAATTTCATAGTTTACTCTCAATTATGTGCGTCACGGCCTATTGGAAAATGATAATCTCATGGATTATTTTAAGGTGTAGGGATAGTGTCCTTATAATTTTCATCATCAGAACAGGTGTCACTATTTTTTTGTAGTTTTTTTATTTTTTTGTAGTGAAATCTGCCAGGTTTATAACTACAAAAGGCGGGCTTTGTACTTATTAATCGTAAAGGACGTCATTTACGATTAATAATTATGTCAAACATAGTTAATAATCGTGAAAATCACGATTAATAACTACGTTTGACAGGCTTCGAAGTTAATAATCGTGAAATTTACAGAGCCCCATACTCATAGATTATGGTCAACCTCTTTTCGTTTGGTTGTCACGTGATTGACCGAGCGTACGTAAGTACGTACGTACGCGTCTACGAATTGTGCGGGTGGGGTAGGGGAGACTATCAAAATGAAGGGAGGGGTGTCTCAGGCGTGTCTTGCCAAGTCCACATCTTTTACATTGAACATTCACAATATGGTCAATTGACAGCTGTCAAAACAGAATAGCCACTGACTAGTATCCCATGACCGTATCGCAGGCTCATGTGTCAACTCATTGAGGTGACGTGATTTATTTGGAAGCTGTCCGCTGACCAGTTAATTACTTTATTAGATCGCGATCAATGTTCAGTCTCATACTTTCCAGCTAGATTGGGATCGGAGCACAGGAAAACTGATACACATATTGGACATCAATGTTGTGATCAATTACCTTGAGGGGTCGACACCTGAGCCCGCGTTACAGTCAGGTGATATCGGTCAGAGGATACCCTGTTTTGACAGCTGTCAATTCATCACAACATTGATGTGCAACATGTATTCAATATCAGTTTTCCTGTGCTGTCAAACTAGCTAGAGAGTGAGAGATTTTCATGTGGTGCGGAGGGACGGGCGGTGTACGGTCACGTGATTACCAAATTTTCTGGGAGGAATAGATTTACTTAGCTATGGGGCTCCGCTCGCGCGGGCCTTGCGCGCGAGGAGCTCCGCTTTGATATTGTAAATGCTGGTAAAAGCGAAAAAGAATGGAAAAAAGCTTTGAAATGTCGGACTGGACCAAAATAGATTGCGTATAATTAGGGTACTTTTAATATTAATAATCTACTTATTTTTAATATAGCCGGTCAGTAAATATTGGATACGAACTTTAATTCTTTTTTGACGAGTCTATCATTCGTGGATACCAGGCAAATGATTCAGTATTAATTTAACATTCTAAACTGTCAAGATCGTTTCTACTAGTTGTCTATAATGTGTTTCCTGTATATTAACTTGTAAATTTATAAGTGAAAATCACATATCAATCATATAGCAAACGTCCCAGTTTCGCTCCTTGAAGTACACTAGTGCAGATGGAATATGATTCAGAAGCAAAGCTATTTACATAACCTGCTGTTTCCTGATCCATAAGTAAGATCGAAACCTAGTTCTTTCTTGCTTTGTTGTAGTCCATTATACTTGATAAAATTTGAAGATTCCTGTATCAAAGACCTTATATAGGTATCAGAAGAACAAAACCACATAGGGTCCTTGACCAAGAGATAAAGTACAATAGGATCAATTGAAAGTCAGAGGGTGTATAGCCTGTTCTGAACTTTTATTGATTGATATGAATGATGTTTTCATAACTCATGAACTGTTAAAAAATACCAGCTTGTTACGTGTTTTTTTATGTGTGAGAGAATTGGCGTTTTATTAAGTTAAAGGTGCTGGATAATTTTATGAAGGAATTAGATGCTCAACAAATTGCATGTACATGTATAATACTTTGCAGAAAAGTGCACACTGTATTTAAACTCTTAGGAGAAATACTAATCTAGAGAGCGTCAAGCAGAAGCGATATCAAAACCCAGTCTATCATCTTAATTTTTTGACTCGCATTAGTAAATGTGTCGTACAATAAGAATACTGTAAGATATGATAAAGAATGTCATCATGTGGTTGTTAGTACGTTTGTTATCATCATATATAGTAGCCATTTCTATTATAGTTACACAGCATCTGGGCAGTTAAAAAATTTAATGAAAGATATTTCTAGTTATAAATCTTGTTTTACAGTTGCTGCACGCGATGAAGGTTGCTTTAAGATTAATGAGCTGTCTTTTGGCATTGACCTCACTTCATACGTTAAAAGGAGCCAATGCTGGTGAAGGCAGACACGTTATCCCAACATCTGACAAAAACTGTGCTGGTTATGACCTCGAGGGAAGAATCCATGACCTAGCAGCTCTCCAACGAAAGGACGGACAGCCGAGGTAAATTCAGACATTATATACTGAAAAGAATAGTAAATCCAGTGTTCAAAAGTTGGGCCAATTGCAATCCACCAAGATTAGCATTATTTACCATTAATACAAGGGATTGCAAGCAGGGAAGTGGACCGAACTGAAAATTAGAAGGAGCACAAGATCGATGTTTTCAAGTTTGGCTGCTTGTGCTATTTGAGAAATTTACACATAAGTCACATAAAAGCACTTTGAGAATTTAGTCTTTGAGACTGATAAAAAGTTGAAAGTTTCAGTAAATATCATGGGACCTGGATTTTATAGGTATAATTCCGTTAAACACTAAGGTCGAGAATGAGCATACACACACACACACACACACAAAACATAAAGCATACATAAAACTATTTATTTTGCTCGTTAAAGAAAAAAATATATACTGGGATAATAAAATGTGGAGAATGAATGAAAGATGTTCTCTTTCGCAGTTGTGCCCCTAGTATTTTGATCTATTTCCATACACCAACATGCATCACTTGCGTTTGTCCAACAGGTTCTGGGTGGTTTCAGGTGGTTTGAACTATACTTATAATCCCTGTAGACCATTCTCTCAAGGGACGACACAAGCAAGTGACTGTTTCGGAGATGTGGCTGTAAGTTGTTTAACTTACTAGTAACAGAAAACTTTACATTGAAAACGTTGCCCGCGTCTCGTGGTTAAACTTGAGTTTTAACCATGTTTACGTGGAACGTTTCGCCGTGAAAACGTTAGATTTTCATTCCTTTGACGGTGTGAAATTAACTTATATCGACTCAGTTTATAAAACCAAATGTAAGAAGGTTCAATGTTTGATTAGCAATCAGGGAACTTTCACCGTGCTAATACATTATATCAATACAGGCGGCATCTGTATTTGTGATTTCGTCTGTAAGATGGTTTTCTTTTCTCCAAATCAGGTTTGCATGGGTGAGGTAAACAAAGCACAGTACCAACTGATTGGTACGCAAAGCTCATTCCATTATGGTTTCAATAAAGAGAGCCACACACCAAAGCTTGTCTATACCAATAAAGAGTAAGTTGTTGTGTTTCTTTCTTTTATTAGATTAAACCCAGTCCTAAATCTGATTTGTAAGGTTCAGCAATCCTCGGCCACAAACGTTGTTTTAAGTATTCCTTTTGAGACACTATCAAGTGGAGAGCCGTTTGTCCACACACATAAACTTTTTGTTGAACTCGCCCATGTGTAACTACGTCTTATATATGATGATACTGTGATATATGCGTTATTTACACAGTGTGAGGTCAAGATGGCTGGATATTAGCCAAGTTTCTTTGCGTTTTTTAGCTTGCATGAAAGGCGCTTTATGAGCCAAGCGAAGTCAAGGGTGCATTTCGCGCGAGGGCCACTCGCGCAATTTTCGCCTTGCTTGGCTCATATCGCGTCTGTCGTGTAGGCTACGCCTTTTTGGTCCGAAGCAAAGTCAAGGATAGTAGAAACGAGTGAGGAATGTAAATGAACGAAATCATCCTACAATCTTACCCAACAAGTTCAATAAACCGGCCCATAGGAAGCAAGCTTTTACTGCATGCATGGCCAAAGTGGGCTGTCAGGAATGGGCAAGCGCACACTAACATTAATCAGAACACGGGATTAGCTTCATCCTACCCGTTTGCGGAACAGGACATATTTTTTTGTTTGTTGGTGTATTTAAAGGTCCTTTCCGAATGGACAAGTTATAATCGACCTCAAGTGCGATCCATCAAAGAAAACACCTGAGGAGGCACTTTTCGTGTTTATCAGTGATACTAACGGCATTTGGGTAAGTGAAACTGGTACATAGCTATTAAATGAAATGTAAATACCAAAAATACACAGTACTTTTCTGTACTGTCCATGGCCGCTTTCTGGCGATTGCATCGAGGACTCCTTAAAGTGTTTCTGAACAGGACTGAAAAGCCATGGTGTGTTCCCGTCCACACCTCTTTTTTTTTAAATTTTTTGCTTTTTGGTTCACCATTCGTCCTGCCGGTGAAATGAACGTTCATGGAAGCCTTAGTTTCTTTACAAAACTCACTCAGGAAAGTAGGTTAGTTTTAGATTTTACTTGTGTGGAGGGATAAATGGAGTCTATTAACGAAACGACTACAACGCACTATCTCACGCGCAAGACACGACAAAAATTTCACATCGAGAACAGACCCATACCCATTGGAGTCAGCGTTATTTTTAGCTTTTTTAAATCCCTCGAGTTAAGCGGATGGCTTTGTGTAATATTCAAGCTGATCATGCCTCATAACTTGAGCCCACGCTCACTCTGGGATTTGAAGACTGGAAACGTTAAATGGACAAACAAGGAAACAATCGACAGGTTTGGGTAAGGCAAGGACGACTACTGAAGACATGTAATTAAAAGTCATTCTCGAGGTTGGAATTGGAATTGGAAACACCAAACGTTCTGGTTAGATTAATCTTCGATACTCAAATAAAGGTGAGCGTCGACGGTGCCGTAAGCGTCCTGCAAGCACTCAAGTCTATTTTTGTCTTTTTTCATTGGTAGAAATTTTTATTGACCAGCATTTGTTCATGTCCTGATGGTTGTCCAAGTGATTCAGACGACACAGGTACTTTATAAAATTCACATTGAAACCTACATAAGCAACACGATGAACAGTAAAACAGAAATTAAATCATTCAGTAGTCCTTACTAAGGCCTAAGTCAGAGGATGTCTGTAATACGCGTACCGGATACCTGCGGATGGCGAATGGAAAATTGCGGATAGAAAAAATGCAGATAAGACCAGCATCTTAATGCGGTGTAATTCAATAAGCATTCTGACGTTACTTTCCGGAGTTGTCGCTATTTTTTAAACATTACTTTATTCGAAATTTCATGGTTGTCATGCTAAGAGGGGGAGAAGAGCGTTGGTGCTTCAGAATTGCAAAACAAACGACAAACATTTTTAATATAAAATTACTTCTGACCTAGAGAGCTGATTTCTTTGCTTTCACTGGATATACATGTAGCAGGGAAAATATTCTCAGGAAAATCAAATCAAGACTTATTTGTTTGAGCGTGTTAAGACAGGAAAAAATTGCAGCATCAACAAGCAAAAGGCGGAACGTAATAACATAAACTTTACGATTGGCAGGTGCGAATCAATTCCGCCTATCGTTTGGATTTATTGCTAACAAGTTCTACCTTTTGGAAATTTATAAGTGAACGAATGAATGAGCTCGCATTTTTAAGACTGCAAAATACACTTAAGATGCAATTAAAAGAAAAAAAAACAGGCCTCTTGATCGATCGCTAAATCGAAAAGGTTCAAAAAAAGGCTACTTTCTGTTTCATTTGTTTTTGTTTTTAATTTTTCTCCAAGCAAAATAGTTTCCAAAACTATCATCCTCAGTGAGTTTTTAGAACGTCTGTATCGAGCAACTTACCTATCCGGTCTATCCTAGAAGCAGCAACACAACATACTTTAGAACAAAGATGTTTAATTATTACAAATCAGAAAAAAAACTAGGCTGTTTCTTAAGAAGCCTTTATAATTCTTTTTTAGCGATGTCTACAGCAGATCACTACTTTTTATTTGTTCATAGTAGCTCTGCGTAAAATTGTAGAAGTGGAACGAGGGCCAATAAAATGCCTCTGTTGCGGGTGAAGCATTCCGCATATTGCTTGAAAAAGAATCTCTGAACCCTGATTAAACAAGACTCACCCAAAACCCAGAGAAATTTTGTGAAACAGAAGACCATTAGTGTAACAGTAGCTTAGCTTTTGATATAAAAAAAACGGGCTTCTGCAGGTGTCTGCAGTTCAGAGTCACTCTCTGGACTGTATCCTACGGCTGCTAACGTAGAGTTGACCATAGTCCAGGCAGAAAGGAAGCGTCCCACGATTTAATGAATATTGATTTATATTGGGAGTCTTTTTCAAGATCAGGCTATATTGTGAGGAAACATGGCGATTTACGAGGCGAGAGCAAAATAGGCGAAACAATGCACGCCGATTTTTTGGCGCAGTTCACCCTATATTTTGGTTTATTTTGTTGTCTCTAGTTATATTTATTTAAGTAAATTTCGTCTTTGTTTGTAGTTGTTGTCCCAACAACTTTATACACGTGTTTTGCTCTCCGATGATAGACATCAAACTGTTTATAATCAGAATGTAAATATATAGCAGAGCCATAACAGAAAAAAAGTGTTTTAGCGTCACAATTTATGTATCCAAATTTGTGAGTTTTTTATGTTCTTGTTATCATGGTCCGCAATTTTTTCTATCCGCAGTTTTCCATCCGTATTTTTCCATCCGCATCCGCCATCCGCAGGTATCCGCGGTCCGCCTATTACAGACAACCTAGGCCAGACGTCAAACTTTTCATGAGACGAACCAAACTTAGTGAGCTTAGAGTCCCCAGGAGAAACGTCGATCTCCCTGACATGCGACGAACTTAACTAATAAATTAAAAACTTGTATGATAATGTTTATTACTGATTCAGTTGATTGGTTCGACCCGTCCTAAGTTCGACGTCTGACGGCCCAACAGACGACCTTAACTTAATTTCGGTCGACCCAAAGTAGAGTTTGGTTCTCGTAAAAAGTTCGACGTTTGGCCTAGGCATAAATAACCCTAACTTAGATTGTTTGCTCTCCCATTTCACCGGTTGTTACTCAAGGCAACTGTAGTTTCAAAGTTCGTCACATAAAAGTGTATACAACTGTATCAATGCATAATCCATTAAAAGAAATATCAAGTAATTCAAGCAAACGACGGTTGAAAAGCCTGTTGCATCCATGTTAATACTATTTTTGGGGGGTTATTTTCAGGTGGTGGTGTAAACAAGCTGGCTTACATCTTACCATTAGCTTTCGTAGGTATTGTGGTTATTGTCATTGTTCCAGCGCTTTACTACTACCGCAAACGCAGGACTGAAGGTCGGCGACCTGCTATTCTTCAAAATGAGGATGAGGACACTGGAGCATATGCACTTTCTTATGGTTCGAATGACCAAGAAGATACCAAAAATATTCAGGGGCACCCAGCGAGAACTTAGTTCAAAACCGCTAAAACATAGCAT
This sequence comes from Porites lobata, assembly GCA_942486035.1. Classification (NCBI taxonomy): domain Eukaryota; kingdom Metazoa; phylum Cnidaria; class Anthozoa; order Scleractinia; family Poritidae; genus Porites; species Porites lobata. The sequence goes on along the minus strand of CALNXK010000077.1, from coordinate 2,129,850 downwards.
TGTTAAACGTATTTTGGTATTTAAACGGTAGATAGAGGCATATTTTTATCCCCTAAAAATTTTTCATCTGTTCGGATTTTCTAGCTGGAAGTCTAGTGATCCGAAAATTATAGGGATCAAAACTTACCTTTTCGAAAATTTCAGCCAGAAAAAAGGCTCCCGAAAATTCTAGGTGACCTTTTCAGGGTAAAAATCCGTTAAAAATAGGCAATTATACCATATTTTAGATGTTCGAAAATCCTAGAAGAAGCAGGCAAGCAAGAAATTTTACAACAAATGTTCCGAAAATTCTAGATCTCAAATCGTCGTCCGAACAGATATTTTTCCGAAAATTGTCGTTGGGTGCCCCTGAATATTGATACCACAGGAAACGGAAATAGAGACACCCAAGTTTTGTCGGCTTGACATGTGGAGCCTTTTTTGACTTTGCCCTTTTATAGTTTTTCCTTCATTAACCTTTAGCCTTTGTTAGCCCTGTATCTGTATTGGATACGAACTCAGTAGAGAGGGAAGTGTGTTTCTATAAATCAGTCTCTGGCCTCAAAGGTTGCGAACTTGTTTAGTTTTTGAAGACTTGTTGTCTACGTTTCCTATTGGGGGCGGAACATAAAAAGCCGTCATTTGCAAGGCTAACTTGTTGTGTCAGCTTAGCACGTGATGTAGTTTTATTGCGGCGCGACAATTGAGTTTATTTTTAAGAGCTAAATTGGACGAATTCGTCTTGGAAGCGCTAATAAAATAGCCTCAGCCAGAGTAACGCTATTACGGCGGCAATATCACGAAAAATTACTTCGATGTATGTACACACCAAAAGATGTCCTTGTTTTACAATATTAACTGCCTCAGTTTACTCTATATTGGCGGCCGTTATCAGATTGCCTCTTTTGGTATATCCAATGATATACATCATATATTATGAAATTCCTGTTGCCTGACAACATTGATAAAGCTTCAACGGCAAGAATTGCAACCTTTATTGCCCAAGACTCAACGATGTACATGCGTGTATCAGACCAAAAGATTAAAATGTAAGATTAACAAACGTTTGCTTATGCGTCTTTGCAAAGGAATCAGAGAAATTGTGTAGCATAGTGACTGGAATGATGTTCTAAGTTTAATTTCACCTTTTTCCAGTGCGACTATTGTAACTGGTGCCACGTAGACAAAGTTGACCAATTGGATTATAGGATAATAGCAATACATTCCAAGAATGTTGGTTGTGGGCCAATCAACAGCTGGTAAAACAACAAAAAGTTACTCGGAGCACAAAATTTAAATAATGATGGCAAACGTTTTTCAAGAAATTAAAAGGCTCACCAGACAATGTATTTCTATTCGAAACTTTACCTATAACGTCCAGTAAACATATTTGTTTGACTCAAGCTGTTATTTTGTGGCCCCGGTAATGGGAGTCGAATTGTAATTATAATTCTCGTTCTGATTAAACCTTGTCCTTGTTATTCAAATGTTGGATAGCACTCTCTGTGGATAAATCACTATTTTTATTCTCCTGTAAGCGACCACCTTTAACATCGCCAGAAACTTCGAATCGGCATGCGCAGTGAGAGATGACACTTTCAGACACTTAGAAAATATCAAGGCAATTTACATTACAGAGAAATGACCGAGAAAAGATCAAAAATCCGAAAAAAACCGTCCTAAAGGCATTTGTATTCGCCAACACCCTATCAATTCTCTTAGTATTTCTATTTAACTAAATGAATATGCATTCATACTTACCCTGCAAGTTTTATCCTTTTTAGTTTTAAATTAAACAGATTGGCAAATTAACTGTAAAGCATTTGTATGGCTGTCGGCGATAAAACGCTAAAAAGAGCCCAGTTAAAGTGTTCCAGTTCGCGTCCAAGGTCTTTGTTTTCAACGACCGCCGATCGGTTCTAGCTGGGAGTTGAAGATGCTTACTTTCAGGTGCATTTACGTTTCGCATGACTTTGCACTTGCCGATTAAAATTTCTTTCGGTTTTAACTCTGAAAACGCCGTACATTCCAGTACGGACTCCACGACTAAATTTCCTGATATTCGCTTTGCCATATCTCCGGGAAAAATCGTCCAAATTTCATGCAAAACCTCTTGTTCCAGAGATAATTTCGTGCATTTTGAAAACATTTCGTTTTCGTTCAGCGGCCATTTTGTGACTGTAAATCCTGTCTTGTATGTGTATCGTGACAATGAGCCCGTACAAGGCCGGATTCAACAGCGACTTAAGAGGCAGTCTCCCTAAAAGCGGTCCACTCGATTTCGCGACAAAAAATACTTTTCCTTTATTTTTTGTCGGTGAAGAGGCTTTAATAGGTGTATACTAAAATCGCTATTTTTGTTTTCAAATTCTTATTCTTAGCTCTGCTACAAGCCAAAAACGAATTGAGTCCGTCTCGGCTTCTCAGAGAGTGTTTCGAAGACTAAAATTGATGGATTTTGAAAAGCGCGTTGCAAACAACCGAATGCCCGCACAAAAAATCTGTTCGATTCAGTTTTTTTAGTTAACCTACGATAGTTCACAGGCTAAATAAAAATATCTTTGATCAAAACATGTTCAAGTCACAGTGGTTCAAAGAATACCTATTTTGCAGGCTTGATCGAAACCTTGAAAGTAAGGAAGATTTGAGGCAAAATATCTCAAAAGTTGCGGCCTAAATCTGGTTTAAAAATCATATCAAAGTAAAGTTTTAAGCTTATTTTTTTGGTTTATAGGCTCAGACTTGCGGGTATCTCCTGGGATTGCAACCAACAGTAGATTATAATCTGCCATTTTGCGTATTTGCATAATTACAGGCCGTGTCAGATGTCATGATTGTACAGGTTAAAAGTTCCATGAAATTGCCTCTTTTGACACTTGAATTGGTCTCTGGCCTCTAAAAGAAAGTAATTAAGCTTCTTTAAGTACTTTTGAATCGAAAGAGATATACTAACAGGGATGGTCATGCATGTTACTGATTACCACGATCAACCGATCAACTGGCGGGCGCCATCGTCTTGTAACTACCTGCACTGAACAGTAAACAATGTTTTTAATAGAATTCTCTGGATCAGAAGTTGATCCAAGCTCTCTAAGTAATGAAACTAAATATCACTACCCCGGGATACAAAACATGCACAAGAAAGGCAACGTAGAATTTTAAGTTCTTTCCGCAATTTCAGAGTGAATTTCACCGCGGTGCATATAAAAGTCCATGAATTATTGTAATAATCAGGCTGTTTAAAAACGTTTGACGCACAACAAAAGCAATTAGTCATTTACCGTTTTACCTGTTCTCGGTAAATAAGACGCTTACCTTTACTTTAGATTCTTGATGGAAGAAGTCTATCCAGGCAGCTGAAGTTAGGCAGTTTCGTTTCAAAATCAAATCATAGCGTGATAGTGTCACGTAATGTTATGGTCACGTGGCTACGTAACCCGTCGGCGGCCAAAATCTTTGTGATAAATGAAATTTCTGTTTCTCTCCAGAAAAAAAAGCCCTAATTGAATGAGTTTTTCCTTCTTAAATTGCACAAAATGCACCAAGGAATTTGTATTGGTAATGAATCATTTTCTACGGCATGGTACCACTGGCCTTATTAATCCTCGCCCAGGCGTTTTTTTTTTTTTTATATCGCGCGACCCGATGAGGATGGCAGGCAACCTCTCCCTTGGAATCACTTTTTGACTCCCCCCAACTCCCGGTCAATCGAAAGTTCAAATCGATCACACAGCAAAATACGCCTTGCAGGCTATATTGATCCCTACCTTTTAAACGTTTTCAAGAATCACGTTAGTATGCCAACGAGGTGTAAGGGTGGCTTTAGGTGCATTTTTTGAACCCTCTTTTATCCGTTCATTTCAAACCAGTTTCTTGTAATGACTATTTTGGCCTCTTATATGGTACAATTCTAACATTCACGTACAGTATAAAGAATTAGAGAGGTGACCTACCGACCCTTTTGCCCCAACCTGCCAGGTCGCTAATTGTAATTGTTGCACATGTGAATTCATTTCTTGGGCTTGGCAAAGCATAATTTTTAGAGCAAAATTTGATTCCTATTTTTCAAGTTTGTTGCTTGAAGAAGTGAAATCGCATGTGCAACAATTGAGATTAGGAACCTGGTGGGGTGGCCTGTGCTACCTGGTCTCTAATCCCTTATGCTGTCAACTTAGAATGTCCCATATAAGAGGCCAAAATAGTTAGTACGACAAAAACGTTTCCAAAGAACGGATGTAATAGTCTTTAAAAATGCACCTACAGGGAGTCTTGTAGTTTCCATGTAGAGTATTTTAATGTGACGTCTTGTTGACATCCGGGTTACGTGATTTTGACGTTCTAAAGGAGAGAGGTCTGGCCGGGGGTTTTTGGTTTTCAGGTATCTCGGCTAGATTTTGTTCAGGTTTACGGAATTTTAGTGCCAAATAAAATAAATAGATAAATGATCTTTGATTACAGGTTGACGGGGGAGTTGCCCAGGAAATTGGTGCAATGGACCTTGCGGCTATCTGCGTCGCTGTCTTACGTTCCGTCCTAGAGTACAATGTTGCGTGGCTTGATATAACGCCCTTCCTGCCCATCTGCCTAGTACAATAGAGCGGGTCCAAATGCGAGCTTTAAGGATAATGTACCTTCGGAAGCTTTACAATTTCCTAGAGTCGTTAGAGTTGAGGACAGGCGCAGTGGGCTCTGTATGAGCATTATAAACAAAGGCAGGACCTTGTCAGAACACATAGCCTGCGTAGCAGGCGCTTGGAAGTAGTGGGTGCAAGAAAGAACGGGCGCGCGAGAGAGAGACACGCGGAGACACCCGTTCTTTCTTGCGTTCACTACTTTCAAGGGCCTGCTACGTAGGCTAAGAACACTATAGA
>CALNXK010000077.1:2082500-2120000 GCA_942486035.1 Porites lobata | reverse complement strand
GGGACAGCGAGCGGTAACATTTGTAAAACTTCCTTTCTAGAGCGATATAAATGACAAACAAGCTCTCGTACACGCATAAAGTTTGTACTGGAAAAGTTCGTTTTCGCGACTCGTTTGATATTTTATTTTATTTCTTGCGAAGTGGACCGCCGTACACAACCTAGTTCCATTCACCTTAACTCTCAGCAATATCATCATAGCGATACGCGTTGGTTTAGACTTATCTTGTATGACCTGTATTTTTAAAAAATTCATTGACCTCTGCGAGACTTGACCGAAACCGGAAACCGCGCATGAAAAGTCTCTGGCACCCAGGGTATCAAACGACTGGTAACAAAGAAGGACTTGGGTCCATTTAGAATTGACATAGCTGTAGTTGATTCCAATCGATCGGTCAGTCTTCCCTTTAATATAAGGAAAATCCTTTGTACTTATCCTCGGAAGAGAAAAGATACAAGAGATCTTCAAATGTTTCAGATCGGCGACCTGTCATCGTTCCTGGCTGGAGGGCTGACTTGCATCCGGCGCGGAGATTTGTTTGTTTCATGGTCGGGTTGTAGAGAAGACCAGACTCCATAAAGCATTTTGATGAACAATTCTATTTCAATTAAGTTCAATTTGTTTAAATTCACTGCAGATCCTAGAGGCAAAGGCCCGCATTTTTGTTTGGCATTGGACAAAATCACTTTCCGCTTGATGATCGTACAGTAATTCCACGGTCACGATGAATTTCAGTCGAAGTACTACTCGATAACAGCTTGTCTCAACTCTGAAGCATTTGACATATTTTTTACGTGACAACGTAGAGCCGGTACGCCCTTTCATAAACTTGTAGCATTTGAATAATACGCAATTAAATGGCTCTTAAGCTTTTGAATCGCACAGGCGCGAAAATATTGACATACAGTTCGCGATATTATTATTTTCCATTGTTGCTCCGTTCGACTTCTGTCAGCGCAAAACCAGCGGGTTGCATATAAATTAGCTTCTCAGGAATATTTAGGCTGTGCACGTGACCAGCCGATGCCAGGGCCTTTTCCCGCCCCACACATTTTTTAAGGGAAAAGCCCTGGGGACGAGGTTGATCGAGGTCAAGTATTTTTTTGAAGTTATCCGCTGACAAGGAACTTGTTTTCAAATGATCGCAGGCTCAAGTTTAATTTTTTTTACATTCATATAAAATACGTTGTGTTTATGTGCCGCACAATTAAAATTTTGATTTCAAGCTGACCTCGGACGCGAAAATTCAGCCAGCTGCTACAGGCAGGGAAGACAGTTGCTTTTGACTTTTCTCGCCATGTTCACGCGTTGGTCACGCTCTACATCCAGTTTTTCTGCTCTGATTGGTCAAAATTTGACAGGTGCGTTCATGCGGAAAATTTATGCAGCATCTTGAATCTTGTTTACTTTGACTGCTGAAGCTGACAGAGTTTTGTGTCAACATGTAATGTTTTTAGCTTTTTCTTTCCACTGGATGTACAAAATGAAATTCAGCTATCAGGAGTCTTCTGTTATTCATGGCTAGTTTGTTTATTGGGTTTTTGGTTGAGTCAAAGTCGGAAATCCGATTTCGCAAGGCATCGTTTTCGTTTTCACCTTGCTTAATGCGTAAGAGGGTTGCAAAGTCTGAAGCGATACTGGCCTTACTTGACACATTTCAGGAGCTGCATCTCGAGTGGTAAGTCTAAGTAATTATTGTATTTGATGTTTGTTTTTTATTAGTAATTTAATGAAGTCGAGCGTAGCTTATGTGGCTATTTTGTTTACGCACGTTTGTAAGATTTGAGACAATGACCGAGTATCAGATTTGTTATAAGTTTACAGATCTTTAAAAAGCCTTTAGACATTTTCTCACCGCAAATAGAAAGAAAACGTTTCAAGGAATATTTAGTTGTAATTCTGGCTGTAAAAGAAAGCTTTGAGAGATTTCCTTGCCTCGAGTTCGTCTTTGAAAAAAGCAAACACCGGGAAGCCGGCTTAAAACATAAACTTGAGCTTTAAGCTCGAAGACTCAGGATTTTAAGAGACAATTTAATACTTGTCTTCCTGAATGAAAATTGTCGTCTGTGTATATGTTTCACCGAATTATATTTCTTTTATTGATTGTTAGTACTGTCTCTTGTAATTTTAATCGCTGTGCCGATTGTTTTCAGTCGTTCAGTGAACAATGCTTCCCGGTGTACTCAAAATGCCGCGCGTTAAACCGTTTTAAAATAAAAAAAAACATAATAAATTCTTTATTATGTTGGAGCGTAACTGTGTCAATGTTCATTCAAACACTCGCCACTGCCAGCACTGCAAAAGTCAGAACCGGCTGCCCGTATAGATGATTTTGAAAGTTTTTTTTTGAAAGTTTTTTTTTTAAAGCCCACGCATGCTTCGATCGTCCTGAATATTGAATGATAGCAATTTGTATCGCAATATTGTGAAATACTGCACTCTGTTGTCCGAGGTCTGTATGATAAAAACAGTGCCTCATAGTACTGTTTCACCTCAGATGTGATGTATAAATGATGTAAAAGGTTGGTTTACACGTACCCAGATTTGTTGGCAATATTTTGTAAAGTAAACTTGTCGAACGCAAAAAATTCGGCCGGAATTTTTTTCCAGGCCTAATTAATCTATGGTGATCAAGAGCCATTATGGCTCTTAATATAAATGTGATCGAAGATGATTGCCAGTTTTTGGGTGTACTTATGAGGCTATCAACTGGATGTGAGATTTGGTTCACTCTTGGGCTGTTTGCAAATTATTTTTTGTAAAATCACTTAGCCTTTCCCTGAAAAGTCACACGAATGTGCTCTAAAGTTAACTGAATTGTGGAATACAAGTTTATTGTTTGATTTAAATTATAAATTTGTTAATGGGAGCCTCGCTTTTAGCCCTGGCTAAATCTATATATTAATTGTAGTTATTAATCGTAAGGTTGTCAATTTCTCCAGTAAATTTCTATATGTTTGCTTTGCTCGAAATCGCGCGCATTTACAAGGCCCTAAAGCGTTTTGCTGACTTGCAAGGACCCATCTGTTATAAGGATGCCCAAAATAAAGAGATGAATCTCATAGTTTATTAGATATAATCCGTCTATAGTTTGCTTATCATTTTCGCATAAATTATGACCTAAATTTGGAAACCGCTGAATTTCTCGAATTGGGTCTTTGCGATTTTGGTGAAACTGTGTTCAGAGCAAGGCACTAATGCGCACTATGTGTAGCCGAGAGATTTTCACAAAAAAATGCCGGCAACAGCAGATTTTCGACTCAGACCTCAAAGGGGCGTGGCATTATAACCACGTGACGTTTAATCCGATCGCCAAAAATTTTATGTTATATTGTAGATTGATCTATATGTTATGCATTCTATGTGTTAGACTTACGATAAAAGTAAAGGTGGGGATACCAGAGAGCTTCAAAGTAGGATGGTACCCCCCCCCCCCCAAAAAAAAAAAAAAAAAAAAAAACTGGGTCGAGTCACCTTAAGTCTTTGACAATTTGCGTAGTTTACTTTGACAGCTGAAGCTGACAGAGTTTTGTGTCAACTTGTGATGTTTTTAACTGTCTTTTTCCTCTGGAGGTACAAAATGCAATACAGCTGTTATTAAGAGTCTTCTGTTATTCATGGCTGGTTTGTTTACTCGGGTTTGGTTGAGAAATGCGTCGCTTGTCAAAATTCGGTAATTCGATTTCGGAGGGCATCGTTTTCGTTTTTCACCTTGCTTTTATGCGTAAGAGGGTTTAAAAGTCTCACGCAACTGTGGCCTCCCTTGCTAGCTTCCAGGAACTGAATCTCGAATGGTAAGCCTAAGTAATTATTGTATTTAATGTTTGTGTTTCATGAAGTCTTGCACAGTTCACGCTGACAGTTTATGCGGCAAGTGTACATGCACGTTTGCAGGATTTGAGTCAATGATCTGACCTAGTATCAGGTTTGATATAAGCTTACAGAACTTTAAAAAGCCTTCAGATATATTTACTCACCACAAATAGAAAGAAAACGTTCCGAAGAATATTTAGTTATAAATTTGGCTGTAGAAAGAAAACTTTGAGCGATTTTCTTGCTTCGAGGAGTTCACCTTGAAAAACAGTAAACACCGCGCCGGGAAGCCGGCTAAAACATAAACTTAAGCTTTACGCTTAAAGACTCAGTATTTTTAGAGACACTTTAATACTTGTCTTCGTGAATGAAAATTGTTGTCTCTGTAAATGTTTCACGGAATTGTACCTCTTTTTTTGATTGTTAGTAGTCTCTCTTGCAATTTTAATCGCTTGTCCGTGCCGTTTGTTTTCATCGTTCATGACCATCGCTTGCAGGAGTACTCAAAAATGTCGCGCGTATCAAACGCTTTATAAGATTACACATCGTTATAACTGAAACCATTAAATAATAAAACAAATAATAATAAATTCGCTATTATGTTGAAGCGTAACTCTGTTTAAGTTCATTCAAACACTCGACCACACTGAGAGCTTGCACTATAGAACCGAGAACCAGCTGGCCGTATGGGTGATTTTGGAAATTTTCTGAAATTTTTGAACGGTTTGGCTCGTCCTGAATATTGACTGAGTGCAATTTGTCTTGAAAAATTGTGAAATACCGCATTCTGTCCGAGCTCTGTATGATAAATAGTACTGTTTCACCTCAGATGTGGTGTATAAAAATTATAAAAGGTTGGTTTAAACACCCCCAGATTTGTTGGCAAGAATTTGTAAAGTAAACCTGTCGAACGCAAAAAAATTTGGCGTGATTTGTTTTCCAAGAATTTGTTTTCGAGGCCTAATTTACTGTGATCTTGAATGTGATCGAAGATGTTTGCTATTTTTTGGGTGTACATATAAGGTTATCAATTCGATGTAAGATGTTTCACTTTAAAATAACTTAGCCTTTTCCTCAAAAGTCACATGAATCTGCCCTTAAGTTAAATAATTTGTGGATTAAAAGTTTATTGTTTGATTTAAATTATAAATTTATTAAAATTGGAGCTTCGCTTTTAGCCCTGGCTAAATCTATATATAAATAATAAATAATAATAAAAATAACAATAGATAGAAAACAATTTTTGCAAAAATTTATAATAACAAAATAAATAACTTAACATAACATATCATAAAAACGAAAAGTAAAGAAACAAAGAAAGAAAGAAAAAGAAACTGGTATCATCTCCGAGTATGGGAAAACAATATTTTGTCGCAATGAATTTTTTGGGCGAGTGAGGGTCCATTCAAATGACAGTAATGAGTGAAGGCTTGCTTCTAAATTCAAAAGATATTAAAATGGGTCGCGAGGAGGGGGTTTTCAAGCTTTCCTCACACAGCCACCTCTTGTAAATGTTTGCCATGCGGTTTAACAGTTATCAATTTACGGCTTTGCGACCGTAAGAAGAGCTTAGGGGCTCGTCGCTTTGGACTTGGATAATTAAATTAAACATTCACATTCGCCGCAGAATAGCTGCAGTGACAGTGGTAGTTTCTAACTGTTATCAGTTAGCCTGAATTTTAGTCGTCTCCCCGCAAACTCCTCTTGCGACTCGAGGAGACGTCTGAAATATCATGCTGACTGTAAACAGTATAGAAACTACTACGAATGTGAGTATTGTCCACTAAAAAACCAAAGACAGGAGCCCCTATACTCTTCTTAAGTTTACAGAGCCGCCTAGTCTGTAAGTAATTCATGTCAACCTCAAGTGAAGCAAAGCACCTAAAGTAAGCAAATGTCGGTTATATATAAGGAGACTATATGCTGGCTTGACATGAGTTACCATGAGTTACTTACCGACTTGGCTAGACATGAAATACTGCACCGACATTTCAGACCATCGCAGAATCGTAAATGGATAACCGCGAAATGATTAACTCATGGCAAACAATTACAAGAGGTGGTTGTGTGAGGAAAGCTTGAAAACCCCCTCCTCGCGACCCATTTTAATATATTTTGAATTTAGAAGCAAGCCTTCACTCATTACTGTCATTTGAATGGACCCTCACTCACCCAAAAAATTCATTGCGACAAAATATTGTCTACTCTATACTCGGAAATGATACCAATTTCTTTTCCTTTCTTTCTTTGTTTCTTTATTTTTCGTTTTTATGTTATGTTATGTTATTTATTTTGTTATTATAATTGTTTGCAAAAATTGTTTTCTATCTATTGTTCTTTTTATTATTATTATTACTATTATTATTATTATTATTATTATTATTATTTATTATTATTACTATTATATTATTGTTATTTTTATTTAATCAATTAACTATTTTTTCATAAAAAAATATTTTAATTTTTTCATGTTCCGGGGAGTTCCGGGATGTTCCGGAATGTTCCGGGATGTTCCATGTTCCGGATTTTATCGACGCCCTGTTGAAATTGCACTTCAGACTTTGAAGAGAGGCACAAAAGGTAACCCAATTATTCGAATCTTTTTTTGAAATTACACTGTTGTGGTACAAAATAATAATATAATTACCCATACAACTCACGACGTCCATGACGAAGACTGCAAGAGAATGACATTAAAAAAAAGCATTTGAGAGAGGCAGAGAGCAAAACCTGTCAACAGTGAATTTATCTTTTAGGAAGCGAGAAGCACGTTTACCAGAAGACATACAGCAAGTAAATTCGGCGGCGTCAAGTACGGAGTACAGCTTGTACCCAACGAAGCTTATCTCGACGCTGACTGAAACACCACAGCGTTTTCTGTATACGAAAACTCAGATCTGATTAAACCAAATCTAAGTCCTTTGTTAGGTGAGTGTGCAGCGTTACTGCTATTTCTCTGTTATGACATTCATGATGCTGTCGGAGTATCTGACTGGCTTGTTAGGCAATAATTTTCTAGTTATTTCCTCGTCCTGCTGATATCAAAAGCACTCGTCGAGCGCGAAGAGAACTAATTATTATTCGCACTGCAAAGGAGCTACCATCACGGCGAAACGTCGCGAAATATGAGATCGAACATTCCGCTTGTATTGGATCAACCGAGATACAGTGGACTACCAAAGTCCCAAGAACGGGCGAACCCTTGGTTACTAGTAGCACACGCTTAATTGAACCAAAGTTCTTTTTCTCCTGTGTTTGTTCCATAGTATGCTACCATTTTACCTCCGATACCTTGATCGAACGTTCCGCTAACTTGAAGCTATTTTACTTTTCTTAATTCATAATCCTCGATAACTCAAGCACCTTCAAAAATTGAAGTCTAATATGTGTATTATCAAACACAACTGGCCCAAGCTTAGAGGAGTAATTTTATGTGAGTTGTCGTGTTAAAAAGGTCGGTTTTAATCACAAAGTTACACGAAATAACTAAATGGTTTTACGAAATAAGTTAACTTTGGTCTGTCGATGTTAAGTCACAGACACAGAATACACTGCTTTAAACATTGCAACTTTCTCAATCGTGTGAACATTGATTTCACCGTCAGTTGTGAGCATTAAGTAGAAAGTCCTTCAAATTGGGATATCCAAAAAACGCAAAATAGTCATGCAGCGCTTGGTCAATTATTCAGTACATTAGTGGGTTCCCACTACCAACTTTCTTGGAATATATTGTTATTTTACTGATCCATTTGGTGGACTTTGTCTAAGTACCCCGGTTACACTACGCTGTAAATGGCACAGCACTTTTCTTTCCTCTTGATCTTTCAAAGTTTAAAAAGCACCTTTTTTATCCCGTTCTTTTGATATCGATTTCCGAAACCAGTCGATAGAAATCGTTAAAGAGAAAAGTTTTGAGCACGATTAATATCGGTTTTTTATGGCTAAAGATATTTATGGAGTTCAACATTATACACTTAAAGTCAGATCCCGTGGGAAACAGTTAGTCTTGTTTTCCCGAGAGTCCTGATGTTTCCTGAGACGAAGTCGAGGGGAACATCAGGATTCGAAAGTGAAAACAGGCAGTGTTTTCCCGGCTTTCTTCTGTCACGCCACTTTTCACCACTCTTTGATCCGGCGTGCTGTAATGTATCCCGAGCGGGGTACAATTGCTCAAGTGTATCTCGATCGGGATACATTGATTCGATTCAAGGCCATGTGACCAAGCATCAGCCAATGGCAGTCCCTGTTTAGTTGAGAGAAAGTCTAGGAATATAACAAATAAGAGTATGGTTTTATTGAGTCATACAGTCATCACTCTTCCAATCTTCGATATGAATACTACAAAAACAAAACCAGGACCAAATTGCCCTGTACTTGGATTTTGCAGTTCATGTCTCGCCGTGGTAACTCCATAAATTAGAGACCTTTAGCATCAGGTTTTTCATGGGAAACCGCAAACCGCAGTTTGCAGTTACGCGTTGCAGTTTCACGTTGCCGAGATTTCAAATTCTAGCAAGGTGTTCAGTTCAGTTCATTTCATTTTTATTTAGCCAAAATATAATGCAATACAAGATACATATGCATGTAGGAATTGTAAGTTCGCAAGGGAGCCCAGAAGAAACCAGAGTTATGAAGCCTGGGCTCCCCAGTCACAAAGAAATATTAGAGTAAAATAAAATGAAATTCGCGGAGTGATACGTTAAACATAGGAACTAAACAGAGACTTTTTAAGTAATGAATACAGTAACAAGATAAAAAAAAATTTTAACTCTGGGTTGGAACAGAAAACTTTCTTATGTAAGTACGGCAGGAATATCAAATCGATTTGAACTACGAGTTCATTGTTTAGTGCCGCCATGTTGTTTTTCATCAAGTCGAAGTGCATCACTTTTATCGCTCAAAAAACAGGAAGAATTCATTGATTCGAGATAAAAATCCAACAAACACATCGCAAACGGATATAGAAAGCCAGTTCGTGCCTTTAAATGCGAGACTGTACAATTTTTAGTGCCAAAAAACATTGCCGTAAATCACTTACCGGTAGAAGCCCTTCCTGCGGTTCAAACATGAACTTCAAACTGCAAACGTGACCGCAAGGCCGTGGTCACGTGACATTTTGCGGATTACGGTTTTCCATAAAAAAAAACTAGTCTGCTACACAGCCGTTTTTAGTGTCGTCACGCAACGCTCCTCCCCACAAACGGCTGCTGAAAACCGAACTACATTCCTTTCCCTTTGTGTTTGTGGTCTAACGAAGAAACCAATCATGTATAAGAAATCTGACAATACGTGAGCCGCAGGGCGCTAGGAAGCGGGCACGCTTCTCAGTTTTCGGCAAGTCAATCAATCGTCGCTGAATTTAGACGGGCTCTGTGTTTTCAAGCAACGAAAAGGTTTATCCGCAAAAAAGTTTGTTTTAAGCGGTCAAGAAAGTTCCAAGTGGAAAAAAGGCTTGATAGGCCTAGAAGACTTTTACCACGATCGGTTGGTTCTTCATTTAACGTGCACATGTACTGATATGTAATGAAGAATTTAATGTGCCGGATGTGCTCATTGTGTTCCTGTGAAGACTAAACTCTCAAGGGTACTGATTCAAAAAGCAATCTTATAAAATATCGATGAAAGATTTCCCGAAACTATACCTGGTAACTTTATAAGCACATCCACGTTGTGCATCGCAATTTGCTCGACTTGCTTGCTGCTACTGCTTACGTCCTAAATTTTGAATACGACTCGACTACGACAACACTACTGTAGTTAATTGCTTGTTTTCACGCGACGATTTTGATTATTCTGTCATTAACACATGGGGCACCGATAAAGGCAAAGCTGTGATTGGAGGAGTCACAGTACCGCAAACGTGGCGCGAACACCTTCCAGAAAATGGGAGCTGGATTATAATTGGCTAATCACGGGAAAGAAATGTAGTTCGGTTTTCAGCAGCCGTTAGTGGGGAGGTGCATTGCGTGATGACTCTAAAAACGGCTGTGTAGCAGACTATAAAAAAACTTGATACTAAAGGTAACCCCCAGGTAATAACAAACGGCCAGTTCTTTTTTCAATTTTTTTATTTCTGTCATCAGTCGCCCTAAGAAACAAAGAATTAAAGAACAGCTGGCTCTTTACGAATTGAATCTTTTGCTTTTGTTTCTGCTTTCAAAGACACCCAAATTCACCGGCAATTTTATCATCTTTAAGACGCTCCAATAAAACAACTACCTGCTAAACGCGAGCCGTTTTCTTCATCACATCCTTGTCTGGTTACATCGAAATTGACTGTCACAGTGTTTCCCAGGCTCTTCTCAGCCTTTTTGTGGAAGTTAAAAGCCTGGGCCATGGGAATACCTCTTTGCGTGTTTTGCTGTGTGATCCATCGATCTTGATTTTAGAGCCACCGAAACACTGATTTATTATTTGCTAATGTTTTCATAGCTAGAATCATGTTTTAAAATTCTCTACAACAGAAACAATGACATATTTCAAACTGTACAGCAAAAGTTGCGCGTTTCATTATATCAAGAAAGTAGTGAATCTAGTTCCAACCATTACGTTTCATTAATATTTCCCTGTGTGCAGGACTTGTGGAGATATATAATATATAGATTTAGCCAGGGCTAAGAGCGAAGCTCCCATTAATAAATTTATGATTTAAATCAAACAATAAACTTGTAATCCACAAATCAGTTAACTTAAGGGCACATATGTGACTTTTTAGGTAAAGCTAAGGCTAAGTGATTTTAGAGTGAAAAAAAATCTTTCATCGAATTGATAGCCGGTATATATACACCCAAAAAATAGCAATCATCGTCGATCACATTTAAGAGCCATAATAGCTCTTGATCACAGTAGATTAGGCCTGGAAAACGAATTCATGGAAAAAAAAAATCAGGCCGAATTTTTTGCGTTCGACAAGTCTACTTAAAAAAATCTTGCCAACAACTCTGGGAGCGTGTAAACCAACATTTCATACTTTTTATGCATCACATCTGAGGTGAAACAGTAATATGAGGCGCCGTTTTTATCATACAGACCTCAGACAAAATGCAGTATTTCACAATTTTTCAAGACCAATTGCACTCATTCAACATTCAGAACCGTACGAGGCACGCGTGGGCTTTTAGCAAAACCGTTCAAAAAATTTCCAAAATCACCTATACGGCCAGCCGTTTGTCACTTTTGACAAGCGCCAAATTTTCAGTGAACATTAAAAGAGTTACGCTTCAACATAATAAAGAATTTATTGTTTATTTTTTTTATTTAATGGTTTTATAACGATGTGCAAACGCGCGGCATTTTGAGTACTCCTGCAAGCGTTGTCTGTGAATGACTGAAAACAAACAGCAAAGCAACTGAAAGAGACTACTAACAATCAATAAACGAAATGTAATTCGGTGAAACACTTACAGAGACAACAATTTTCATTCACGAAGACAAGTATTAAAGTGTCTCTAAAAATCCTGAGTCTTTACGCTTAAGCCTAAAGCTTTTAGCCGGCTTCCTGGTGTTTACTGTTTTCCGAGATGAACTCGAGGTAAGAAAATCGCTCAAAGCTTTCTTTCTGCAGCCAAAATTATAACTAAATACTCTTCGGAACGTTTTTTCATTCTATATGCGGAGAGAAAATGTCGACTAAAGGCTTTTTAAAGCTCTGTAAGCTTATATATACTAGATCAGATCATTGTCTCAGATCTTAATACAAACGTGCATAAATTAGCCTCATAAACTGCGCTCGACTTCATGAAATTAGATATAAAAAAACAAACATACGCTGTATACAATAATTACTCAGGCTTACCATTCGAGATGCAGCTCTTGAAAGCTATCAAGTAAGGCCAGAATCGCTTGAGGGACTTTTCAACCCCGCATCCAGCAAGGTGAAAAACGAAAACGATGCATCCGAAATGGGATTTCCAACTTTGAGAACCGACGCATTTCCCAACTAAAAATTCAATAAACAAACCAGCCATAAATCAAAGAAGACTGTTGATAGCAGCTGTATTTCATTTTAAGCATCCAGTTGGAAAAGACAGTAAAAAACATCACAAGTTGACAAAATACTCTGTCAGCTTCAGCTGTCAAAGTAAACAAGGTTCAAGATGCTGTATAAATTTTCTGCATGAACTCACCTGTCAAATTTTGACCAATCAGAGCATAAAAATTGGACGGTCGTAGAGTGTGATCAACGCGTGACTATGGTGAGAAAAGTGAAAATCCTCTGTCTTCCCTGCTTGTATTTTTAAATGATTGGCTGAATTTTCGCGTCCGAGATCAGTTTGAAATCAAAATGTTAATAACGCGGGGCCATAGTGACATTAACACAACACTTTCTGTCATCATGTCATTATGTTGCTGCCGTTCTCTTTGCCTTTGTATTTCTCTTTCGCATTGCCTTTGTCTGTTCATTCTAGCTCTATCTCGTTCTGCTTGCCGGCGTTTTTCACTATATTTTCTCTCCTTCTTCTCGCTCTGACTCTTTCTACTTGCCGACTTTCTTCGCTAAAATGTTGTCTTCTTCTTCTACTTCTAACGCGCTCTCTTTGGCGATCGTCTTCGCTTGTTCTACGCGTGTTGACTCTTGCTCTCTGCCGTTCACCTTCTCTTTGCCCTCTGCTTAAAACCTGTCATCTACACGCTAAAATCTCTCTGCTGTTGTTTGTTGACATAATAGCTTTCGTAAGTTGTAATAAAAAGTTATAAAGGCTCTGTCGAAAAATCTTTTTGCTAAGTTGCTTTGAAATTTCTTTTTTCAAAACCAGTTGCGCGATATAATTGCGCGACGTTGCGCCATGCGATTTCCCGCCAAAAAATCTCTACTTTCCCCTACCCCAAGAGTCCATGCGGACTACTTTCCACTACCCGGAAAGTCCGTACGGACGGACGTACGCTGACGTCATAACCAAAATTTCTCGGATGGGTAGTTTATCTTAGTTATGGTGCTCCGCTTGCGCGCGCTTCGCGCGCGCAAGGAGCTCCGCTATAAACTAAACACCTGACATACGATCTTTAGCTCACATCTCCACGAGTGGGGTTGGTGTTAACTCCCCACTCACGCCTTCCCTAACCCAACATTCACATCGATCACTGAACTGAAATACTTATCACTTAAGAAAAATGTTGGGTTAAGGAAGGAAAAGGTGAAAAGTTGCCCAGAAAAGCAAACTGATCCAAAACCCCTGACAAATCACTAACATAAATTTCAGGAAGAAGCCAGTCCTCTTGGTTGCAATGTGAACTCAATGTCCCGTTGGTGTGTGTACTGTGTTTTTTTTCTTGAAGTTTTATTAAGACCGCCTGGCTATGAAAATAGAATTTAAAAAATATTTGCTCTTCGGCTGTCCTTCTGGAGGGTGTGGATTTAGGCACTGAATGTACTATAACGTCCGCCATCTTGTTTTGTCTCTTGGTAGTGCCCAGACCCTTGCATCACAGCTAGATTGCTTGACCCCGCTCGCCTCAACGCCTTCTCTTTTTAAGCCCTGGTTATATACCTCAGCTTTGATTATTCTCTTCACGGCACGCTCAGCCTCATTCAATATAACTAATTTGGTTGGACCTGAGGAGAAGACGTCCGAGCCTATCGCCTTGCCGTTCACGTTCCCTAAAAAACTTAAAATTTCGCTGTTTCATGTCGAAGTTGTGCATAACCTGCGCACCTATATTTACGTTTGTCGATTCTCTTTGCCCGAGCGAACTCAGCGAGGACGAGGTTATCAAGCGGAAACGCTTGCCACGTAGGCTAGTTACACATGCTTCCCTGTTCGCTCCACCAATATAGATATAGGAATAGACTGAAATTCATTCTTGGCGTTCGTAAATTGAAATAAGCAGAACCATTTCAGTTACGTATATTCACAAAATTTCCATGAAAGTGGCAATAAAGGAATTATAAAAGTCAGACAAAGAAGTTGTTTGAACAAAATGGCCACTGGATCACGCTTCCATGACTGATCAAGAGTTTTCTTGCGGTTTCAAGTCGCATGCCATTGGTGAATACGCAAATGGCCTGTCAAAATCAAATCAAAGTCTTCACGGTTTTTCGACTTGCAAAGATTTTTGCTCAGAATTTGCACAAATTAAAACCTGGGAGAAACCTCCCATAAAAGGGAAGTATTTGGTAACGTTGCGTGATCAATCAGTTTATTATCATGGAATGCAATCCTCTCTTTGTCCATTGATTGGAAACTGTTTGGGCCGTTCATTGACATACCGCTTGTTGAAAGTGCAGTTCAGACTTTGAAGAGAGGCACAAAAGGTAACCCAATTTTTCGAATTCTTTGTTGAAATTACACTATTGTGGTACAAAATACTAATATAATTACCCATACAACTCACAACGTCCCTAACGAAAACTGCAAGAGAATGACACACACACACACACAAAAAAAAACATTTGAGAGAGGCAGAAAGCAAAACCTGTGAACAGTGAATTTATCTTTTAGGAAGCGAGAAGCACGTTTACCAGAAGACATACAGCAGATAAATTCGGTGGCGTCAAGTACGGAGGACAACTTGTACCCAACGAAGCTTATCTCGACGGTGACTGAAACACCATGCCAGCGTATTCTGTATACGAAAACTCAGATCTGATTAAATCAAATCTAAGTCCTTTGCTAGGTGAGTGTGCAGCTTTATTGCTATTTCTCTGTTACGACATTCATGATGCTGTAGGAGTATCTGGCTGGTTTGTTAGGCATTAATTTTCTAGTTATTTCCTCGTCCTGCTGATATCAAAAGCACTCGTCGAGTGCGAAGAGAACTAATTATTATTCGCACTGCAAAGGAGCTACCATCACGGCGAAACGTCGCGAAATATGAGATCGAGCATTCCGCTTGGACTGGATCAACTGAGATACAGTGGACTACCAAAGTCCCAACAACGGGCGAGCCCTTGGTTACTAGAAGCACACCCTTAGTTGAACCATATTTTTTTCCCGTGTTTGTCCATACTATGCTACCATTTTACCTCCGATACCTCGATTGAACGTTCCGCTAACTTGAAGCTATTTTACTTTTCTTCATTTATGATCCTCGATAACTCAAGCTCCTTCAAGATTTGTAATGTAATATGTGTATTATCAAACACAACCGGCCCAAGCTAAGTGGAGTAATACAATTTTATGTGAGTTGTTGTGATAAAATGGTCGGTTTTAATCACAAAATTACAAGAAATAACTAAATGGTTTTAAGAAATAAGTTAACTTAGGTCTGTCGATGTTAAAACACAGACACAGAATCTTTTAGATGTATAGGACGCATCTCGACCCGAATATGGTTTTTTGATTCCGAGGTTGGTTGCTCAGAAACATAAATTCATCTCAATTGACCCCGTAGGTGGATAAAGAATAGAATAATGTTTCGTGCGATTTTACAGGCAGCACAATCATAATCGCGCTCGTTTGGCTAACTTTGAGCTGCACGCGGTAATTGCCCAAAGCACCTAAACAGCCGTATTCGACCCCCACTTTTTTATAATTTTTTATCGTCTTCTTGTCTTATACCGAGTGGCTTGTACCAGTTTCATCCATTTTTGGCAGTTTAAACACACACACAAATATCTTATATTAGGATATTTTAATAACCCATTGATGGCCATGCCAGCCAAAATCAGCCGTACAAGAATACACTGCTTTAAACATTGCAACTTTCTCAATCGTGTGAACACTGATTACACGGTCAGTTGTGAGCATTGAGTAGAAAGTCCTTCAAATTGGGATATCCAATAAACGCAAAAACAGTCAGCGCTTTTTTTACATTTGTGGTCAATTATTCAGTACAGTATTGGCTTCCCCATTACCAATGCAACTTTCTTGGAATACAGTGAAACCTGTATTAAGCGGACACCGTATTAAGCGGACACCCTCTATTAAGCGGACAGTAGCCGAAGTCCCCAAATTTATTTCCCTTATTTACTTTAAATGAAACCTTTATTAAGCGGACGCGGACACCTAAAAAGTACCTGAAATAGTCAGTTCTGTTGTTTCCAACCTGTATTAAAAACGGGCACTTGTAATTAAATTCCACTACCCAACATGAAATACACCGGAAATACGAAAGACTGCCACCCACAAATTTTCATTTTTTACCCTAAAAAACTTGACTTGCCGAACTTATTTGATTAGTTTTACAGCACAGTTATGTTTTCTATTTCGTTTTGTTTGTATAGAGCTTGTTTCACTCATCTGAGTTCTTCAAATTTGAGTTGCAATCTATGTTTATGGTACTGGTTCACTAAAATAAAGAAATTAATGCAAACGTACATCGTCATAGTCTCTTTCAGTATTCTAAACGTTTCCACTGTTCATTTGAATGGCATCTGACATCTCATATGACGTTATCTATTGAAACCTGTATTAGGCGGACACCCTGTATTAAGCGGACGGTACAGCATTCCCAGCGGGTGTCCGCTTAATACAGGTTTCACTGTATATTGTTATTTTACTGATCCATTTGGTGGACTTTGTCTAAGTGTTCCGGTTACACTAGTTACGCTGTAAATGGCACAGCACTTTTCTTTCCTCTTGATCTTTCAAAGTTTAAAAAGCACCTATTTTCTCCCGTTCTTTTGATATCGATTTCCGAAACCAGTCGATAGAAATCGTTAAAGCGAAAAGTTTTGAGCACGATTAATATCGGTTTTTTATGTCTAAAGATATTTATGGAGTTCAACATTATACACTTAAAGTCAGATCCCGTGGGAAACAGTTAGTCTTGTTTTCCCGAGAGTCCTGATGTTTCCCGGGACGAAGTCGAGGGGAACGTCAGGACTCGAAAGTGAAAACTGGCAGTGTTTTTCCCACCTTCTGTCACGCCACTTTCCACCACTCTTTGATCCGGCGTGCTGTAATGTATCCCGAGCGGGGTACAATTTGCTCAAGTGTATCTCGATCGGGATACATTTGATTCTATTCAAGGTCATGTGACCAAGCATCAGCCAATGGCAGTCCCTGTTTAGTTGAGCGAAAGTCTAGGAATATAACAAATAAGAGTATGGCTTTATTGAGTCATACAGTCATCACTCTTCCAATCTTCGATATGAATACTACAAAAACAAAAACAGGACCAAATTGCCCTGTATTTGGATTTTGCAGTTCATATCTCGCCGTGATAACTCCATAAATTAGAGACCTTTGACATCAGGTTTTTCATGGGAAACCGCAAACCGCAGTTTGCAGTTACACGTTGCAGTTTCACTTTGCCGAGATTTCAAATTTTAGGAAGGCGTTCAGTTCAGTTCATTTCATTTTTATTTAGCCAAAATATAATACAATATAAGAATACATGTAGGAATTGTAAGTTGGCAAGGGAGCCCGGAAGAAACCAGAAGACTTATGAAGCATGGGCTCCCCAGTCACAAAGAAGTATTAAAGTAAAATAAAATGAAATTCGCGGAGTGATACGTTAAAAATAGGAACTAAACAGAGACTTTTTAAGTAATGAATTCAGTAACAAGATAGAAAAAAATTTTTAACTCTGGTTTGGAACAGAAAACTTTCTTATGTTAGTACGGCAGGAATATAAAATCGATTTGAACTACGAGTTCATTGTCTAGTGTCGCCGTGTTGTTATTCATCAAGTCGAAGTGCATCACTTTTATCGCCCAAAAAACAGGAATAATTCATTGATTCGAGATAAAAAAAATCCAACAAACACATCGCAAACGGATATAAAAAGCTAGTTCGTGCCTTTAAATGCGAGACTGTACAATTTTTTTTTCCAAAAAACATTGCCGTAAATAACTTACCGGTAGATGCCCTTCCTGCGGTTCAAACGTGAACTGCAAACTGCAAACGTGACCGCAAGGCCGTGGTCACGTGACATTTTGCGGTTTGCGGTTTTCCATGAAAAACCTGATGCTAAAGGTCTCTAATATGGGTAATAACACCCGGGTAATAACAAACGGCCAGTTCTTTATTTATTTATTTATTTCTGTAAGTCGCCCTAAGAAACAAAGAATTAAAGAACAGCTGGCTCTTTACCAATTGAATCTTTTGCGGTTTTTCCTTTCAAAGACACCCACATTCACCGGAAATTTTATCATCTTTGACTAAATACCTTTCAAAGACGCTCCAATAAAACACCTGCTAAACGCGAGCCGTTTTCTTCATCACATTCTTTTCTGTTTACATCGAAATTGACCGTCATAGTGTTTCCCAGGCTCTTTTCAGCCTTTTTTGGGAAGTTAAAAGCCTGGTCCATGGAAATAACTCTTTTTTTGTGTGTGTGCTTTACTGTGCGATCCATTGATCTTGATTTTAGAGCCGCCTGAAACACTGATTTATTATTTACTAATGTTTTCATAGTTATAATCATGTTTTAAAATCCTCTACAACAGAAACAATGACATAGTTCTAATTGTAAAGCAAAAGTTGCTGTGTTTCATTACATCAAGAAAGTAATGAATTTAGTTCCAACCATTACGTTTCATTAACATTTCCCTGTGTGCAGGACTTGTGGATATATATAAACTAAACACCCTACATATGATCTTTAGCTCACATCTCCACTAGTGGGGTTGGTGGTAACTCCCCACCGACTCCTTCCCTAATCATAACCCAATATTCACATCGATCAACTGAAATACTTATCACTTAAGAAAAATGTTGGGTTAGGGAAGGAGAAGGTGAAAAGTTACCCAGAATAGCGAACTGATCCAAATTCGCTGACAAATCACTAGCATAAATTTCAAGAAGAAACCAGTCCTCTTAGTTCCAGCGTCAACTCAATGTTCAGTTGGTGTGTGTACTGTTTTGTTTTTTTTTTTCTTGAAGTTCTATTTAGATTTAAATGCAATCTGACCACATGGCTATGAATTTAAAATTAAAAAAATATTTGCAAGATACTCGTCACTAGTGCTTCTCGGCTGTCCTTCTGGAGGGTATGATTTATGCACAACGCTCTGATAATGTACTATAACGTCCGCCATCTTGTTTTGTCTCTTGGTAGTGCCCAGACCCTTGCATCACAGCTAGATTGCTTGACCCCGCTCGCCTCAACGCCTCCTCTTTTTACGCCCTGGTTATATACCTCAGCTTTGATTATTCTCTTCACGGCACGCTCAGCCTCATTCAATATAACTAATTTGGTTGGACCTTGAGGAGAAGACGTCCGAGCCTATCGCCTTGCCGTTCACGTTATCTAAAAACTTAAAATTTCGCTGTTTCATGTCGAAGTTATGCTTTATAGCCTGCACACCTAGAGATATTAAAGTTTGTCGCTTTTCTTCGCCCGAGCGAACTCATCCAGCGAGGACGAGGTTATCAATGCAAGCGGAAACGCTTGCCACGTAGGCTACATCGCTCCACCACTATAGATATAGGAAGAAGTTCGGAATTCATTCTTCGCGTTCGTAAACTGAAATGAGCAGAACCATTTCAGCTACTTATATGCATAAAAATTCCATGAAAGTGGCAATAAAAGAATTGTAAAAGTCAGACAAAGACGTTGTTTGAAGAAAATGCCACTGGATCATGCTTGCATGACTGCTCAAAAGTTTTCTTGCGGTTTCAAGTCGCATGTGTGAATACACAATTAGCCTGTCAAAATCAAATCAAAGTCTTCACGGTCTTTCGACTTGTACAAATTTTTGCTCAGAATGTGCACAAATTAAAAGCTGGGGGAAACCTCCCATAAAAGGGAAGTATTTAGTAACGTTGCGCAAACTTAACGTTATTTTATTTTTCTTAATTTATAATCCTCGATAACTCAAGCTCCTTCAAGAATTGAAATGTAATATGTGTATTATCAAACACAACCGGCCCATGCATGCTAAATGGAGCAATACAATTTTATGTGAGTTGTTTTGTTAAAACGGTCGGTGTTAATCACAAAATTACACGAAATAACTAAATGGTTTTAAGAAATAAGTTAACTTAGGTCTGTCGATGTTAAGGCACAGACACAGAATCCTTTAGATGTACAATCAGTATAGGACGCATCTCGACTCGAATATGGTTTTTTGAATCCGAAGTTGGTTGCCCAGAAACATAAATTCAT
The DNA here is from genome assembly GCA_942486035.1 of Porites lobata. Taxonomy (NCBI): domain Eukaryota; kingdom Metazoa; phylum Cnidaria; class Anthozoa; order Scleractinia; family Poritidae; genus Porites; species Porites lobata. Next base: position 2,100,194 of record CALNXK010000077.1, on the reverse strand, counting down.
CTAAATTGACCCCGTAGGTGGATAAAGAATAGAATAAAGTCAAGTTTTGTGCGATATTAAAGGCATCACAGTCTTAATCGCGCCCGTTTGGCTAACTTTGAGCTGCACGCGGTAATTTCCCAAAGCACCTAAACAGCCGTATTCGCCGACCCCCACTTATCGTCTTCTTGTCTTAAACCAAGTGGCTCGTACCAGTTTTCATCCTTTTTTGGCGGTTTAAACACAGACACACAAAAGAAAAACAAGCCAAAGCCAATTCACAGAGATTTTTTAAAAAAAACGTTCTACGGAGCAGATATTTTATTAACCCATTGACGGCCGTGCCAGCCAAAACCAGCCGTACAAGAATACATTGCTCTAAAACATTGCAACTTTCTTAATCGTGTAAACATTGCTTTAACTGTCAGTTGTGAGCATTGAGTAGAAAGTCCTTCAAGTTGGGATATCCAATAAACGCAAAAAAAGTCAGCGCTTGTTTTAATTAGTTGGTCAAGTACTACATTTGTGGCTTCCCCACAGCCAACTTTCGTGGAATATATTGTTATTTTACTGATCCATTTGGTCGACTTTGTCTAAGTGCTCCGGTTACACTAGTTACGCTGCAAATCGTACGGCACTTTTCTTTCCTCTTGATCTTTCAAAATTTAAAAAGCACCTTTTTTCTCCCGTTCTTTTACACACACACAATACTTTATTTTCATACTCATCATTTTGCCATCTCCGCCCGCAAATAGCAAAAGCTAGACGAGGCGGGCGGAGAGGAAAGGTTTATACAGCAGTCATAACAGATGATATTGGAAAGTAACCTAAATAAACTATGTGGATAAATAAGAATTACAGAAAAAACAAGCTAAAGTTACAAAATAGTCTTACAGAATGGAATTACAGGACAAATTTACTACTAAAAGTGACCTATCAATTACTAGTGCATTGAGTCGTTGCGATTTTTTGTAGGAGAATGGGCACTTCAACATAATCGTCCTCTGCTTCCATTATCGAGAGCAAAAAGTAATGAAAATTTTGTTCTTAAAGCTCCTTTGGCGAGTTGACGAAATTCGTAGCTCCAAACGTGGAAGAAGAATCCTGATTTAGATTCAGTCTTAGCCTGTTGACAGACCCTCTATTTCTCTTCAAAGTCCTTCGAGCGCGAGTGATAAAAAATCAACCGCGGGGGATTATTGACCGCCAACGCAAAGGGGTAATGGTGGGGTAAGAAGAAAATAGTAAATGAATTTTTCTTCTCGCGCGCTCTCTTTGCTCGCGAGCTCGCCGATGTTTTTGAAAAGAACGAAAAGAAAAATAAAACAACGTCTTTATACAGGCTAATTCAGTCTTGAAGTTTTGACATAATAATTTCCAGACGAAGAAAACCTGGTCTCATGCTTGTGCTTTGAATTAGCTTTAGTAAAAAAATTACAGATGTTAGACGGACCATTCATGCAGGAGACGTCAAATATTATAGAAGATACTTTTTCAGCATATCACATTTGCAAGGGTAGAATTTTTGAGGAAATAAATAAAGGCACAGCATGGGCTCTGGGTTCAGAAAAAATCATCAAACGAAGGACTCGTTTTGAAGCACGAGAATTTTTTTTAAATGGGTTTGGCAGCTTGACCCAAGCCGCCAAACCGTATCTGAGATAAGGCAATATCAATGATTGGTAATATTTAAAAGGGTTGTAAGTGGGACAAAGTGCCTAAGACGGGCAACAACACCAACAGTTCTGCTTACTTTTAATGCAACATTATCAATATGAAATTTCCAGCTTAAATTGCTGTCCAATAGGACCCACTTCAGTTACTTGTGAACGATCGAGAAGGTACGAGGCAAACCAGTCTTTGTTAATTCGTCTAATGCCATAATGATTAAGTTTTTGAAGCAAGATTAAATGGTCGACGGTATCAAAGGCCTTTTAAGTCTAAGAAGATCCCGCAAGTGAATAGTTTTTGGTCCATATTGTTTTGTATGACATTAACGATGTAAATAATGGCATGTTGCGTTGAATGGTTTTCGCGGAAGCCATACTGTGACTTAAATAGAATGTCGTTTTAACCAAGAAAGGATTTGAGGCGGTGGTACATTAATTTTTCAAATATCCGATTGAAAATAGACAGGCTCAGTCTCATCGTCATTTTTGTACACAGGAACAACTTTCGCTTTTTTCAGTTTGGATGGGAAGATGCCCTTTTGCACAGATATGTTTATGATTATGGAGAGAGGGCCCGAAATAACGCATCTTGCGTCAGTTAAAATACGAATGGGACAAGAGTAGAGACCTTAAATTTTATTTTTAGGGATCAAAAGTATCTCACGCTCAATCTCCGGTGGCGTAAAAATTATGTTACTTTTCTGCGGAAGTTGGATTTCGATCCAAAGTGACTGGAAGGCTTCATCAGATACTTTGTCAATGACAGTATATTTCAGAGAATCATTAATATACAAGCCAACACCTCCAGAGGCTAGAGGTGTCGGAACCGTGATATTCTAAAACATATCCTGGTATGCTTGGATTAAAATCCATTTCTTTACCGCTGATTATTTTAGTTTCTGAGACTCCTATAATGCTAAATTCGAAATTCAACTCGTCCAATAGATGAACTTGAAAGTTTTCAAGGTTTCGCTAAAGACTCCTGATATTATTATGTAAAGAGAGAAACTCGAATCACTGACACGACAGGGAAATTCACTTTTAAATTTATAGAAACTATATGGGAAATAGTATCGACTAATATATAGATTTAGCCACGGCTAAAAGCGAAGCTCCCATTGAAAAGTTAAGTGATTTTGGAGTGAAACAAATCTTGTATCGAGTTGATATAGCCTTATATGTACACCCGAAAAGGTCTACGGTCAAATTTAAGAGCAATAATGGCTCTTGATCACAGTAATAAGGCGTGGAAAACAAATCAGGCCGAATTTTTTGCGATCGACAAGTTTATAAATTCTTGCCAATAAATCTGGGTGCGTGCAAACCAATCTTTTATTTTTATTTTAATACACCACATCTGAGGAGAAAGAGTACTATGAGGCGGTGTTTTTATCATACAGACCTCGTACAAAATGCAGTATTTCACAATTTTTCAAGACAAATTGCATTCATTCAATATTCAGGACCATCGAAGCACGCGTGGACTTTTGATTAGCGAAACCGTTCAAAAAAATTTCCAAAATCACCTATACGGCCAGCTGGGTTCTAACTCTTGACAAACGCCAAATTTGAGAAGGAATTTTAAAAGAGTTACGCTTCAACGTGATAAAGAATTTATTGAGTCTATTTTTTATTCATGGTTTTATAACGATGTGTAACCTTAAAAAGCGTTTGATACGCTCGGCATTTTGAGTACCCCTGCAAGCGATGTTTGTGAACGGCTGAAAACAAACGGCAAAGCGATGAAAATTACACTTTTGAGACTACCAACAATCAATAAAGAAATATAATTCGGTAGAACATTCACAGAGACAACAATTTTCATTCACGAAAACAATTGAGTATTTAAGTGTCTCTAAGAATCCTCAAGTCTTTACTAGTAAGCTTAAAGGTCAAATGAACCAAAATTTCGACCTTTTTTATTTTAGTTCAATTCTTGTGATATGTTTTTAATATGAACCAAATAAACATACTATGAAGTTTCAGCTCAATTGAAGCAAGTATCTCCGAGATATTCGCAATTAAAATTTGCTATTTTTTGGCCCTTATCTTCTTAGAGCGGTCGGAAACATTGTCGGAAAAAAACAGCTTGTGACGTCAATGTTGGTCAGGTGAAAAAAAGCGGGAAATTCAAAACAGTTTTTCGAGTCGACTTGGCGCAGAAGTGGTTTGTGTGGCCATAAACCTGGAAATAACAGGCAATTTGTTTTCAAACGTTGCAAGCTGTGGTTACAAACTTCTTATTATTTAACTTTCTCGAAGAATACATCATAGTAAAACGGACTTTAAAGACATTTACTAATTTCCTTGAGTTGTACTGGAAATGTGCGTGCGTGAGTCCGATTTTTTTCAAGATGCATTCACAAAATGTGTTCATATAAGGAAGTTCCTGGATATATAAGGTCCGAAGCTCCATCGTGGACACAAAAATAAAATATCTTTGTATAATAATCTGCCCGAAGAAATTCAAGTTTGCCCACAATGTATTTGAAGTCACTGAACTTTGTCGCACTCGACCTGATATTTTAAAACCAACGCTCGATCGGACACGTGTAGCTTCGCAGATCACTAATATAAACAAAATCCTCAATGTAGAAGTTTTAACGTTGACTGATGTGGGCAGAAAAAGAGTTAATCTTTATCTAGTAAATCTTCCCAAAGATCGGTTTCAAAGGAACCATAGTTTTTTAAACTTGATCGTTTCGAGCAGATAAATTTTGCTTTGTGTTGTCAAGTTGAACATGCATAACACCTGTTAAAAACCTACGCGTAAGTAAGATTTCCTTCAAACAAAATTAAAGTTACATTATTGCAAAAACTTCTTTCCAATTGTGCATAAGATTTAATTACCGATTGAGGTCACTTTGAGGACCATAGACGCCACTTTAAGCTGGCAGAGATGCGACAGGCAAAGAACAATTCCATCATGCATAAAATTCAGCTTAAGTGAACTAAAAAAAGCTACAAAAGGGTTGCAAAACAACAAATTTTCACGAAAAGAACATAAGGCTTAAGGCTCCTATACCTGCTAACAAAGAAGAAGTGACTTTTCTGTAAGGAAACAACCTACCTAAAGAACTTAAAAGCAAAAGATCAGTTGCAAGCTTCGCAGCCAAGCCATGATTTCGACTACTTTGCTAGATTAGCTACTTTTTTTAGTAATAACTGCTCCATGCGAGGGACTTGATTCAAGCAAATTAAACTCAGCAAACTGAATCACTAGAAAATACAGAAAACTGCACATGAGGATTTGTTTTGCTCGCTTCAGTCAAATCCAGCTCCAGCAATTGTTTACGGGCAAAGAGTCGATTGTTTTGGAGTCACTGCCGGCAGTTGTCGTTCTCCGCTACTTCACAGCGAGTGAAAGGAAAATCAGTTGCGTACAGAAAGATAACAAAACTCTGTAATTAAAACTGAAAAAACTAAAGGGAAAAAAACTGTGACTATTTTTACTTGAGCAACAGAAAAATGATCGAAGTAGTCTTTTCTCCTCGAGTAAGCTTGCTGGCCTTCTAAAGTTCCGAGGAAGCATGTGCATGTAAAAAAACTAACCGTAACCGCTAACAACAGAATACAAGTGGGTTTTAATTCAGTCCGGCGAAAGAAGGCCAAGAACTGGACACAAAATCAATTCACAAATCGAATGCACAATTATCAGAAAAATACAAACCTCTTTGGAAATGTTCAAAACGTTTTATTCCTCCTCACACTGACGGATGATCTGTTTTTACTCTAACATTAGTTTTTCTGAATCCAAAGTAATTTTTAAGTGAAGAAAAAACAACAACAACAACAAAAACAAAAAAAAGCCTTTAAAAGGAGCAAACGTTCGCACCTCGTGTATTTCATTCAGTCTCAGTCAGAACTCTCACAGAACGAGACAAAAAAACGCAGGCAATAAGGGATGCGCAGAAGCTTGCGCAGAACGTTTTTCCGCCCTGAAAGATCAACATTGACGTCACGTAGTCTCCAGTCTATCACGCGGCCATTTCAGAAACGTTTTCGTGAAGTCTTCGGAAATGCTCGGATTTTGATCTTTTATCTTTCTATAAAGGCTTGGGAAGAAAAATCTTTACCCAAATCTCACTTAGGATGGTTCTTTTTAGTGTTTGGTGAAGGTAAAGCGACAAAAGAAAATATGTAAATTTTTTGGTTCATTTGACCTTTAAAGATTAAGTTCATGTTTTAAGCCGCTGGTTTCCCGGGCCTGTTTGCTGTTTTCAAAGATGAACTCAGGACAAGAGAATCGCTCAAAGCTTTCTTTCTACAGCCAAAATTATAACTAAATATTCTTCGGAAAGTCTTTTCTTTCTATTTACAGTGAATTAATATCGACTAAAGGCTTTTTAAAGTTCTGTAAGCTTAAGCGTATATCAAACCTCATACTAGGTCAGATCAGTGTCTCAGTCAAATCTTAATACAAACGGGCACAAACTAGCTTCATAAACTGCGCCGCTGGACTTCATGAAATTAGATATAAATACAATAATTACTCAGGCTTACCATATATCGAGATGCAGCTCCTGAAAGCTATCAAGTAAGGCAAGGATCGCTTGAGCCTCTATAATTGTCGCACGCATCCAGCAAGGTGAAAAAACAAAAACGATGCCATCCGAAATCGGATTATCGGCTTTTGACAAGCGACGCATTTCTCAACGAAAAACCCAATAAACAAACCAGCCATGAATAAGAGGACACTCTTGATAGCAGCTGTATTTCATTTTGTACATCAAGTGGAAAAAGACAGTAAAAAACATCACAAGTTGACTCAAAACTCCGTCAGCTTCAGCTGTCAAAGTAAACAACTTTCAACATCCTGCATAAATTTTACGCACGAACTCACCTGTCAAATTTTAAAGTGCTACTACGATCAAATTTGGGAATTTGTTTTTGATTACATATTTCGAAAATGTATGTAAAAGTGACTTACCGTGCCAAGTTTGGAGTCCAAATATGATCTGGAAGTGTGTTTATTTGCACGGCAATTTTCGTAAATGTCTTGCCGCCATTACTCGATTCAAAAAATGACCGGGAGTAGTATTTGAAGGAGTTGGGGCGAGATGTGACGTAGAAAAATCAACGCGACAAAACAAGGTAAACAAACGGGGCTAATTTCGCATGCAGGACGAGATGTTTTTGGAAGCTTTTGGAGGTTCTTTCTTCGCTTTTTTGACTTAAAGCGAAAGTATGCCTGGTAGAAGTTGTGTTGTTCAGGACTGTGGAAACGTAAAGAACGATGAATTCTCCTGATTCGGGCAGTGTTAGATTAAAGTGGAAAAGGTTCGTGTCCATTCATCGGAAGGATTTCTACACAGTAGTGGGAAAATTTGCTGTGTGCTCGGAGCATTTTACAAGGGATTGTTTTACGCTTGCTTTTCCGATGAAAGGCATGAAAAGGAATTTGAAGAAGGGGACGTTTCCAACCATTTGGAAAAAATCCTCCCAAACACTATCAAAGCGGAGTCGACGATCGGTGAGTGAAATTACAATGTATTTGCGCTGTGCTTATCACCAGTATATTTATTTCCCCATTTACCTGTGACATGATTTTTTCTGGCATCGTTGTTCAATATTCGTGTAATGAATGCTCTGACTATTTGGACTTCCCACATTGTTGCATGTGTTTTCATACTTTTCTGCTTTCTTCTCATAGTTATAGTAAAACGGGCATTTGCGCTGAGTGGACGTGAAGTCAATTCCCCAATTCCCAGACCTTTCCACTCAAGCGTAAAATTTAGAAAAAGTGAAGCTACATAGAAATGCGGCTCTCCATTTTTTGAGAGATTATCTTGCTGTTACTTTGAGATTTGACAGTACTCCAAACTTCCCTCCAAGAAATCTTACAGAAAATTAGGAGTTACAAGCGAGTCTTTTAAAACGACCAAAAATGGACTTGGTCTGATTGCTACATTCTATAAGTTCAGTTACTGTTTGCGGTTTTTTTTTCCGTTTGTATTTTAATTCTATTTTCACTGTCTGCAAATGATGCATACATTTTAAGGCAAAGATGCGGTTAAACCTTGCTTCCATTTCTACTTTTGAAAACATCGACATAAAGCTCAAATTTAAACTTGTTTTGAAGGGGAGATATAAAAAATGGTCGTACCTATTTTCATTTTTAGCTACTAAATGAAATTCTGGCTGGTCAAACTACTAATGAGGATACAGAGGAAGAAGGCAATCCTGAAGAAGAGGTGATCTCTTTGAAAGGAAGTTCTGCACCTGAGGAGAGTGCTGACACTATGGGGGCTCCCAATCTCAACCCTGAGGAGTCTCCAGAAGTCGAGGGTGTTCTGAACACAAGTCAGGGTTCTTTGCTTGAGGTAAATCCTGAAAAGGAGGGCTGCATCCCTGAGACTGAGACGGGTGAGATAAGTGTTGATGCTGAGATGGCTTCAGAGGTCCTAGGTACTCCTGGTGATAAGACAACTCTTGAGAGCCAAGGGATTTCCGGCACTGATGAGGTTACTGAGACCATGCAGATCCTGGAGGCTCAGGGAATCGAAAAACTGCAGGATATGGATGAAGTTATGCAGATTGATGAATCATTAACGATTCCTGAACTTGAACAGGTTTCTATGGTAGGCGCATAACTCTAATTAATGTTTATTTGCATCTTTGTATTATCATAACAATGGAAAACTACATGTGCAGTTATTTTACAACAATAATACACAAAAAGTCTAAAGTCTTGTTATTACAGCCTGTATTAATGTTGAAAGTTTGTTTTTTGTAGGATACTCCAACTGGACATGCTGGGAACTGCACAACATGCAAAACCCTGAGGAGTGAGGTGACTCAGTTAGGGGCAAAGTCACAAGACTGACGAGTAAGTTAATCTCCAATCAAGATCAGTGGGTTGAAACCTTTAAGAGCATACAAGAGCCGAAGCAGTTGCTGATGGCGAATGCTGGTGAGTCAACAATAATTATTGATGTTGATGAGTCATATAGGCATAACTGCCTATCTTTATAATTTTATTACATTTTATCAATATTTGATTATTTAATAATAATTAAAATTTTAATGCTAATAGAATTTTTTTAATTCCATTTGTTTAAGCTATTCAAACTGATCCATGGCCAGTAACAAATGAGACAGAGTTAGGGCTAGAGGATGAATCAGAAGATGAGCTGGAAATGCAGGACGACGTATATGAGGAGTTTGAGTGTGATGAAGACCCTAAATGGAGTCCTGAAGAAATCGAAGATGCATATAAAAAACTAAAGGAAGATGATGACTCGGTGAAGACTCATCAGAACCCAAGGTACAAAGATGCAAAATTGATTGCATTTTAACATCTTAGCTCTAAGTATCCTCTGGGAAGTGATTTAGGCCTAAAACTAACTTCCATTATGAGAGGATCTATTTAGAAACAAGAGTACATGTTTGTTTTTTAATTTACTCAGATAAGAATTGCAAAAAAAAAAAAAAGAAAAGAAGAGGCATAGCCAGCCCATAGACTGGAAGTCCCAGGCCTAAAAATGTTTAGTTTGTCCACTCAACCACTTGTAATAAATTATGCACCTGTAGCTTAAGGGCTCAAAGTTGTCATGTGTGCAATCAACAGAATTATTATAAAAAAGTATTTTTCAGGATGTATGTGACAATAAAATCCCAACCCACGATTAGCCAGGTTTACAACAAGTTGAAAAACTGGCAACACCCCGAGAAAAACAATAAAAATGATACTCATTTTTTTTATTGTTATTTTATTATTTCAGATGCTATGATTAAATGAGTATTTCCTTTCAATCATTTTTTACAGGTTGGATCTACAAGGAAAAAACATTCGAGAGGAACCGAAGGGAATTGTTTTCCTTTCCAAACTTCTTCTTTTGTTTCAGTTCTGCCACTTGTGCTTCTTTTCAAAACCCAAACTTTCTGTATCACAGACAGGTACCTTGTTTACCGTAGAAAGTTTCTGCAGAAACTGTAGCCAGACAAAAGTCTGGAAGAGTCAACCAGACCTGCTAGGAAAGTTTCCAGCAGGTAACCTGCTATTAAGTTTTGCAGTGCTCTGTGAGCCGAGTGAAAAGAAAGAAACGATACATTAAAACTTTAATTAAATTCAGGCTGAATTCGATTTAATTTTTATTACTTGTGTACATGAAAATTGGAGTAACATCAGAATTCCCAGCCACTAAACTTGAGTTTAACTGAACGCTAGAAGAACAGGGCTTCACACAGTGGGCAAGTTTGTCATTCAACAAAAAGCGAGTAAGTGGCTGAGAATTCTGAAGTTTGGCCCATAACGGACAAGTATTCACGCAACTACTGTAGGTCCTTCTTGGCCCCGATGGCATACACGACACTCTTCAAGAACAAACAGTGCATTTATTATTCATTTTCTTCATCTTCGAATCCACGATAATGGCCATTTTGACTCGGAAATTGTTTCCTGATTTTATTGTAGGCACAACAGGGCAAGGGGTATCGCCTGGAACTACCAATATAACTCCACAGCAGTCTTGTAAATTGGCGATAGGCCACAGACCTCAGGAATCTATTTAGAGAAATGAGATCACTGTTAATTCAAGGAGGGATTGGATGGAGATAAATAAATACTCCTTTTAAAAATAAGCAGTTGGGGCAATAAAGCCATTTAGAAAATAAAAAATGTGATTCTATGAGATCAGTCCACGGCGATAAGCTTAGATGTATCAATTATTCAATGCTATGTACGGTTCGATCGTTCCGATACAAAGTCACCAATACCCCAACTTACTCATTATCACTTTTGTTGCTTTGCCCACGAACAGTTGTGTACGACTTTCCAGCTCGCGTTTTTAGGCCCAGTGCAGCCACTTCTAATACGTGGCGGTTTAAGCAGACGCTTTCAAACCCTGGATGGAGGGTTATGCATAAGGTCCGGTCTCCAATGGCTTCTTCCATGACCTCTTCGCAGCGATCGATCTCTTTGCAGCAAATGCACTCCTGCGCTTTTGTAACAAGGCTGACAGAGCAGTTCGAGCACGAACACCTGCAAATAATGTGAAAAATTCGTCAAACACAAGAAAAATACGTCTGTATAAAATTATTACTTGTCTGAACTCTTCAATAAAACTATCGCATAAAATCAGGACTACAGTTAATCACATAGCAACGAAATTGTAAACTTAAACAAAACACACAGTCGCGTTCCTCACGCGCACGATTTAACGACGGGTATGTTGAAATTGGAAAATAAAAATATAAATCTACATTCCATGATAATACCATACCATTCATTCGCTGGCACCTCTCCCGAATATCTTCGCTGAAACTGTTGTTCCTCTTCTTCTTCGCGATGAACTCTTTCGTTGTAGTCCGCGGCTTCTTCCTCGGTAGCAAGGGGTTCGCAACTGTCGTCGTACGGCGCAAATTCAGACAATTCCCCCATCACTTCGTCAACTGTAAAACTTTCTAGATCAATTTCAGATGTACAGGAAGAGGAATCCGACGGAGATGACATCTTAAACGTCTTGTTAAAAGGCTCTAAACTCACAAACTTTTCCCAAATGCGAATCTTTTGGTTGATGTTTCTACGTCACAGTGCATAAATCACGTGGTCAAACGCACGACCGCTTTGCGGAGATCTCGCGGGCTATTGCTTTGCGAACTTTGTAATGGCGGACGGTATTTACGCACTTTTCAGTGGGAAATTTCCAGCCCCCGTACGCAAGTATCGTTCCAATTTTTCGCTATTTGTATAATTTTGAACATATACAAAAGATTTATGTTAAAAAAACTCGGAAACAAAAACAAAAATTTTCGTCGTAGTAGCACTTTAACCAATCAGAGCATAAAAATTGGACGTGGAGCGTGACTAACACGTGACCATGATAAGAAAAGGTCTTCCCCGCCTGTATTTTAAAAAAAACTGGCTGAATTTTTGCGTCTGAGGTCAGTTTGAAATCAAAATCGTAATAGTGCGGGGCGATACTAACATAAACACAACATATTTGATATGAATTTTAAAAAAAAGTAAACGTGAGCCTGCAATCATTTGAAAACGAATAAGTTGTCAGCGGATAACTTCAAAAAATACTCGACCTTGATGGGTCGACACCTAAGCCCGCGATACGGTCAGGTTATACTGGTCAGCGGATACCCTGTTTTGACAGCTGTCAATTGATGACAACATTGATGTGCAATCAGCTTCCTCCTAGGCTCCCAAAGTAGCTAGAAAGTGTGAGAGTAAACATTGGTATGCCTGTGGAGCGGACGGACGGTCGCTCGGTCGCTCGGTCGCTCGGTCACGTGATTACCAAATTTTCAGGGATGGGTAGATTACCTTAGGTATGGGGCTCCGCCCACCCGCGCGCGAAGCGCGCGCGTCGAGCTCCGCTATGAATTAGATAGTTATAGAGAGTATCACCCGGATTGGAGTCTTCAAGTGCGTTTACCCTGAAAAGATTAAGGTCATAAATGCTAGAGAGTTTTTCTAGGTATTTTTGGGCCGGCAAATGGGAAGGTAAACAATTATTAAATTGACCATGAGCTAAGTTTACATTTAACCCAAAATATGGGAGCTCACGGAATAAAGATAGAGTATCGCGAGAGTTTTGATCATTAGCACTCATGGATAGAACTAACTCAAGTAGATTATAGTAGATACTTATGGAACTGATAATGTCAGGTCTCTGAGGCAAGTCGCTGTAGACTACCAATATCCGTTATCTTTATTGGTTGGGAAACCTCACTCTTACGTAAATAAATAGTGGAATTCTTGGCCCAGAAGAAGCGGTATTGGTTCTGTTCTTTAAATCTCTTCGCTTCAAACAACAGGTGTTGTTTTTTGGGGGTGAGGTGATCGAAGATTCTAACTCTGTCGAGAGCACCATCAACAGACAGACCGATATTTGATCGGTTTTACATGTAAGATTTCACAGGTAGGGTTACCCTATTACACGGGTCAACTTAACCAGTTTTACTGACTTGTTTCGTCACGCGTGACCACAGAATTAGGACCTCCGCACACTAGACATTTAGTTGTGGACAACTGTTTTCTTTCGACAACTAAAAGTTAAAACTAAAATCAAGGTTCTTTTTCCAGGTTTGGAGCTAGACTCTGGAACGCGTTCCCAACGAATTCTCTAAAGGAGCTTTTAAAAAACATTTTCATGACTTATTGCTCTCGATAACGGAAGCAGAGAATGATTATGTTGAAATGCCCATTCTGCTACAATATATCGCAAATTCTGCAGCCACGACTTGATGCACTAATTATTGATAGCATCTTTTAGTAGTAAATTTGTCTTTTTATTCCATTCTGTAAGACTATTTTTTAACTCTAGCTTGTTTTTCTTTAATTCTTATGCTGTCGATACCGTATTTATTCGATTAAACGCCGCGGCGTTTATCAAATTTTTAGCATTTCCAATTAATGCGGCGTTTATTCAAGGGCGACGTTCATTCGAGGGCGGCGTTTCTTTCGAAGTCACTCTTTTTAAATCAACGACAACAGTTCTTGTAAATCGTTTGTAAATATTAGAGAGCTATATTTATATAAGCAGCAGACTTTTTTGAGGTCACACACGCCGAACGGAAGTCACTTGCGCCAGTGTGAATATACTGCGCATGTGTTTACGTCCGTGAGGTCAGAACGCCACTTTTGAAGTTTAAGATAGAACGCGAGATTCTAGTCCTCGTAAGTTCGCGTTTGAGTAAGATTTATTTCGTAATTTCCGATGTTGTGGTTAAATCGTTGGCCTAAAACCATGGAAAATTCTTCTGCTATTCATTCGGCGTTTTCAGAGATGTAAACATCAGGTAAACAGTCTCTAATTCTATTATTGGACTCTACAGGTTGACTCGGCTAGCTCTAGCTGCCTGCAGAACTAGAAGATGGCAAAATTTCGTAGCTTGAATTTCATCCGATTGCTTCGAGTCGTTTTCTCCTCTCAGCGACGTTACTGAGGGAGTAATAACGACTCGAAGCAATCGGATGAAATTCAGGCTGAAAATTACGAGATTTACGTAAGATTTACTCGATTTCTTGTCCATGCGAATAAAGGAGTTCACGCTCATAGTTGCATCGTGGGTAATCAGGGCAAGATGGCGGGAAATTAGAAGATTTGTATTAGAATTCAAAGCCAGCTAATTCTTCCTGAATTCAAATTTTTCATACATTTTCTGTAATGATTTTTACGCTGTCGAATTACAGAAAATGCATGAAAAAAATCAAGGTTTTCTAAAAACTGATCACGGACTTCTTTACACTAAAGATTTAGTGTATTGTTTCTTTGAACTCGTAAGTTACTCTTTTCAAAGAGAAAGCATCAAATATATGGATTCAAGAAGAAATAGCTGGCTTTGAATTCTAATGCAAATCTTCTAATTTCCCGCCATCTTGCCCTGATTACCCATGATGCAACTATGAGTGTAAACGAATTAACTCCTCTGTCATCATCAAGTGAACACACAGCTTATTGCAGAGGGCTTACCTTCCTGTAACTTTTAACGGCCGATAATTTCGACTGCATGAATAGTTTTTTTTTTATTGTTTACAATGAAAAATATTAAAGGTTTAAATGAAAATGTCATGACTGCTTGTTTTTGTACATCGGCTTGATTATATATATCCTGAAAACGTTTTCTAGCGAGACCCCTGTGATATTTGGCTCAATCAACTTTGAAAATAAATAGCAAACTAAATCTCATTTGTGGTTGATGAAACTGCAAACAAAATGGACCGCTAAACTTCGCTATCATGTATGGTAATTTTTAATCGCTACACGACACACTGGTCTACACAATCAAATAGTACACGACGGCATTTCAAGCTTGGCGAATAAATGTGAAAGATGAAATGTTCATATGAGCATGGGGCAAACAAAATGTACTACTAATCCCTTTCAGTGACAAAGATCTTTCTGAAATTCGAAATGCTACGTCATGAGTGAAGACATTTCAAATAGCTAAAGTAAACACAGACAAGACGTCCATGACTTGCGTTTTGCCAAAAACCATTCATTGCTTACTCTTCGCTTTTCGCGCCACACACGCCCTACTCGATCCAGACCGGGCGCAAACTTCCTGACGTCCGTGACCTCAAGAACGTCGGCTGCTTAAGTTCTCTATTATGTAATTTAAGAGTGGTTGTCAGAGAAAACCGGGCAAACTGTTAAAAATGTCAACGGAAGGGGGTTAACAGAATAAGTTCATACTAACATCATAGATAGGTTAGGTGGAGTAATGGACAAATATAATAAACATAGGTTCTTCACTGCTCTTGTATTGGAGATACGAGCATCACTTTATTCGACCCCTTTGGACGCCATTTTTATAAGCAAATTTTCACCATTTTCTGAAACTCACAGAACCCTCCAAATTTGTATGCGATACAACACATCGTAGAACTACTTTCTAAAACCATCAGAATTGTTAAGTAGCCACGGACAAGACTAAAATTTTCTTATTTCATCTGACCTCAACTCAGTGTCTGCAAACGAGCAAAAAATCGGGCATTTTTGAATTGATCTACAGCGCACAACTAAAACGACAGAACAACTCTGACAGCCAAATTGCAGTCTACTATCATCCATGTAACCAAAACACTAATAATCATTTTGGGCCATTGAAACAGGAAGAAATTAGAAAACTCACATTTGTTATAGTTTCCAAGCTTTTTCTTGCAAACAGGCCGATCCCTTCGTGTTTGCTTTAAGTCCTCTTCGTGAATTTTCTTTCATATTTCACGGTAAAGTATGTTCCAGCAGCTGGAGGAAATATCAAAAAAGCTCGAAATACTGCCTAGGTTACATTTTGAAAGGGCAAAAAGTACTGAAGAATAGGATGAAACTCGAAAATAATAAAGCGGCGCCATCTTGAAAATTCAGCACTCAGGAGGGACTGGCACTAGTAGCTGCCTTGTCATCAAGGTGATGAATCACCAAATAGGTAAAAAACAAAAAAAACAAACAAACAAACCGGCTTATCAGTTACCTACTACAGTCCTTTTTCTTTTTCAATCACTACTTTTAGTTAAATTTAGCTTGCTTTGTGTTGTCGTTTTTTTTGGGGGGGGGGGCGGAGTGATAGGGTGTAGTGAAGGTGACCAATTGGCATTACTTTATTCAGTCTTCATTTACTCTTCATTCACTTCATTTTGAGTTATCCCGTATGAGTCTTTCTTTGGAATCTTTATTGTATCATCTATTTTTGCGTCAGTCTTCAATCACCGTCCATGTCCGAAGGTTCACTCATCTCCTTTTCATGACTCATGATGCACTTTTCATAGTCCGGAAGGCTTCGCCCGAAGGGTACCTTTTTGAAGCATCAGGTGTAACAAAGGGTAGGAAAATCACAAGTTGAAGTATGTGAAAGGAGAGGAAAATCTTTCATTAAGTATTTTAACGGGTCTTTTACTAAAATGCTTCGAAGAAACACGCGTTATGGCAATATCATTTACATGTTAATTCAGTTAAAGGTTACACGAAAATGGCCCGAAGACCTCCTTTTAGGAGAGCAGATATGTGCTTGAATTGTTCACTTTCTGTTAAAAGCATGAAATTTGGCATGGTGACAGTTTTCAAGGCCCTAAAAAAGACAGGATATGGTACCATCGCCAAAAAGTCCGTTAAGTGCGAAAAATAAGAGTTTTAAAATGACGGCCATTTTGAACCGGAAGTGAAATTAACATTTTCTTTAAAACGTCTAAATTTTAGCAACTTGGATAAGAAAATGTCAGCAAATGCCTAAGGCAGCTGTTTTTTCATACAAAGAGATATTATTTCAATGAAAATTGTCTAAAAAAATAAAATAGAGATGATATAAGTGGCCCCCAGCTAGACCGGAAGTAAAACTACCGTGGTCGGAACTTTTAAGGAATGAGCTTAAACTTCTGTTGTGCCTGCTAGTTTTCTTTACTTTAATACTTTCTTTAAATATAATGTAAACACTCAATTTACTATTTTCATCTTGTATAATCCATTACGAAATTTGAGTGTACTTTGGCTATGATACAGAACATCGAAGAAGAACAGATGATCTCTCGCTGACTTAATGACTTGATACTTCATGCAGACGAGTGCTTGTAATCGAAAAAAGAGTTTGGGATTGCCTTTCACGATTATCACTCTTCTGGGCACAGCCCTTCTTACGAGCGTACTTGACTAGTTTCACCCTCAACTTTGTAATTTCTGACAGTGGTGTGTAGGAGAGTCGCCACTCTCCTCTTAGAGATGTCCAGCCCTAGGAACCGAGAGGCTTGGTACCAGTGCCTGCTGACTCCATATGTGGCTAGCTTGGTTTGCCGTGCCCTTGAAATGTTTAAGTAATGCAGGCCGGGTCAAAGAAACTACTTTTGGCTTCGTCAGTTGACGGCAAAGAACTACTTTTTCTATCGTATAGAAGAACGTGTAAGCGAAAACAACTCCGATTATTTCTGGAGGTGACCAGAAGTATTCACCGTTTCACATCCTGTGAATGCATGGAACGGAGGAAGTGCAAGTGCAGCCCTTTTTAATAACTACGTTAGCAATCTCGTAGGCTGCAAGGTAGCGTAGATGTACATCAGTACCAAGATATATGATAAGGAAGCTAACTTGGCTTCATGGTAGAGACGCTTCACGGGTAGTTAGAATGGAGAGTGGACTTAACGAAAATGTCGTGGACACAAACAACATATTGACTTGACTTATATTTTAATACATTATATCTTAAAAGAAGGGAGTCTGTGTTGTGATATAGCATAACAAGTAATGCTTTCTAGCGAATTGACTTCAAACGATGCAGGGAAAAGACTGGACATCTGGCCCTAGACGACATGCGTTGCTCAATGTGCAAGGAATCTAAAAAGCACCTGCTTGTTTCGATCTTTACTAAAAAACTAGCTTTTTCCAGTTTCGTAGTATAGCTCCTGATACACGTTTACCCCATATCTTAGTCTTCAAGGTGTTCTCGGCGCGACATATTTGTCACATACTATATCCATTAGAATACGTTTTACATGCTCAGGGGATTAACGTAAGTGATGCATATTCGGAAAACGCTTTTTCCTTATTTTCTTGCGTTGGACTTTAGCATGATAATCAGTGCTGCTCAGTCCATGGTAATTAAA
>CALNXK010000077.1:2052500-2077500 GCA_942486035.1 Porites lobata | reverse complement strand
CCAAAACTTGCACGGGTCCGCCTTTTCTTTACATGCGACCCGCGGAACGGTGAAGTTTTTGAGCTGCAAACAGTCCCCCAATCTGTAAGAGAATTTGTGCGTTCCCTCTAAACGTGGCGTTTATCTTGTGTGGACCTTGAAAAGAGCATTCTGAAAAAGAAGTGAGCAGGAAAAACAATGAGTGGAAGGGAGTGCGGAGTGAGAGTCGTAAGAACTCCTTTAATGGTACTTTTTAACAAAAGCTCTTTCCGTATCCTTCCGGTATACCAGATTCTGGTAAACGCTATGAATGGTTTATTTTGACAGTTCTTGTAAACATTCGAAGGTCTATTACCTCATGGAAATGCGAAGTGACAGCGATGAGATCATCAGTTAGAAGGCTTACTTCCAAAAAAGTACTTCGTCCGCTGGCTCTCTTGGCCGCTTTGCGGCCTAAAATGCTCGCTCCGCACACTGATTCAACTGCACGTACTATGTTTATTTTAATAAACAGTTGGTAATAAAAATTATTGCAAGGTTTACAGCAAGCAATATCCACTACCCGCAGTTAGCCCGCACGCTTCGAAACTCGCGAGGTTGATATATAGCAAATCTAGCTGAAGCTCGCATGAGAGCGAAGTTAAGTGATTCATATAGAGACAAAATAGATCTTTAATATTATCTACATTCACGGGACACCTCTAAATGAGGTGGGAATGAAGCAATGCCAGTTAATCACCAATTAACCTGCGATCAGGCGTTCTTCTAAAGCTAAATTCAACTAAAAGAAGTAATTGAAGAAGAAATAAGACTAGAGTAGGTCGCTGATAAGCTGGTTTGTTTATTTTTTGTTTTTTATCTTATTGGTAATCAGGAGCCCATAGGCTCCTGGATGTAGTTCGTAATAGCCCACGTTCGATAAAGAAAACTTCTAACATGAATCCGAGGCTTTCTGGTTACATTTCTATATTAGGTTTGGTTTTCTATGTGCTGGTGGAAAATTTGCAATTTTTGTCCGCATGTTAGATATCGAACGCAGCTACTAGTGCCAGTCCCTCCTGAGTGCTGAATTTTCAAGATGGCGTCGCTTTGTTATTTTCTAGTTTCATCCTATCTTTCAGCACTTTTTACCCTTTCAAAATGTAACCTAGGCAGTGTTTCGAGCTTTTTTGATATTTCGTCCAGCTGCTGGAACATACTTTACAGCGAACTATGGAAGAAAATCCACGAAGAGGACTTAAAGCAAACACGAAGGGATCGGCCTGTTTGCAAGAAAAAGCTTGGAAACTATAACAAATGTGAGTTTTCTAATTTCTTCCTGTTTCAATGGCCCAAAATGATTATTAGTGTTTTGGTTACATGGATGATAGTAGACTGCAATTTGACTGTCAGAGTTGTTCTGTCGTTTTAGTTGTGCGCTGTAGATCTATTCAAAAATGCCTTTTTTTTGCTCGTTTACAGACACTGAGTTGAGGTCAGATGAAATAAGAAAATTTTAGTCTTGTCCGTGACTACTTAACAATTCTTATGGTTTTAGAAAGTAGTTCTATGATGTGTTGTATCGCATACAAAAAATAAACTTCGCTCGTTAAATTTTGAGGGTCCCGTAAGTTTTAGAAAATTGTGAAAATTTGCTTATAAAAATGGCGTCCGAGGGGGTCGAATAAAAGTGATGCTCGTATCTCTAATACAAGAGCAGTGAAGAACCTATGTTTATTATATTTGTCCATTACTCCACCTAACGTATCTATGATGTTAGTATGAACTTATTCTGTTGACCCCCTTCCGTTGACATTTTTAACATTTTGCCCGGTTTTCTCTGACAACTTATTTTGTTGATATAGAATCGTAAATGTCTGGGTGGTATACATTCCAGGTTGTACCGCGGTTTTTCTTATTACCCTCGAGTAAACGCCGCATTCTTCTGATTAGGTGCGGCGTGTATTCGAGGGCGGCGTTTAATCGCATAAATCCGGTAACTACGTTTTTGACCGTTTTTATGACTACTGCGCATGCGCCAGTAGTCGCTATTGCCATGTAGTTAGTTTTCCTAGATACCTTGGTGTCTTAATTGATGAAAAACTGACTTGGAAAAACCAAATATCCTATATTTGTTCAAGAATTTCCAAAAAATACACGGATCTTTCTTCGGCTAAGGCGTTATCTCTCTCTAAAACAGCGCAAGCAACTATATCATACTTTAATTTATCCAGACATAAACTATGCAATTGCTTCCTGGGGTAGTTCATCTACGTCAAATTTAAAGAAAATCCAGGTGAAGCAAAATCATATTGTCCGTCTGATCTTTTTTGCCACCTTGTATGGCAAACACACTGAAAGTGCTCTTCCATTATTAAACCTGCTAGATTTACTGTCTGTTGAAAGCATTTTTGCGTTTCAGTTGCTCAAATTCTGCCATCAATGGCATAAAAAGCAATTGCCAGACATTTTTGATGAACACTTTCGCTATGCCTGTGATGTTCACTCATACAATACAAGATACGCATCAAAGGCCAATTTCTATAAAGAACATTTCAGGACTAATGCTGGGAAACGAACTACATTGGCTATGGCTGTTAAATTGTGGCAGGAATTACCTATTGAACTTAAACATGTAAAACATTTTAATTTTCGTAAGAAAGTAAAACAATATTTATTAGTAAAGCAAATCCACTGTCAGAGTTAATAGTCGCATACAACTTCTTATTTAGCCATTGTACTCTTTGACTGCAGTTCATTTATGGGTGTTTGTGTGTGTCAGTGTTGGCGTGTTTTGCACTTGATGTCTACATTTTTAATACTAGTATCTAACTCGGAAACCTAACGGTTTATTTAGATGCTAAGCATTTCCTTACCTGTAATGTATTTTTAGTTTTCCTTTTATTACACTGCGTGTAACTGACCGTTAGACTAAAACTACCTTCTGTAACTTTTATTATTCTAAAGCAAAATGTAAATAAGCTTGTTGTTGTTCCGAAAGTAAGTAACAATAGAATATACTTCGCACTCAGGTGAATTAAGGCATGGGCTCCAAATGATTTTCTCCAGAACCAATTGCAGTGCAGTTTTCGCATATAAAGAGCGTCAGAACTTTATTTACCAACAAGACAATCGTAACAGGACAGAAAGTGTATGTCCCTTTCATTCACCACGACAGTCACTGGAACATTTGTATTACACAACAACCATAGAGTACGGTGCTAGAAAATCGAATTTAAATACATTAAACCATCATAACTGCTTTTGCAAGTAATTATAAGTACGGTAGTTTCATAGAAGGATTAAGTTCAACGGCAATCGGAATGTTTACTTTTCAACCAAAGTGGCAGAGACCAAGAGAATAAGAGGAAAAATAAATTATATTATTATTCATTCAAAATATTTTCCCGATTCTGATTGGCTAAAAGCCCACGTTTAATTCACCATAACCAGTTACTGATGACCAAATTTGGAAGAATTTTGTGTTTAACGAGGAAATGATGTCAAAAATACAGCGTTTTCGCAGGTTAAGGCACCGTTAACCGAGAAGACCTGGGGACGAGGTGGAGTTGTTTTGGTTGGGAACTTGAAAAATGGCGGACATTTCACTCGTTTCAAGAGTAAGAACTAGGCGAAAAAATAGCTAAATACATGGCAAGAACAGCAAGAAGACAACTCGAAGGGCGACATCTGCTATTTGAAGAATATTTGCGGAGCCGGGCAAACTAAACGTGCATTATCGAAGATGAACTTAACATCGATGGATCGATGGAGGTAAGCATGTTTTAGCCATGTTTTTAAACTAGGAATTATTTTGAATGAATAATAAAACAATTATTGAATTCGGCTTTCGTATCATATGAAGAATTATGGAGAGCTCGGAGGATGTTATCCACCTGGCCTACGGCCTCGATAACACCCTCCTCGATCTCCATAATTACTTCGGCGGAGCGCGAAGTAAAGGATTCGCGACGCTCAGGAATGTATCAAAGTTACCATTATTTGACAAGATTGGGCATGCAAAGTCTGTAGGTTTTCGGTTTTATTGGGCTATTTGACGAAGTGAGAGCCGAATTAGTTCGAGATATCTCGAGATCACTTCGATTTCGTTGATTTATTCTTTAACTTTTTCGAGGAAGAAAGAATTATTATTTTGGCTTTCCCAGGGTTTGAACCGACTCACCTGTGTGACCTGTCAGATCACAGGAGACTCTAAGTTGAGGGATTAGCCGATTGCGCTACTGCGACCCAAGGTAGTTTGGAATCTGAAAAATAGTTATGAAATGATGCACTAGTTTCGGGACAAGATTAGGCGTGCAAGTTCGTGACTTTTCGGCTTGTTTCAACTATTTCACGAAATGAGACCGGACTACTTTGTGATATCTTGAGGTCACTTCGAGTTTAGTCTTTAATTACTCGAGGAATAAATAGAGGATATTTCGTGGCCGCGCAGAGACACGAAATTTCTCTTAGAGTGTTGAAAAACATTTCACGAGTGAGCCCTCCTTTCGAACTGTTTTATGATGAATTTAAAGTTACAAAGTGCTGCACAAAGACATTTTGTCTTTGTTGAGCGTTACGTAGTAAAATTACTTTCATGCGTTGCGTGACTTTCTCGAACGTTCTCTTCGTTTTTGGATTACCATGAATAATTAATTAGGGCATGTTTACACATTTCAGCATGAGTCAGCAGATTTGCATCAGTTACTGAAATCATAAAATATGTCGAAACGCTACTACTATTCGCCCGTTTAGTATTTTCTAGAACCTTATGCCAAACGGTATACAAGTTCCAAGCGAGGTCTTTTGACGAACTAAGTTTTTTTCCCACGAGCTGGACTGCTGTGTTTAGTCAAGTGTGACGAAGGTCGATTTTCAAGTTCTATGTTTACAAGTTGGCGGAAGCCGTAAGATATCTGAAGTTCAAGTGAGAGTTTGTTATTATTGGTAGAGGCTGTTTAGTTGTACTTAAGTTCAAGTCAAGTTTGTGTTGGCGGATGCTGTGTTTTAAAGCTCTGAAAAGGCTATGTTCCTTAAACTTCCTTGTGTTAATCCGACATTCCTGCGTGCTGATAGTCAGTGAATAATGATATCCTCAAAACATTCGAACTCCTTACCCATACCTTACATATCTTTAATCAGTACATGAGACTGCTATGGTGTTTTTGAAGCCTGATGTGACTAAGAAAAATAGAGAATTCTTTTTTCACTGTTTATTTTGTTAGACTTGTTATTCACCGCCAGTAACCTCATATTTGACTTAGGTCTAAACGTTTAGACCCAAGTCAAATTTAGAAGGATTTGTATGGAGTCATCAGAGCATAACTGGGCTAATATCTCAGAGACAATTTGTCCCGAAATGCTAGTTTTTGGCAAGTAGGCCTCTTGGATGTTGCTCTTTTCAGAATATCCTGACAAATCCCATAATTTCACAAATTAACACCTTACTCTTACCATACCGTAAAATTCCGAAAATAAGCCCCTCCAAATATAAGCCCCTCAAACCCGTAACGCAAAAAACCCTTCGTTAAATCACACCTCCGAATATAAGCCCCTGGGAGCTTGTACTTGGAAAGTGCCCTCAGATACAAAATAAAACAGAGCAAAAACGGTACAGTAACATATACAGTTTTGTATTTGCTAAAGAACTATTTCGTGTCTGCCAAGTGTTTGTAGTCAGAAAGTGTCACAGTTAATTGCTGTTTGCGTGGTTCCTCTTCACTCTTGGCCTTGACTTCCTCGGTCCATATGGACAAAGTACTTGTATGGCCACGTTTTAGAAAGGTCTACGTCTTCAAGGCGAGTTTCTGTAAAAAATTTCTGCAAATTATTGACATAAATTTCCTTTCAACTATAAGCCAGCCCAATCGATTTTGAGACGCAAATTTCCCTCCAAGTATAAGCCTAGCCGATTTTGAAACGCAAACTTCCCTCCGTTTATAAGCCCCTCCGAATATAAGCCCCTCCAAAAATAAGCCCCTCAAAAAGGGCCTTTGAAAAATTTAAGCTCCGGAGCTTATTTTCGGAATTTTACGGTATTTCATTTCTTACTATTCCTCCGCATTTACAATTAATCAGTTCCACAACCACGACGCCGAAGTGTACGCTCCTTAGCGTCTTGTTGTTCATAAGATACTCAGCCTCATTCATTAATTGTTAAATAATCTGAGATAATTCAGCCAAAAGGTCGAAAGATGATGATTGATGTTCGTGAAAACGAGAGTTAGAACAATACAATTGTGTTGTCGGGACCGAGAGAGGTGTCCATAATAGCGGGAGTTTGTTTCAGTCAAATATCTGTAATTCTCGCCGAGTATTCAGCAGCTGTCCCTATTAGCGGGGTGTTTATAATAGCGAGGTGACCGTAAGGCGAGAGTTGACTGTATTTATTTATTTACTTTTTGATCATATTTTCCCCCTTGGCGTGTTTGCCTTTATTCAGAATTCTGACCCTTTACAGCCCCGCGAGATTTTTGCGATAGCGTATTTCTAGTATGTAGGTAATATCTTCCCTTTCCGAGTTTAAAATTCGACTTTCTCGACTGCCAGTTTTTCCCTTGGACACCACCATTTTGAAACTTTCATTACCAGCATGCGCAAGGAGTCTTAGTTTCCAAGTTCTTGGCGGACATTATTTGTTATCGACAACTAAAATATTCCAGTGTGTAGAACGGTTGCATCGGACATAGTTAGCGATCGATGACTTTTTCTTGTCGATAAAAGATAGTTGTCGGTAACTTAATGTCTCGTCTATGGAGGCCCTAAAATATTCGTTGTGATGTCCAAGATTTGAACGAAAACTTGTCGAGGGAAAACACGTTAAATTTGCGAAAAAGAAACGTGAAAATACTATCATCATATACAGAAAATACCGTATATTGTCCAGATGAATAAGTAGGTTAATTAAGAAAATATTAGGGGTCGCGCATGAAGGAGGAAAGCTGTCTCGGGTCGGCGAGTAATCCCTAGCAGAGCGTTTACAAGACAGTACGTAGGGTAACCCTCTTGCTAGGGTAATCCTAGCAGTCGGGTAAGAAACGAAGAAATGTGCGAGTGCTAGGGTAACCCTAGCACCAGAGTTGCCTTCCCTCCTTGTAAACAGGGCCTATAATTTAACCTGTATGCGCATTGTATGACACCCATGGGACCTTTATCGCTGATGTTCATTTTATGATCTTTTGCATATGAGAGTGAGGTGAAAACTTTTATTCATGCTCTGTAGTTTCATTTAATATTTTTGTAATTAAGTTCCTGTTCTAACTAAATTAATTTACATGGGAATATGTCTATGTCGAAAACTAAAGGAAGAAAAAAATGCCGCTATATTACCCTACGAGCAGAGGTTTCTTTATTATATGTGTACTGAGATTTACTATAATATAATTTGACAGATAAAAATCATCTGTTAAAAATTAATGGCAATTTGATCGATATCATGTTTTTGGCGAGATAATTTTTCTGAATATTAACGTATGACCAATCACCGGCCGCAGACGAAAAACTTCACTAGTGAAAAAATCGTATCGGTTTTCCCGCCTTTCACTGTCCGCTTTCACTGAGAAAATTAGCATTTAAGTCATGGCGTCGGCGTCGAGCATTTCAAAGTTTCAACAGAGGAATTTAAAGAATTTGTTATTGCCTTCAACAATAAATAACGTATTCTACTTCCACAATCTTTGATACACTGAATAAATTCTATTCGATCGTTTATATAACATCAGATAAATACGTCAGACTCATTCTGACAGTACAATAACATTGCTAATTAACTCAGGGGGAATTCCTACAAGAAGTGTCCATGAGGATACGTTCCAGTGTGCTTTTTCGGTTTCCCTCTCTCTCCTGTCCCCGCCCTCTCTTTGTTGAGCAACACCAAGAGCTCACCAACGATTATTAGCGTAACTAAGTGCCACCTTATCCATCCCATTTATTTTAGGGGAATAGTCCTGTTTAAATTTGCCAATTAACCTGATTTTGATGTTTCTTGCGTTTGATTTAGTTCCTCAACTGGCTGAAAATACTGACCAGAGATGACACTGCAGCCGTTCAGTGACGAACAATTGAATTTCTTCAAGTTCTCGTCGTTAGTGTTAAATGAATTCCCAAAAGCCTTACGGCAGACCTTTAAAACCATGTGGGACAACACCTATGGAGGTCGCCCTGGTTTCCACCTCTGGGATGATTCATCTGCTGTGCGAAATTTGTTTGCCACTGCAGAGGGCGGCAGGACTAAAGTTCCTATTGGCCAGTCTTACAATGAATGGGATTGCACCAATCTGTTCCAGGCTACAATATTTTCGAGGTCTTTTGCATTATCAGCCAGCACAGGATCCTACTCCACGCTTAGTGATTTGTACGTGAAACCCCGTGCAATTCCTCATGGTAGTTTCCATGCATGTGTGCTCAGCCCAGGTGGAAACAATGCGGAGACCTTTGCACTTGCCATAGATCAGCTTCGTCTTCTTAGAAATTCACTTTGTCACTCAGCAAGTTCTAACATGAACAAACTCACCTTTGACCAGCGCGTGAATTACGCCAAAGATGCGTTTCAAGCCCTTGGTCTCTCAACAGCCCCAATCGAAGCCGTTGGTAGTTTGACAGAGTCGGACTTTCCTACAAATGAAGTTCGTGCATTGGAAACGCGACAACGAGACGAGACTCGAGCGTACATCAGTTTTCTCGAGGAGGTGAACTCAGATGTTGGTGAGGTAAAAGCGTTATTACAGGCATTAAAAACAGGACAAGAACAGCAGTATACTGCGAACAAAGAATTCGTAACTAGGTTGGAGAAGAAGATGGATGAGTTGAAAGAAGGACAACGCGAACGTGATGCTCAAAGTAAAAATTCAGGTATAAGTAAAAAAAGAACATGGAAAACCTAACCGAGATACATGTAGATTGTACTGAGGTGGGCCTTTGAAGTCATTCAAACCATCCAGTTAGTTAGAGCGACACTGTATTAAATAATTGACGATGGGTGTTAGAATTTTAACAGAAACAAGGAAAACCTGCAAAGCAAGTGTTTCCGGGCGAGTTTCTTTGCTCACGTTCCAACGTTCGCCACAAACTCGCTTGAACACGGTTGCTAAAAAAGGCTATCTCCTGTATGACAGGCTTTCGCCCCTTATTGTCTCCTTATGACACCACTTTAAAAGTTTGCAAGACTTAAAAAATGCAAAAAAAAATAATAATTCGACGTCTTGTGTCATGAATGTAACAACGCAGGAAAAGAAAATTAATCAAAACCAAACTTTTTCGAGGGGCAGGGATTCCTGAATCTTCATTTTTTTGCTTGAATTGCAGTTTTAAACTCTTTTGAAAGACCGTTATTTCTGACTTCCACAACGGATAAAGCCACTTATTTATTTACCTAAGCATGTGTCTCCCGCTTACTTTTTATTTCCGTTGTTTTTTCCTATAAAGGTACGAAGCCATTTTTCTT
Organism: Porites lobata; assembly: GCA_942486035.1. Taxonomy (NCBI): domain Eukaryota; kingdom Metazoa; phylum Cnidaria; class Anthozoa; order Scleractinia; family Poritidae; genus Porites; species Porites lobata. The sequence goes on along the minus strand of CALNXK010000077.1, from coordinate 2,068,100 downwards.
AAGTGCTGCTCTTCCTTCCGTGGTTCCTAATTTTACAGGTCGTCAGAGCGAGTGTGAGGAGATCATCAGACACGTGACTTCCGAGTCTACCCGACTGGTGTCGATCTGCGGTTCACCTGGATTCGGAAAAACGTCTGTCGCGATTGCAGTGGGACACGCTGTTCAGTCTCAAGGAATTCCTGTTTATTGGATCTCATTACGAGGACTCCATTCCAAAGCAGATCTAACTTCAAAGTTTCTTAGTTTTCTGAGGCAACCCACCACACATACCAAACTGCCCGATCAGCGTTTATCCATTAATGATGAGATTTGCCTACTATTCAGTGAAATTTCAAAGCCATCTGTAGTTATTCTTGACAATGCAGATGATTTGCTTGAAACTGGTTGCCCGAAATTAAAAGAAGAGACCATACAACTTTTTGGGGAAATTCTTAGGCGAAATCAAAAGGTTACATTTGTTATAACCGCAAGAGAGTCTCTTGACTATATGGACCTTAATTTTCAAGGCCATTGGGAGTTAAGAATAAAACCACTGGATGACGCCTCTGCTCAAACTCTGGTTTCTGAATTACTTCCAAATGCAGGCGTTGCAGACTCCACTCAAATCGCGCACATCTGTGGACAAGTCCCTCTAGCCGTGAGATTAATGTGTTCTTTAGTATCTGAAGAAGACAGTGCTCAACCGCGCCATTTTCTAGATGTTTTCATGACGTCTTCGACAGCAGGTCTCGTTGGAATTTTGGACAATCCAGATTACCCAGCTAGTCACCGATTACAGTTCTTGTTTGACTCCTCTTTCCAGAGACTAACTGCGCATGAACAAGAAGCACTTGTATCTTTGAGCATTCTTCCCGACAACTTTAGCACAGAGATGGCGGCAGCTGTTTTAGGTAAGACGGAGCATATCGAATCGACGAAGATATTACAAAGCTTTCGGAGGAAATCGCTGATCGATTCAAGCTCTAAACCGGGGGCATTCACAATGCACAAGCTTCTCCAATTGTTTGCAATAGAAAAGGGAGAACAAGAGATGAAAGAGACGATTGTCGATTCTCAGGGTCGTTTAAAAGCGTTCTACATTTCACTATTTGAGAAGCTAAATCAACAATTTCTTACGGGGCATTCAATGGCCGCATATATTGCATTCTACGAAGATAAGGAAAGCATTATTCAAAGTCTTGTGGAGGGCTGTTCAGATTTCAAAACAGCTGACAGTGTTTTCGATATTTTGGTAAGAGGGGAGATGTTTCTTGATTCACTCTTCTGGAGTCCGAGTGAAGGTAAAAACTTTGATTACGTATACGATGCAGCCATAAAAGGAGCCAGTGAACATAAGAAGGAAGAATATCTCAGTCAACTCCTTATCTCCCGAGCTTTCAAGGAGCTAGCGTACGGAACAGGAGGAAAGACAAAATATTTTCTTTCTAAAGTGAATGAAATTCAAGACGCATCCCCCAATGTCCCTTTACACGAAAGAGGCAAGTACTTGTGCTACTTGGGAATCAGTTACCTTTTTATAGCGGAAACAAAGATCGGAGTCGAGTGCTTAAAAGAGGCTCTGTCATCACTTGACAATTGCAAAAACCCAGAGCAAACAATTCTTAAGCTTCTTATTTTTCAGATACTTACCGTTTATTATCGGTCCCTGAATGACTTCTCTAACGCAAGAAAGTTTTATGACAAGGCACTACACGAATGCAGTGGAGTTGGGGATTTGGATCTACTTGTCATCTCATCGATGATAAGGGAAACAAAGGAAACTACCAATAAAATTCATTTTCATAGCGACTCGGAAGTCTGTCGAAATCAACCGCTTAAATGCGAAATTGCCTTTCTATTAAGCGAAGCAACCAAGCCCTTTTCTGATTCTGACACCAACCAATATACAAGCAGCCTGGTTCTCCAGATACTACAAAGTGTTGAAAGAGAAGTTAAAATTTCAGTTGGTTTGCTTAGTTTCCAAAGAATTGTGACGCACATTTTGTGGCTTTTAAGTTCTGAAGACCCTGTAAAACTATACATCTCAAGAATCAATTACCACCAAACACTACTGAAAAAATGCAAAAACAGTTCATGTGGGCTGAAAGAAGAATCAAGCGGCTTTACCCATATACAAAATGAGGCACTTGCCAAGTGCTACGAAGACCTGGCTGAAGTTTACAAGAAAAAACTGAACTACCCAGAAGCTCTACAAGCACTCCAGGAAGCCCTTTTGGTAAGAATAACGCATTTTGGAGAGCAACATGAAAGCACTGCTCACAGCTACACTTCACTCGGGGTCACACAACACGCAATGCATGACTACAAAGCGGCTCTTCAGTCTCACCACCGAGCATTAGCTATACGCATAAAACTGTTTGGAGAAGAACATGAAAGCACTGCTGACAGCTGCATAGGACTCGGTACAACACAACACGAACTGCATGACTACAAAGAAGCTCTTCAGTCTCACCAGCGTGCATTAGCTATACGCTTTAATCTGTTTGGAGAAGAACATGAAAGCACTGCTGACAGCTACAGCAAACTCGGTGTAACACAACACGCAATGCATGACTACAAAGCAGCTCTTCAGTCTCACCAGTGTGCATTAGCTATACGTATTAAACTGTTTGGAGAAGAACATGAAAGTACTGCTGACGGCTACAGCAAACTCGGTGTAACACAACACGAAATGCATGACTACAAAGCAGCTCTTCAGTCTCACCAGTGTGCATTAGCTATACGCATTAAACTGTTTGGAAAAGAACATGAAAGCACTGCTGACAGCTACAAGGGACTCGGTACCACACAACACGAAATGCGTGACTACAAAGCAGCTCTTCAGTCTGACCAGCGTGCATTAGCTATACGCATTAAACTGTTTGGAGAAGAACATGAAAGCACTGCTGACAGCTACAGGGCACTAGGTGTAACACAACACGCAATGCATGACTACCAAGCAGCTCTTCAGTCCCACCAGCGTGCATTAGCTATACGCATTAAACTGTTTGGAGAAGAACATGAAAGCACTGCTGACAGCCACAGCGAACTCGGTGTAACACAACACGAAATGCACGACTACAAAGCAGCTCTTCAGTCTCACCAGTGTGCATTAGCTATACGCATTAAACTGTTTGGAGAAGAACATGAAAGCACTGTTGACAGCTACAGGAAACTAGCTGTAACACAACACGCAATGCATGACTACAAAGCAGCTCTTCAGTCTAAACAGCGTGCATTAACTCTACGCATTAAACTGTTTGGAGAAGAACATGAAAGCACTGCTGACACCTACAGGACACTAGGTGTAACGCAACACGCAATGCATGACTACAGAGCAGCTCTTCAGTCTAAACAGCGTGCATTAACTATACGCATTAAACTGTTTGGAGAACAACATGAAAGCACTGCTGACACCTACAGGACACTAGGTGTAACACAACACGCAATACATGACTATAAAGCAGCACTTAAGTCTCACCACCGTGCATTCGCTATACGCATTGAACTGTTTGGAGAAGAACATGAAAGCACTGCTGACATCTACAGGACCCTAGGTGTAACACAACACGCAATGCATGACTACAAAGCAGCTCTTCACTCTAAACAGCGTACATTAGCTATACGCATTAAACTGTTCGGAGAAGAACATGAAAGCACTGCTGACAGCTACAGGACACTAGGTGTAACACAACACGCAATGCATGACTACAAAGCAGCTCTTCAGTCTCACCACCGTGCATTAGCTATACGCATTAAACTGTTTGGAGAAGAACATGAAAACACTGCTGACAGCTACAGGTCACTAGGTGTAGCACAACACGAACTGCATGACTACGAAGCAGCTCTTAAGTCTAAACAGCGTGCATTAGCTATACGCATTAAACTGTTTGGAGAAGAACATGAAAACACTGCTGACAGCTACAGGTCACTAGGTGTTACACAACACGCAATGCATGACTACAAAGCAGCTCTTCAGTCTAGACAGCGTGCATTAGAGATACGCATTGAACTGTTTGGAGAAGAACATGAAATTACTGCTGACACCTGCGTGGAACTCGGTGTAACACAACACGAAATGCATGACTACAAAGCAGCTCTTCAGTCTCACCAGCGTGCATTAGCTATACGCATTAAACTTTTTGGAGAAGAACATGAAAGCACTGCTGACAGCTACAGGACACTAGGTGTAACACAACAAGCAATGCATGACTACAAAGCAGCTCTTCAGTCTCACCAGCGTGCATTAGCTATAAGCATTAAACTGTTTGGAGAGGAACATGAAAGCACCGCTGACAGCTACACGACACTAGGTGTAACACAACACGCAATGCATGACTACAAAGCAGCTGTTCAGTCTAGACAGCGTGCATCAGCTATACGCAAAAAACTGTTTGGAGATAGAAGAACATGAGAGCACTGCTAACAGCTACAGGGAACTCGGTGTAACACATCACGGAATGCATGACTAGAAAGCAGCTCTTCAGTCTCACCAGCGCGCCTTAGGTATGCGCATTAAACTTTTTGGAGAAGAACATGAAAGCACTGCTCACAGCTACAGGACACTAGGTGTAACACAACACGCACTGCATGACTACCAAGCAGCTCTTCAGGTCTGAGCAGTGTGCATTAGCTATCCGCAAAAAACTGTTTGGAGAAGAACATGAAAGCACTGCTGACACCTACAGGACACTAGGTGTAACATAACACGCAATGCATGACTACAAAGGAGCTCTTTAGTCTAAACAGCGTGCATTAGCTATACGCATTAAACTGTTTCGAGAATAAGATAAAAGCACTACTGACTCGGTAATCGAACCCAATCGAACCCAATCGCTCGATTGGGTTCGGTAATCGAACTTAATCGAACTCACAAAAGAATTTTGCCAATCGAACGCAATCGAATGTTCGGTAATCGAACAGTTCAACAATCGAACATAATCGAACACCTCAACAATCAGAAACACGAACCAGTTTCATCTGGTCTGAAACAAAGCGTTGCTGTCAAATAAGTTATTTACTGGCTTCTATTTCAAACACTAGTATAACAGGCAAGATGTCTGACAGGGCAGAGGTGAAACTTACTATTCTGGAAGCGGTGCTAAAGGGCTAGTTATCTAAGCGACGCTTTAGCGACGACGGTATAAATCTTTTAAAAATATCCCCGTTCGGTGTTATCCCGTGCGATATAAAGACAGTTTACATGTTGTACTGAGCCGTTCATGTTATATTTATATTGTGAATGAATCAATTTCGAATCAGCTAAACAATGAAGATTTTAGTTCATTGAAATGTGTTAATATCTCTCACACTTGCTCCTCTAGTTAAAACTCAGTTAAAGAGTGAATTCCTTCCAATGCTCCTAAGAGTTAATGCTTATCAATTTTGTGTACCATTTTGTTTTTCTACCGAACAAAATCGAATTAATCGCGTCGATTGAGTTCGATTGGGTTCGGTAATCGAACGTAATCGAACTCACAAAAAAGCTCCAGTTCGATTATGTTCGATTGCCGAACCAATCGAACTCCAATCGAACGATTGGGTTCGATTGGTTTGTGGTTCGGTTTCGTTCGGTTGACTACGTTGGGAGGACACTAGGTGTAACACAACACGCAATGCATAACTAGAAAGGAGCTCTTCAGTCTCACAAGCGTGCATTAGCTATACGCATTAAACTGTTTGGAGAAGAACATGAAAGCACTGCATGCTGACAGCCACATGCATGTGAAGGTGACTCAAGGAATGATACGTAAAGATCGGAAAACGCACCAAAAATGTGCCATTTGCATCCTGTTTTAAATGGTCTTTTGTTCAACAGTGTGTTACTTGAATTTTTTCTCGCATCTTTTTTGTATCTTTTTTTCTTTCATTTTATTTGGTACCATTTTAAAACCTTTTTTACTCCCAAACCTTCAGTCGGGTTGAACCTCCCGTAAGCGACTTCCTAAAATGCAAAGGCGTGGTGGTCGCTTACGAGAGTTGGACTGCCAGGGCGAAATCTTTAAGTCAACCTAGAATGGAGTGGTATATTTATTCTAAAATAAGTTTTCTTTCCGCTGACAATTACTGCTAGTTTTTAAGACAAAATCATTAGCTATTATATTTGACAGTTCATTTAAGGAAATGCAATTAATTAGATAACGCGCGTTATAAATTTGCGGTTAAAAAATTTTACTTGTGTACGTGACATCTTGTACAGAATTTTGCCTGAAACACCTTGAAGCCTTGAAATCTGTGTCTTTTTCTAAGGGTAATAGTTAATATTGTAGTTTTAGATCGAACTAATAAACAGAATAATTGATAGGTAGACAATAATGACAGGCAAGGAATAAATTTCGTTTTGTCTATTTTTACTTTGTACTTCACTGTTTAGTAAGACCATGTGTCAAGTGGTCGCTTACCGGAGGTTTAACACAGTAGAAAATTCTAAAACTGTCAGCCGAAGAAGTGGTCGCGGTCGCTTACGGGAAGTGGTCGTTTACGAGAGGTTCTAGTGTAAGACTTTGACTGAGAACATTTTTAGTGTTTTGGGAAGGTGGTCGCAGGTGGAGGTTCGACTGTATTTGCATTTTGGAGTGCTTAATTAAAGCTTAAGTGTCTGTGGTTAAAAGACGTACTGCAAGAACGGGTTTGAATGCTTTAGTAAAGTATTCCGGGGCCTTGTTGTAGAAATTGCAGTTGTTGCGAGAAGAAGAGAGACGTGTGCGCTCACAGTGACGGAGATGACTGAAGTGGTTGCCAGAAGCAGTCGTCTACACGTACATATTGTTGCAGTAGTTCCAGGTGCTTGCGGCAGTCACAATGTTTGCGAGCAATAGAAAGACTAGGGCACGTACAATGGATCAGCTGGTTGCAGTAGGTAAGAGGTTGCGAGTAGCAAAGAGTTTTGCACACGTACAGGCGGTTGCAGTCTGTACAAATTTTGGATCAATTTAGCTTATTAACACTTACTTCTCATTTAGGGCAAAATGTTGGCTTAGGGGAAGGGTAGGTGGGCAGTTTCTCAGAGACCTAAATTGATCTCAATTTTTTTCCAGTCTCAGCTTTGGAGGTTTTTTTTTTTGGTCAAAGGCTCGTTACTAGGCTCTAGGCTTTGACCGCTTAAACTGTGCAAACATTTGCACGGTTGAGATGTGTACAGGAGTCCGCATAAAGGTGGAACCGTACTCTTAACCTGTCAAAACTGCTGATCAGGTTAAAAACTTGCACAGTGTGCCGTTCAAAACCTTGCCCGGCTCCGCGGGTCCCGTGTAATCGAAAGGAGGATCCGTGCAAGTTTTTGTCCGTTCAAAAATTTGTCCGGGACCGTGAAAATGCATGTGCTATTATTGAAAAGAAAGAAAATGTCTGTGTAAACGTTTTTAGAAATCGTTAATTTTGAACTATAGTTTCTAAACCTCATAGGCACGTTATTCCGGCCAGAGTTTGCTTGCACTAACGTTACACAAAGGAATAGTCGGCCTCCCTTTCTCCCACATAGGGAAAACTAAGGTGCAAACTCCGAGTTCTTCTGCTGTGATGCTCACTGTTGAGCCTAAATAACTTATCTATATAGTCTGGTTATTTACCTTTTATGCGCATTATAGGCGAAAATACACTTCTTAGTGTGGGATTGAGGATATAAGGGTAACTGACTAAGCCTAATAAACAGGTCGACAGTAGAATGTCATGGCTTGTCATACATCTAGGCGGATTACTCTAGCTTGGCAGTTTTGAAGCCTGAAAATCCTACTGACATTATACTAATTGCACCCTGTCCAAGAGATACAACAATTAAACATTGACGGCCGAATTAATCAGGGGCACCCAGCGACTTTTTTCTGTAAAATAACTGTTCGAAGGGGCAAATATTGCCTAGAAATATCTAAAGCTTGAGAAAAGCTAAAAACATTCTGGATAACCGTTCAATTCGTCTGAAATATTCGGAGGTTTTCTAACAGCTTAACTACGATTTTCGGAGGTTGTGTTAAATAAATTGCGATTATTGCGATTATTGTTAAAAAAGGTCTCCTAAAACTTTTTTTTTCGGTATAAAGACAAAAGGTTCCCTCTAATTTTCTAATGAAAGCACGGCTACTTCATGTCCTCGAACTTTCGACCGGACCAATAAGGGTAGCTAACACTTTCCGATGAGATGAAAAAGCCACCGCTACTGAAAACTTTCGTGACGTCCAAAGTTCCCTTAAGGGGGAGTCTGGTTACATTTTGAGCCCAAATTTGTCACAGATTGTAAAGCACATAAAACTCCAGCTATTTTATGTATCTTCATAGAATTTTTCATTCAAATAGACCAGCCCACAGTCTAATGTGGCATATGGTTTACATGCCATGATAAGCAAATTTATGGTTAATTATTAACCAAGTTCTTCATGGAGGCTTTTTTCCACCAATTTCATGCCCCCATACTTTTTTTTCTTTTCTATTTACAAAGTAACCACGACATTTCCCACAATAACACTAAACACATGTAAGACGGCCAAAACGGTCGATGCAAGAACAACAGATTTGAGCTTAAGTTTTACGAGTTTATTGAACAAACAGGAAAAACAGGAACGAGAAACTAAAATACAAAAATAAAGCAAAAACTACAATAAGCTAAACAGTATTTACAAGCTAAATATTAGAAACAAGAATAAGACTAGATAACTGATTGCATAATGCTCACTAATAATTGCATTTAAAAAGGGCAATTACATTACTTACAATAACTATAAAAGTGACTTAAAAATGTAAACAAACCAAAAGCTGAGTATAATCTGAGAACTATTACATGAAGTGCAAAATAGACAAGAACAAGGGATTCGGATTACATGTCTTGCATAACAATACAGCATGACTAAGCTAATAACTAGTACAATGAAACTAAACCACGAAAAGTAATGACAAAAGGATAATTTGGAACAAAAATGGATTGAACACAAGGGAACAATTACAGAAAATGATTGGAAACCAAAGGTAAGCGATGATACAGTAACTATTGGTGAGAACAATAGCAGAATGTTTAACAGGCAAATTACATGCTGTGCCAGACTAAAGGTCAAATGAGGTAAACATCCTAAACAGAAAGCTATTGAAAATGCGGCTGAATTATAAAATAATATTGCTACAAACTAGGGAAATAGAAAGCTAATAAACTAAGCTAAAAGGACTAAAATAATAACAAATAGGAAAATAATGTAACATACCAAATGTTATTGATAACTAAACATCCGTGGGAGACTTGAAAATGTACTTGCCTTGAGGACTTGCTCTACTTAGGTAAACCAACTGAACCAACTGAATTTACTGAGCAAATGGTTGCCAATTTATAATAAATTTGGAGGAAAATCGAAAATAACTAAAAACCAAATAAGGCTAGGGAGTGAATTTACTGCCCACTAATACAGGATTTACCTAAGGAAACTAGGTGTTTACTACTCCTACACAACAGGATTTAGGTACAAGAAATGTGTGGGAATAATACAACTACTCGTGGTAAACACAATAAGGTGCGTAAGGAAATAAAGATATTTAGGTAAACAACCAATTAATTATCATTAGGATAATGAGTACAGTTGAAAATAATTTGGAAATAAAATAAGCTTAAAGTGAACTTCAGTGACCTTGTCACATTCCCCCCTGCTTTTGCTTGCCATGTCCTCATGCAAGCAATAAAAAATTAAACAAGTCAAGAAATAAAAGGTAATCTTAACCGAAAGTGGGTTACAAATCTTAGCATAAGCCTTAGGTAGCTGCTGTCCTGGGTATGCGATATGGGTTGCTGTGGTGTCCCTTGTTAAGCCTCGTAGAGCGACGCAAAAATGGTCTCTCAAGGTCTACAGCAGGTAATGCCACAGGTACACGAGGGGCAGCAAAAGCAATCAGAATGTCATCATCATCATCAGAAGAGTCTTCAGGGGCTTCTCTCTGTGTTGGGGGTACTGGTGCTCGGTTTCGTCTGTGGGTCAGCTGCTGTAACAGTGGTCTAGGCTTAGGACAAATTTGAAGCTCTGCACGGTTGACAGTTCTAGTAGCTCCCTGACCATCAGCCGGTTCGATTTCGTAGACATTGTCCCGACGATTAACAACCTTGTAAATCTTAGAGTTCCACTTGTCTTGTATCTTAGCTCTCCCTTGGGGATGGCTGCGAGTGAAAACTCTCTCACCAATGGGAATTTCGTCAGGCTTGACTTGTCTGTGCCGATCAAACTGCTTCTTGCGGAAGATAGCTTCGGCTCGAAGCTTGCTCTGAGCTTGCTGATGAGCTTCTCGTAGACGATTCTGGTGTAAGGTAAGCCATTCACCATTGTTGCTTGCTTGTTCTTCATGGACATTTGGGAGTAGGAGATCAATAATTGGCAACTTAGGATCAATTCCAAACATGAGGTAGTGTGGGGAATACCCGGTAGAGGTATGTGGAGTTGCGTTATATGCATAACACAGTTCCTTGAGGTGCTCAGGCCACTTTCTCTTTCTCTCAGGTGGGAGGGTACGCAGCAGGTCATGGAGTGTACGGTTGAATCGCTCACACTGTCCATTTCCTTCGGGGTGGTAAGGAGTGCTTCGGGATTTCTTGATTCCATACATGCGGCACAGCTCTTGAACCACTTCAGCTTCAAAACACCGTCCTTGGTCAGAATGAATTCTCTTAGGGACACCATACACAAGGAACCAGTCACGTACCAGGGTTTTGACTACGGTGCTGGCCCGCTGATCTCTTGTTGGCACTGCGACTGTAAACTTGGTAAACACATCGGTGAGTACTAACACATTCTCCCTGCCATCTGAAGCTGGCTCAAGCTGGGTGAAATCCATAGCTAGTACTTCAAGGGGCTTGGTTGCAATGATGCTGGTCATTGGGGTCTTAACAGGTAGGTAGGGTCCCTTTGCTACAACACAGCGTTCACATTCTGACAGGTACTTCTTAACATAGTCATGTAGTCCAGGCCACCAACAGCGTTCTCGTACCAACTGCTCTGTTCGCTCTGATCCCTGATGGCCACACTCGTCATGAACACCCTTGAGGAGTTCGTCACGGAGACTGTCAGGTAGGAGAAGCTGTAGGCGCTTGTTGCCATGGTTATCAGAGTTACTGCGGTAGAGAACTCCCTCCTTCTCAATGATACGGTCCCACTGGTTCAGAAGCTTCTTTGCTCCACTTGTTTCAGCCTTCTTTTCTCTAGGCGACGGCTTGCGACCAATGGTGCGATAGTAAATGAGGCGCTTTATGGCTACATCCACATTCTGCAGCTTGGCCAACTGTTTACTGTCCCAGGAAGGCACTGGACTGGTACTGTACTGCTGTGGGGGATCTACTGTCAACTGCTCCACTACTGCACTGGGATTTTCTGCTAGGAACACTGCCGACTGGAGTAACTGTTCTCGAACGGACTCAGGTACAGCGGTAGTGTTAAGAGATGACGCCAAGGCTGCTTCTACTTGATCCACATCACACTCTTCGGGTTTCTCCCAGTTAAGACGACTTAATGCATCAGCATTCGTGTTCTGTTTCCCGGCTCGGTACTTGATGTTGAAATTGAAGTTAGCCAGTTCGCACACCCATCTCTGTTCAACAGCCTTCAACTTGCACTTGGACTGCAGGTAAGTCAGAGGGTTGTTGTCAGTCAGTACTGTAAAGGTGGAAGAAATCAGGTGTTCACGGAACTTTTCTGTTACGGCCCACTTGAGAGCTAGGAGTTCCAGTTTTCTGGAGGAGTAGTTCTCCATATTTCTCTCTGCTCCTCTTAGGGCACGGCTAGCATAGGCTATGGGTCTGACTCTTCCATCCTGATCCTGCGACAGCACTGCTCCGAGACCGTCATTGGAGGCATCTACTTCTACAATAAAGGGCTTCGTGTAATCAGGGTAGGCTAATACGGATGGACTGGTAAGGGCTTGCTTGAGGCTTTCAAATGCTTTTTGGCAGTCTTGGTTCCAGCTGCCTTCAACGGACTTGTTTCTTTGTTTACCATTCTTGCCACCTTCGTACAGGGTAGAGACCAGTACATGCAGGGGTCTTGCTACTTGTGCGAAGTGAGGAACAAATCTGCGGTAGTACGAGGCAAAACCCAGGAATGATCTCAGGTCCTTCAGGGTCTTTGGCTTAGGCCAGTTCGTTACTGCTTCTGTCTTGGCAGGATCAGTAGCCACGCCTTCAGCAGACACCACATGTCCCAGGTACGTAACTTTCGGGCGGAAGAACTGACACTTCTTAGCCTCAATCTTCAGACCATGCTCTTGCAGTTTTCGGAACACCATCTCAAGGCGCTTCAGGTGAGTGCTGATGTCTTGGCTAAAGACAATGATGTCATCAAGGTAGACAATCAGGATCTCCAACAATTCATCTCGGAAAATGGTCTGCATAACCCTTTGGAACGTCGCAGGGGCTCCTCCCAATCCGAATGGCATCCTGTTGTATTCGAACAATCCAAAAGGGGTGGTGAAAGCTGTCTTGTGTCTGTCAACGGGGGCAACTTCTACTTGGTTGTAAGCAGAGGCCAAATCAATGGTAGAGAAGTACTTAGCACCTCCCAAGATATCAAGGCTCTCATCTATTCTTGGTAATGGGTACGCGTCACGTTTCACCTTGGCATTAAGCTGGCGGTAGTCCACACACATGCGCAGGGCACCATTCTTCTTCCGGACTAGGACAATGGGGGAGGCATAGTTACTCTGACTGGGTCTGATTACACCTTTATCCAGCAGGTCTTGCAGGTGCTGTTTGACCTCAGCTAACTGATTCGGGTGAATGCGTCTGTGACGCTGGTTAACTGGTCTGTCGTCACAGCTTGGAATCTGATGCTGGATCATAGTCGTTCTGCCAAGGCTGTTTTCTTCACTGGAGAATACATCCGCGTAACTGGTGAAGATTCGCAAGGCTTCTTGCTTTTCCGCTGGGGTTCCTGGGAAATTGTCTAGGCTGATTTCTGAGGGTAGGTCTTTTGCTTTAGGGGGGCGTATAGGGATGTCAGTCTCTGGGGAGGTAGGCTTCTGCTGCTCTGCACTCAGGGGGTAGGATACTACTACTTCATTACTCTGCACATCAAACTGTAGCTGCTCTCCACTGGTCACTGTAACTGCACCATGTACCGTTCCAAGGCGAGTTCGTGGCTTTAGCCATACATCTTTTTGGGAAGGGTTCGCTACTTGTATCAGGAAACACGTCTTAGAGGCATCAACCAAGGTATTCGCTAGCTGGAGGTTTCCTGGTACTGGCACACTGAGGGGTTCAACTAAGGCATTGGGACCACAGGCTGGACCAGTGACGGCGACACTTGCTACAGAATTTGAGGGGACTAGGACTGGGTACATTCCAGCGACACGAACAAAACCAGAGGAAGGGTTTTCTGAAGTCCTTGGTTCAGCATTAGGCCGTTGCTGGAGCAGGGCACCAAACTGCGGAATCTGCGCCAAAACATTCCTCCCAAGGAGTCCAGGTATGTCTCTTCTCTGCTTGGTAGTGGCTGGGGTGTCTTTTAGGACCAGTACTCCACAGCTGGGTACTTTCACCCCATCAACCTCTACAGTCAGTTCCAGGTAGCCCAGGTACGGAATCTCGAGCCCATTTGCAGCACGAAGGGTCAGCATCTGCCCATTTTTCCTCATGTGCCCGCAGGTTGGCTGGAGTTTCTTGTTATAGAAATCTTCTGTCACGAAGGATACCATGGAGCCTGAATCTACCATACACAGCACGTCAACACCGCCAAGTCTTGCTTGAATTGTTGGGGTACCACCAACCATATGTATTGGCATGCAGTCATCATTAGGTAGAGGCTTTGAGCCACTGTTCCCCTCCACGGCATGGCTCACTGCCGTGGAGCTTTCTCGTTTAACGCCGGCAGCTGCTTGTTTTCAGATCCTCTGTTCCTGCTGCCACCAGCCCGTTGGTTCTGTCTGTTATTTCTTGGGCAGTCTCTGCGGAGATGTGTCCGTGACCCACAGCCAAAACATCCAGGCTGCCACCATTGTTGATTACCCATGGAGAGCTGGGAGATGGCCTGTTGCTGCTTCTCTAGGGTAGCCTGCTGACATTGTATCTGCTCTGCCAGGACCTTCTGTTGCTTTTGGAGGTTCTCTGCCAGGATCTTCTGTCCCGCTACCAGCTCACTAATCACTTTCCGCAGGTCCGCAGCTCCCTTCACCTCATCACAGGTGACCTCATTAGGGGGGTGTCCTGTCGTGACCTCACGCACAACAGCCTTTCTTGGGGGGGTTCCGTCCTCGTCAATCCAGCGCTGGACCTCATCTCTGATCTCTTGAAAGGTTTTGGTGGGGTGGTCTCTGACCCAGCGCTTTATATCTCTTCGGAACTGGGGGTCTGCCAGGTTCTCCAGGAACTGATCTCTAAGGAGCTTGTCCTTATCCGTTACCGCTGCTGCATCCAGGCGCTCTACCCGTGCTAGGAGTAGCATCAAGGCATGGGAGAACTCACGAACTGATTCGCGATCCTTCTGTCTTCTTTCGAAGAACTTCCGTAGGGCTTGGGTGCTGGTGAGTCCCTCACTGAAACAGTCTCGCAGGACCTTGAAGACTGCGGCAGGGCTGGCTCTCTCCTCAGCTGGACGTAGGCGGACCTCTTCCTTGGCTACACCGTCCAGGTGGTAGAGCAGAAAGTCCACGGCATCAGCGTCTGTTTGTCCAGTGATGGCCCGGGTGGCATCCCCAATCCACTCTTCCAACATGCCATCGTCACGGCCGCCAGCAAACTTCCGGAGTTTGCGCTCACGGGGCACCTTAACTGTGATGGGACCAGGGGTTGTGGAACTTGAAACAGTGGCAGATGCAGTAGCACCACTCTGGTTCTGGAGTTGCTGCTCCAATGCAGTCAACTTGTCAGTCAGTTCCTTTATCTGGGCTTCTGTCATCCTATTTGTTAGCTCGTTCCCGTTTTTTCTCTAATTAAGATTTGCTCAAATCCCACTTCTGACACCAAAATGTAAGACGGCCAAAACGGTCGATGCAAGAACAACAGATTTGAGCTTAAGTTTTACGAGTTTATTGAACAAACAGGAAAAACGGGAACGAGAAACTAAAATACAAAAATAAAGCAAAAACTACAATAAGCTAAACAGTATTTACAAGCTAAATATTAGAAACAAGAATAAGACTAGATAACTGATTGCATAATGCTCACTAATAATTGCATTTAAAAAGGGCAATTACATTACTTACAAAAACTATAAAAGTGACTTAAAAATGTAAACAAACCAAAAGCTGAGTATAATCTGAGAACTATTACATGAAGTGCAAAATAGACAAGAACAAGGGATTTGGATTACATGTCTTGCATAACAATACAGCATGACTAAGCTAATAACTAGTACAATGAAACTAAACCACGAAAAGCAATGACAAAAGGATAATTTGGAACAAAAATGGATTGAACACAAGGGAACAATTACAGAAAATGATTGGAAACCAAAGGTAAGCGATGATACAGTAACTATTGGTGAGAACAATAGCAGAATGTTTAACAGGCAAATTACATGCTGTGCCAGACTAAAGGTCAAATGAGGTAAACATTCTAAACAGAAAGCTATTGAAAATGCGGCTAAATTATAAAATAATATTGCTACAAACTAGGGAAATAGAAAGCTAATAAACTAAGCTAAAAGGACTAAAATAATAACAAATAGGAAAATA
>CALNXK010000077.1:2047500-2050000 GCA_942486035.1 Porites lobata | reverse complement strand
TAAAGGCACACCTTTTACTTTTAAATCTCTTATACCTAAACAAATTGATCTTTATTGTAAAGCCATTATAACACATTTATTACACATAGAGTAAACTTTCCAATGTTATTATTTTGGGGGCGATCGGAATAAATTTCTCGTAGCAATGACGCCACAGTAGTTTTGGCTCTAATCGAATTTCGATTCTTATCGGCATTTTCGTTGGAATTGCATTATGCTACGTAGACTTTGGGCGATTGCCTTACGTTGTGCGAGGTTTCACAAAAGTCTATAAGAGGAATTTCAAAATATCTTGGAATTCCTACAAAAAGGGTAAACAAACAGATCTACTTGTGTATTTTAAAGTACAAAGGGTAATAAGCCCTGAGGTAGACCATTGGGGGACGCCTGATGTGACGGTTCTTGTGACCCTTGAATGAAACTTGCTGCTTGCGATCGTTAAGATAACATCTGAACCAGGCTAAAGCGTAAATCCCGCCTATAGACTTCGTGATAACTAAGGGGAATCAAATGGTCGATCATATTAAATGCTTTCTTGTAGTTGACCGTTATAGTTTCATTGACTCGATGATTTTCCAGATGAAATAAGATTGACTCGGTTGAATCAGTCTCTGTACTGACGTGTTTCTTGAACCAGCGTGATTTATTGGTTGCAAGGAATAGAGAGCCTGAGGCTTGTAAACGTACAGTAGGACAGATGGTTGAAGTGGTTCGCATAGTATTGTGGAGTATTTTGAACATTTTTTTCAAAATCTATCTTTTAAGTTTCGTTTTTGTTTCATTAAGTTGGGCAAGGTTAGTCTGGAATTTGTCAGTCCACAAGGGTATTTTCTCACTTTTGGTGAGTTTATACGGGTGGTCGTCTTTGGAAGGTCAGTGCTAACCTTTGGTTTTGTTGTCTCGTTGAAGTGAGTGTTTGTTAGTTTTTTATGGTCAAAACTTCGTGTACTGGACACAGATGGCGTAAAACAAAAGACTTCTTTGTTTTCTGTTCAGGGATAAATCTGCTTGGTATAGCTTTTGTAACTTTGTGTTAGGTCATCTGTGTCTGGTACACGAAATAAATGCCATATCTGCCGTTTTCTTATTGTTTTTTACTCGTGGATTATCCACGAGTTTTATGGAGAATCTGTTTGCAAATTTGTCACTCACTCGTAACCGGAAGTTCGATCTAATTAGCCAATCAGGATGGATAGTAGCGGAGCTCCTTGTGCGCGCGAAGCGCGCGAGCGGAGCACCATAACTAAGATAATTTGGTAAATTATCCATCCATTAAATTTTGGTTATGACGTCTGCGTCCGTCCGTCCGTACGGACTCTCCGGGTAGTGGAAAGTAGTCCGCACGAACTCTTAGGGAAGGGGGGAATAGCAAGGCACAACGTCGCGCAATTGTATGGTCGCGCCACTGGTTTTTAGAAGGAAATTTTAAAGCAACTCAACAAAAAGATTTTTCGACACAGCCTTTATAACTTTTTATTACAAGTTACGAAAGCTATTATATCAACAAACAACAGCAGAGAAATTGTAGCGTGTAGACGACAGGTTTAAGCGGAGAGCAAAGAGAAAGTGAGCGGCAGAGAGCAAGAGTCAACAGGCGTAGAGCAAGCGAAGACGATCGCCAAAGAGAGCCCGTCAGAAGTAGAAGAAGAAGACAAAATTTTCCCGAAGAAAGTCGGCAAGTAGAAAGAGACAGGCAAGAACAAACTAAGAAGATTTCAGCGAGAAACGCCGGCAAGCAGAACGAGACAGGGTGAGAACACGCGGAGAAAATTTCAGCGAAGAACGCCGGCAAGTAGAACGAGACAGGGTTAGAGCAAACAGAGAAAATTTCAGCGATGAACGTCGGCAAGCAGAACGAGACAGAGCTAGAATGAATAGACAAAGGCAACACGAAAGAAAAATACAAAGGCAAAGAGAACGGCAGCAAAATAATGACATGATGACAGAAGGTGTTGTGTTTATGTCACTATGGCCCCGCGTTGTGAACATTTTGATTTCAAACTAATCTTGGACGCGAAAATTCAGCCAGTTATTCAAAAATACAAACAGGGAAGACAGATGCTTTTTCACTTTTTACTTCGGCGGAGAGCGAAGTAAAGGATTCGCGACGCTCAGGAATGTATCAAAGTTTACTTTTTTTGACAACATTGGGCACGCAAAGTCTGTAGCTTTTCGGTTTTATTCGGCTATTTGACGAGGTGAGAGCCGAATTAGGTCAAGATGTCTCGCGTTCACTTCGATTTCTTTGATTTATTCTTTAACTTTTTCGAGGAAGAAAGAATTAGTATTTTGGCTTTCCCGGGGTTTGAACCGACTCACCTGTGACCCGTCAGATTACAGGAGACTCTAAGTTGAGGGATTAGCCGATTGCTACTGCGACCCAAGGTAGTTCAGGATATGAAAAATAGTTATGAAATGATGCACTAGCTTCAGGACAAGATTGGGCGTGCAAGTTCGTGACTTTTCGGCTTGTTTCGACTATTTCACGAAATGAGACCGG
>CALNXK010000077.1:1815000-2037500 GCA_942486035.1 Porites lobata | reverse complement strand
GCGAAACTAACGCGACAAGCGGTACTACGAGCGGTGCTGTTGGCGGTTCTGGGATGACTTCTGTTACTTTAGATGTCAGTGGATTGGAACCATTTAATCCAAAAGGAGAGGCGCACAATTTAAGTCAGCGATGGAAGAAGTGGAAGCGAGCGTTCAGTTTGTATGTGACCGGGAAAGGTGTATCGAACAACGCTCAAAAACGTGCTTTGCTGTTGCATGTCGCTGGTATGGATGTGCAAGAAATTTATTTCACACTAGCTGGTGAGGGTGGAGATGCAAGTTTTGAAGCAACGTTAAAGGTGTTGGACGACCATTTCGTGCCAAAGGCGAACATTCCCTTTGAGAGACATTTGTTTCGACAAATTTCGCAAGGGGTCGGAGAGACAGTTGATCAGTTCGTTTGTAGATTGCGTCAGCGAGCAGCGACTTGTGATTTTGGCGCCGGCGAGGATGACTACATTCGCGATCAGCTCATAGACAAGTGTTATTCGAGCCATTTACGCCGGAAATTTCTGGAAAAGGAAGGAACTGTTACATTAGATGAATTGTTGCGTGTTGCAAGATCCCAAGAAGCGGTTGATCGACAACTGAAGCAATACAGTACCGACCAAGCAGATAACCAGGTCAATGCAGTGGGTGGCAAGCTGTATGGAAACAGAAATTCCAGGAAAGCAAAGACATGCTTTAGCTGCGGACAAGAAGGACACTTCAGTCAAGACAAAAAGTGCCCGGCGCGTGGTCAAACTTGCAGGAAGTGCGGCGAAACAGGCCATTTCAAAGTTAAATGCCCTCGACTCCATCAGCTAAGCAGGACCCATTCGGGATCTAGAGGACCTGAGAGTAGCAGAGGCGGACGCGGCAGAGGAGGCAGGAGTGCTGGTGGACTGGGTCGAGGTGGACGCTGACACGGAGGGCGAGAGACGAACCTCGTGACTGGAAGACCTAGCCCTGGAGAGGAAGACAAAGGAGATTTCGCTACACCAGGTCGTTCGCAAAGACCCGATTATGCCTTTTCAGTGGAACAGGTGAATGATCGCAAGGAACAAAGGAGCGCTTTGGTAACGCTGGTCATTGGTGGTGTAGACGTACCCGATGTTCTCATTGATTCGGGAGATTCATGTAATGTTATGGGCCAGCAGACCTGGGAGTTGTTAAAGCAAAAGGGGATTAACTGTGAATCTCGCAAATCTGCAAAGGAACTTTTTGCTTATGGTGGTACAGAACCTTTACCGACCCTAGGAACGTTCACGGCAGATGTCACGCTGGCTGGGTTTGAAAACGGAAGTAATGCTGATTTTGTGGTGGTTGAAGGCGATGGTCGCACGCTGTTGGGCCGAGAGACTGCCGAGGCGCTAAACCTGTTGCGTATTGGTCCTTTTCAGACAAACAGTGTTGACGGTGGGCGATCGGACGGGGATGTCAGAGAGAAATACAAGCACTTGTTTAGTGGTGTTGGTCTTTTGAAGGGCTACGAGCTTAAGCTACACATTGATGAGTCGGTGAAGCCTGTAGCGCAGCATGTACGTAGGATACCGTTCGGGTTACGCGAGAAGGTGGATGCAAAGCTGGATGAACTTTTGGAGCTTGACATTATAGAGGAAGTGCCGGAGGGGCCGTCAGGATGGATTTCGCCGTTGGTGGTGGTTCCCAAAAGCGATGGCGACGTAAGAGTCTGTGTTGATATGCGTCGTGCAAATGAAGCAATGGTCCGAGAGCGTCACCCAATTCCAACCGTTGAGGAGCTGTTACACGACTTGAATGGCAGTACGGTGTTCAGCAAGATAGATCTCAAGTGGGGTTTTCACCAGATTTTACTCAGTGAGGAAAGTCGCCACATCACTACCTTTGTCACGCACCGAGGGCTTTATCGTTACAAGCGGTTGATGTTTGGCGTAACGTCGGCGCCGGAGAAATATCAGCAGATCATTAGAGATGTGTTAAGGGGTTGTGCTGGGGTTGCGAACATTGCGGACGATCTCATTGTTCATGGGTGTGACGTGGAGGAACATGACAAGCGTCTTTTTGTGGTGTTAGATAGGCTGAGTGAAGTGAGGTTGACGGTGAACGGAGACAAGTGCGAGTTTAGATTGTCAAGGCTTACGTTCTTTGGTCACGAGCTGACTAGTGACGGCATAAACCCATCCGAAGAGAAGATTGCTGCTATAAGAGATGCTAGATCTCCCAAGGACGCAAGTGAAGTGCGATCGTTTATGGGTCTTGTCCAATATTCCGCTAAGTTCATGCCTGACGTGGCGTCCGTGGCCAAGCCTATTCAAGAGTTAACCAGGAAGGGCATCATGTTTCACTGGGGTAAAGAGCAGCAAACAGCCTTTGAGGAACTGAAGCGTCTAATCACCCAGGCAGAGACACTGGCTTGTTTTAAGGTTGGCTGCAGAACGCGAATCATTGCCGATGCGTCTCCAGTTGGATTAGGAGCGGTTCTCACCCAGCAGCAGGGGGGAATGTGGAGAGTTGTCTCCTACGCGTCGAGGAGCCTAACTGACGTGGAACGACGCTACAGCCAAACAGAGAAAGAGGCACTTTCCTTGGTTTGGGCGTGTGAACGGTTCAACATGTACGTTTCCGGACAGAGCTTCGAGTTGGAAACAGATCACAAGCCTTTAGAGCGTGTCTACTCGCGCACTTCAAAGCCTTGCGCCCGAATAGAGAGATGGGTCTTAAGACTACAAGGGTACGATTTTAAAGTGGTGTACCGCCCAGGGAAGACAAATATAGCCGACGCGTTGTCCCGTTTGAACTCCTTGGATCAAGTGGACCATGGAGAAGACTACGACTTTGTCAGAGCCATTGCTATAAGCTGTATACCCGTTGCTCTATCACCTACAGAAATTGAAGAAGCTTCCTATTTTGACGAAGAATTGACGATAGTAAAGAGTTGCGTGAGGTCAGGGGACTGGGACCGGTGTACACTTCCCTCGTATGCACAAGTCAAGGACGAATTATGTGTCTATGGTGAGCTATTGCTTCGCAGCACAAGGATTGTGGTTGCCAAGCTCCTGCGCAACAGGGTGGTGCGGCTGGCACACGAAGGGCACCAGGGTATAGTGAAGACGAAGTATCGGCTCCGTAGTAAAGTTTGGTGGCCGGGAATGGACAAGGAAGTTGAGAAATTTTGTAAAGTTTGTCATGGCTGCCAGGTCACTTCTGGATTTAACCCTCCTGAGCCGATGTCCCGCGTTCTTCCTCCAAGTGCTCCTTGGCAGGATTGTGGAGCAGACCTGCTGGGACCCCTACCCACAGGAGAGAGTATTTTGGTGGTGGTCGATTACTACAGTCGTTTCTTAGAAGTTGCTATTCTGAAGTCTACAACAAGTGCCAAGGTCATCGAAGCACTTGCACCCATGTTTGCCAGATTCGGTTTTCCGTCCTCTTTAAGGACAGATAATGGGCCCCAGTTCGTATCCGAAGAATTTGAAGCATATTTACGCACAAATGGTATTGAGCACAGGAAAACGATGCCGTTGTGGCCTCAAGCTAATGGAGAGGTGGAACGCCAAAATCGCTCGTTACTTAAATGTCTACAGATTGCACATTTAGAAGGAAAGAACTGGAGAACTGAATTGCTTGTATGGTTGATGGCGTACAGATCCACTCCGCAAACGACGATGGGGACTACCCCCTGTTACATGATGTTTGGCCACGAGGTTAGGTCCAAATTGCCAGAGTTAAGGAGAGAGACGGTCGGGGTGCCAGGCGAAGAAGTGCGAGAGCAGGATTGGTCAAGTAAATTAAAGGGCAAAGCTTATGCAGATCTCAAGAGAGGTGCCACGCCCAAGAGCATACGTGTTGGTGACACGGTACTTTTGAAAGCCGAAAAAACGAACAAGCTGTCTACCAACTTCAACCCTGCTCCTTTTAAGGTGGTTCAGAGGACAGGAACAGAGGTAACGCTTAGGAACGAAGCTGGTGTGCAACTGAAAAGGAACACTGCGTTCGTAAAGAAGTACAACGAGCACAATGGTGTATCCAATGGCAACGAAGACCAAGTTCTACAGTACAGACAGATGAGCCAGGGCCAAGCAGAGTTCCGGAGACGACAGAGGTATCAGGGCCAAGCGGAATTCCAGGGACTACAGGAGTATCTGAAAATTCCCAAGTACAAGCTGGGCATTCTACCGAAAAGGAAGATAACGCAGCGGAAAGGCCTGTGCGGAGGTCGACCCGAACTATGAGACAGCCTGCGCGCTATAAAGACTTTGTCCTGGATGTTTAGGACTTCTTCTTTTTTTTCCTGTTTTGTCTAGTTTAATTCAAAGACTTTGTTTTGCTGAACATTTAGGGTTTTTGCAGCCTTTAAAAACTGCCTTCCTTCTAAATTTGATCAAAGAAGGGAATGTAGTGTATACGATGCTAATGCAAGCGCGTAGAAGCGAGAGAATGAATGTGATGTAATACACACGGGAATTACGTAATTTGCATGTACTATAGATAGCGTGTGTTGTAATTTATTTGAGTGGGTTAGAGTTCTGAGTTCGGAGTGTAACGGTCGTGAATAAAGTGTGTTTTAACCTAACCGCGGTACTACATAAAGTGCATCTGTACAGGTGCTCAGCTTTGAGATACAGTGAAACCTGTATTAAGCAGACAGACTTAGGGAATGCTGTAGTCTCTGCTTAATACAGGGTGTCCGTCTAATACAGGTTTCAATACATGTAGATAACATCATATGAGGTGTCAAATGCCATTCAAATGAACAGTGGAAATGTTTGGAATACTCCCAGAGACTATGACGATATACATTTGCATTAATTTCTTTATCAAAGTGGACAAATAATTTATTGATCGTAGTACCATAAACATAGATTGTTATG
The DNA here is from genome assembly GCA_942486035.1 of Porites lobata. NCBI lineage: Eukaryota > Metazoa > Cnidaria > Anthozoa > Scleractinia > Poritidae > Porites > Porites lobata. The sequence continues at coordinate 2,032,668 of CALNXK010000077.1, read as the reverse complement.
TAACTCAAATTTGAAGAAATCAGATGAGTGAAACAAGCTCTATACAAACAAAACGAAATACAAAACAATACTGTACTGTGAAACTAAGCAAATAAGTTTGTCAAAACACGTTTTTTAATGTAAAAATCGAAAATTTGTGGGTGGCAATTCGTGGCAATCTTTTGCATTTCTGGTGTCTGGCATGTTGGGTGGTGGAATTTAATTGAAAGTGTCCGTTTAATACAGGTTGGCAACAATAGAAATGACCATTTCAGGTACATGTACTTTTTAGGTGTCCACGTCCGCTTAATAGAGATGTCCGCTTAATAAAGGTTTCATTTAAAGTAAACAAGGGAAATAAATTTGGGGACTTCGGCTACTGTCCACATAATAGAGGGTGTCCGCTTAATACAGGTTTCACAGTATTACCTTGTTTGGAGCATAATTTAATAGTAAGTTAGAAGATTTTATGCACAACAACCCTTGAGCTACAGTATCAAGATTCTAACACTATTAAGTGCTCTGCATGTTTTTAATAATGCATGTTTGGTTCTTCCAGGTCAGGGGATATTACTAAACTAAACACCATAGCGATAGTACATACAACAAATGAATCCCTCAGTAGCAAAGGAGTATTGAGTGAAAGGATCCACAGAGCTGCTGGTCCAGAGCTGTTACATGAGTGTAGATCACAGTTACTTGGTATGAACATAGTTTCTGAGATAAAGAAGTGGTATTATAGTATAGTTAAATCAAGTTTTTTGGAGTCCAGTTTTCCCAAAACACCACAAGCAAACCTTTGAGCAATACCATATGATACCACCCTGTTTTTTGGAAGGATTTCCATTACACTCAGGGCTGCCATTAAGATTTTGAATTACCAGGTAAATACACTTGTAAGTAGGTGGGGAATTAAGCAACTGGCAATTTCTTTTGGTTCTATATTTTTTGATAGCCAGGGGAAATCCCCAGCCCCAACCTTAAATAACAACCCTGATTACCTCTAGGCCATAAAGTGTAACAAGGGAGGAACTCTCACTAGTCTCTCAAACTTCTAGGTAATAATTTGCTCCAACACTGACTGCCCTCTCACAGTCAAAACTGGTTTTTCCCCCACCATGTTTGAAACTTCCTGACAATTTGAACCGATTTGTTTTTCCCAAGATGGTTCTAAAATTGTGGATTCCGCCATGCGGTTTTAGTATTCCATACCAGAATCCCATACTAGTGAATGGACAGTGTAGTTTCTTTTTCGGTACAACATTTGTTTTAAAAAAAAAGTTAAAAATGGTAACAGAGAACAGCTGTAGTAGTCAAAATATTACTGTCACAATGATAATCAATTAGTTGTCAAGAATTCCTGTTTATTATTTTTTCTAGGTTTAGGACTGGAGAGGCTAAAGTATCAAAAGGCTATAGTTTACCAGCTAGGTGAGTGAGTTGTTAGGGTGTTACCGGAGGCTAATTTGGGCATTTTTTTGTCAGTTTTAGCCGTATGAGAATATCATTTTAAGCATTTAGTGAAAATAAAGTGAAATGTTTGGATGCAAGTCATAAGTGAATGGGGATTAAAAAATCACATCTTCTTTCGGATAACCATTAAGGAGTGTGTGGAATTTTTAAAAATTTAGGGTGTGGTTGAAATTGCCATTTTGGATAAAATTGGCTCTAAATTCAAAAGGATTACGTGTAAATATTATTCAAAATAAAAAGACACACATGTACTATAGATCCATAAAAGAAAGATTTACAGTGCAGTGTGCCGGAAAAATATTGAATCTGGACAATTTTAGGGCAATTAAAAACAAAAGAAATAAATCTGGTGTGAATAATGCAATACCTTGTCACTTCCAAAATACAAAGCGGACTGTAGAGCCTTGTGCTGCCAAATTTCGTCATCTTGTCTACATAACGCCTGCTAAGTTTTGTGGCAATTGAATGAATCTTTGAGGAGAATTACTATCAAACACTGCCAGCCACAGGCTTAAAAGAAGAGTTTTTTTACATGCACTAGAACTAAAAATCATGTTAGTTGACTTGGTCTCCATCTTGGAAAAGCCTGTAATAAAGTTTTTGAATGGAAAAACTCAAAAAAACTGTGATATATACAGTCATGTTTACCATAAATGGCTGGCTATTTTTGCCGCAAAACCAATCAGAGGTGCAGGTATAAAAAAAATGACTCCTTTTGCTTCACAACGATGTCCTGGAGTGTTCCGGTACCTTTCAAGTTGTCTGGGTTTCCACTTAAACATCATTTCGGACATAGTGCTTGATGTACACTGTAGCTCCTCGAAGCAAATTTACCCCTTGGAAGTTTTGTGGTAATTAGGATTGTTTTTGAGGTACAAATTTCCCTTACAAAATATGTATTGTGAATACACTGTAGTACATGTACACCTGTATATGAAGAAAAATACAGTTGTTGTTAAACACAAAGTAAAACATTTAAACTGTACATGTACACTGTACTTGAAGTCTGTAAAAGAAGTATTTTCTCTAGATCTGTTTATTCATTATCTGCTTATTCATTAGTATCTGTGTACTGTGAAAACTATTATGTTTTAAGTATATTTAGAATTTAAACCTGAGTCTCCTTCTCTGAATGATAATATTAAGGCTAGGAAACATACAAATAAGCTAAATCAAAGTTAAATACAGTGAAACCTGGAGATAACAAAGGGCCAACCTTAAGGGACTGACAAAATCTGTTGATCATAACAAGGTTTTGTTATCTCCAGGTTCTTTTCGATATATTTTACTATAACTGGGGCAAAAAATGTCGTTTTTTATGCCGAGGAAGTCCTTTGTTGTATAGAGGTTGCTAGTATTGAGGTTACACTGTACTGGTTAAAGCCAAGAATGGATTTTAACCATGTCCCTGAAGCACAAAAAGGACTTAATAGATGAATTTGGATTTTGCATTGCTCTGACTTAAGTAGCTTTGAAATATACAAGTAAAATCTTAGATCGTTAGCTTAACAAAGAGGTTTTTTCCCTGTGGATGATGATAATTATGATGATGATGATTTTTATTTTTTTTTGTGAAACATTAATTTTGCATTGAGGTAATTTGAATTGAATGATAATAATAATTGTTCTTGTCTGGTGTGTAGATATGTTATCCATACTGTGGGACCAAGATGCAACATAAAATACAAGACTGCAGCTGAAAGTGCACTCTTCTCTTCTTATAGAAGTGTCATGAAAATTGTCAGGTTTGTCAGTTTACTAGTTTTTGTCATATTTTGGGAAACAGCCACAGTACATGTACATGTTACAGTCAGGTCAGGTCAAGTGTACCCCCCAAGATTCCATTTAAATTAATTTATTATTCTAATGTTGAATCTGTTGGTAGTTGTAGATTTTAGATTCATCTCTGCATTCCTGTATGTGCATTGAGCCGGAATTCACATGTGAGGCGGTTATTAAATTTCTACCACCTCAGATTCCCAGAATTTGACTGGTCATTCAAAGATTTTCAATCTGACCAGATGCAGTCGACTCTCGCCTTGTGGACACCTCGCTATTAGGGACACCCCGCTATTGCGGACAAGAGCCACCCCCGGCGAAATGTATAAAGAAATTACTGAAACAAACTCCCGCTTTTACGGACTCTCGCTATTATGGAAATGCGGACACTTTCCTGCCCCCAAGTGCGACATTCTTGTAAAGAATTGTCAAAACTACAATGCCTCTCATACCCCGCTATTATGGACTGTCATTATTATGGACACTAAATCTTCCCCCTGAGGGTGTCCGCAATAATGGGAGTCGACTGTACAGAGAAGTTCTCGTTAAATATTCACTGCTCATTATGCATGCAGGAATGTGCATTTGAATTTGACCCTAGTTACAGGAACGACTACCGGATTCATTTTTCAAAATAATAATCACTTTGTTAAATCTTGGGTGTATGCTTGACCTGCCTTGACTGGAAAATTTTTTAACCTTAAGGTTAATTTTCAATTTTCTTTGTCTCCTAGCCCTAATTTAATTCATGATTTAGGGCTAGGATACGATGGAAATCGAGAGTCAACCTACCGTTAGGTTAAAAATGTTAAATTTCAACCTGAGTTTCATTTTGACCCGTAACATACATGTGGTAAGTCAAAAAAATCATTAATTGCCAGTTTCACTATCTTGGGTCAAATTTCAACAGTCACACTCTCCTGTAGTGATAGATAGAATTTTTGAACAAGCCATTTATAAATTTGCTTTAAGGTGCTTTGAATACTTACATGTAGGTAGAACGTAAAGGCATGCTTTCAGAGATGGAGCATTTAGTGTGTATTTTATTGTAATACATGTGTATTGTACTCTTCTCTGAAATGGATCCTACATGTAAGTCATACATGTAGCAAGGAATCCTTAATTTTGGATTAACTCTGGTAAGAGTAAGAGCTCTCTGGGTCTCAGGGCTCAAAATAACGGCTGGTGAACAGACAATGGCCGGACTGATTGGGGAGTTGATCGGTCAACTTTTATTATTTAATATTATTCTGTAACACTCTCTGTGGGTAGAAAATACAGTTGATTTTTTTTTTTTGCTTTTTGGTATTATATTCTTGCCTCGTTGGAATGAAAATATTACCCCTGCAACAATGCTTCATTTGTTACTGAGTTATTTTCAATTTTTTTTCAAAATTAAAGTATTTCGTTAACTTTAGTCAGAAACTCATAAGTGGTTGCTTATGAGTTTCTGCTTTAGTATTTCGTTTGACTTTTGTTGTATGGATTGAGTTTGAAAGAAAGTTAAATTCAGGAATCGATATCCCTATATCTACGACAAAAATAGTTTTTCTACATAATTTGAGTATTGTCAATTACTGTGTTATTTTGCGTAATAATTTTTTTTTTTTTCAATAATAAATTTACTTTTGGGCTTGCTCTTCAGAGCTCCACACTAGTAAACTAAAGTAGTAGCTTTGTCATTTTCATCCTACCCTGAATTTATCTGTATTATACAATGATAGACAGCGTACCTATTAATAGCGGGGCTCCCACGCGCGCTTCGCGCGCGTGGGACAGAGCCCCTTACCCATAGATTATGGTCAACCTCTTTTCCTTTGGTTGTCACGTGATTGACCGAGCGTACGTACGAACGTACGCGTCTACGGATTGTACGGGTGGGATAGGGGAGACTATCAAAAGGAAGGGAGGGGTGTCTCAGGCGTGTCTTGCCAAGTCCACATCTTTTACATTGGACATTCACAATATGGTCAATTGACAGCTGTCAAAACAGGATAGCCACTGACCAGTATCCCATGACCATATCGCGCGCTCAGGTGTCAACTCATTGAGGTGACGTGATTTATTTGGAAGCTGTCCGCTGACCAGTTAATTATTTTACTAGATCGCGATCAATGTTCAGTCTCACTTTCTAGCAAGTTTGGGATCGGAGCACAGGAAAACTGATACACGTCAATGTTGTGATCCATTGACAGCTGTCAAAACAAGGTATCCACTGACCAGTATCACTTGACTGTATCGCGGGCTCAGGTGTCGACCCATCGAGGTCAAGTGTTTCTTTGAAGTTATCCGATGACAAGGTACTGGTTTTCAAATGATCGCAGGCTCAAGTTTAATTTTTTTTAAAATCCATATGATATATGCTGTGTTTATGTGCCGCACAATTAAAATTTTGATTTCAAACTGACCTCGGACACGAAAATTCAGCCAGCTGCTACAGGCAGGGAAGACAGTTGCTTTTGACTTTTCTCGCCATGTTCACGCGTTGGTCACGCTCTACGTCCAATTTTTATGCTCTGATTGGTCAAAATTTAATAGGTGAGTTCATGCGGAAAATTTATGCAGCATCTTGAATCTTGTTTACTTTGACAGCTGAAGCTGACAGAGTTTTGTGTCAACTTGTGATGTGTTTAACTTTCTTTTTCCACTGGATGTACAAAATGAAATTCAGCTGCTATCAGGAGGCTTCTGTTATTCATGGATAGTTTGTTTATTGGGTTTTTGGTTGAGTCAAGTCGGAAAACCGATTTCGGATGGCATCGTTTTCGTTTTCATCTTGCTTAATGCGTAAGAGGGTTGCAAAGTCTGAAGCGATACTGGCCTTACTTGATACCTTTCAGGAACTGCATCTCGAGTGGTAAGCCTAAGTAATTATTGTATTTGATGTTTGTTTTTTATTCCTAATTTAATGAAGTCGAGCGTAGTTTATGCGGCTATTATGTTTACCCACGTTTGTAAGATTTGAGACAATGGTCTGACAGAGTATCAGGTTTGTTATAAGCTTACAGATCTTTAAAAAGCCTTTAGACATTTTCTCACCCCAAATAGAAAAAAGACGTTTCAAAGAATATTTAGTTATAATTCTGGCTGTAAAAGAAAGGTTTGAGCGATTTTCTTGTCTCGAGTTCGTCTTTGAAAAAAGCAAACACCGAGAAGCCGGCTTAAAACATAAACTTCAGCTTTAAGCTCAAAGACTCCTTTTAAAGACACTTTAATACTTGTCTTCCTGAATGAAAATTGTTGTCTTTGTATATGTTTCACCGAATTATATTTCTTTTATTGATTGTTAGTACTCTCTCTTGTAATTTTAATTGTTGTGCCGATTGTTTTCAGTCATTCAGTAAACAACGCTTCCCAGAGTACTCAAAATGCCGCGTGTTAAACCGTTTTAAAATAGAAAATAAACATAATAAATTCTTTATTATGTTGGAGAGTAACTCTGTTAATGTTCATTCAAACACTCGCCACTGCTAGCACTGTAAAAGTCAGAACCGGCTGGCGGCATAGATGATTTTGAAAATTTTTTCAACGGTTTACGGCTAAAGCCCACACGTGCTTCAATCATCTTGAATAGCAATTTGTATCGCAATATTGTGACATACTGCATTCTGTTGTCCGAGGTCTGTATGATAAAAACAGTACCTCATAGTACTGTTTCACCTCAGATGTGATGTATAAATGATATAAAAGGTTGGTTTACACGCACCCAGATTTGTTGGCAAGATTTTGCAAAATAAACTTGTCGAACGCAAAAAATTCGGCCAGAATTTTTTTTCCTGGCCTAATTAATCTACGGTGATCAATAGTCATTATGGCTCTTAATAAATGTGATCGAAGATGATTGCCAGTTTTTGGGTGTACTTATGAGGCTATCAACTCGATGTGAGATTTGGTTCACTCTTGGGCTGTTTGCAAATTATTTTTTGTAAAATCACTTAGCCTTTCCCTGAAAAGTCACACGAATGTGCTCTAAAGTTAACTGAATTGTGGAATACAAGTTTATTGTTTGATTTAAATTATAAATTTATTAATGGGAGTCTCACTTTTAGCCCTGGCTAAATCTATATATTACACATATTAAGCTTTTTTTCATTTTGCTGCTGTAATTTATTTTTATTGTTGACAATGAGTGCTTTAAAGTGCTATAAGCTCTAAGCAATGACTTTTTTTGAAAAATATAATGCCAGTATTGGTTCATGGGCCCCTGTTTTAAGAGTTATAAATTTGACTGGCCAGAAACGATATGAGACCAGGCTAAAACGAATTTGGCTGGTCTTCAGAATCTGAGGGCAAGGGGGGGCGGGGGGCATTTCCTTCGCCGCTTAGCATTACATGATTTTATATTTTTTTTGAACAAACTAAACATATTATTGAGAGCTTCACTTTTAGCCCTTGCTAAATCTATATGTTATTAATATTTTATTGTTTGAATATTAAATAATTTTGCCTTAGAGAGTACAGACTAGCATCAGTTGGTCTTTGTGTTGTGAACACATCAAGACATGGGTACCCTCCAGAAGATGGTGCTCACATTGCCTTGCGCAAGTAATTTTCAATTAACATTTTCACCTCATCATGTTCAGGGCCTGAAAAAACTTGAATTCCAGCTAGTCCTTCAAACAATCAGTTGTCACATTTTGCTTCTCTTCTTATTATCTGTGAGCCCAAGTTCATTTTGCATCCAAGGCAACAAGTTACATATCACGTGACATTTTCGCCAACCGTCATTGGTGAACACACTGGTAGGTAGGCGGGTATAAGTCCTATCTCTCAAACTTTGCTCACAGAAAAGAATTTTTCACTCTTTAACGTTCCACTTACAGTGTGGTTTTCCAGAATGAAGCTGTGGTAGAATTCTGGTATAACCTGATACTGAAAGCAACCACGCCTCTTCCGGTCACCCTACCCTCTAGTCTTTGCGAAATTGGCAAGTAAGTGTTGATTAAGGATGCGTTAGATTGATCGTATTGTGGGATAAAAATGCGCAATGCACAGAGGGTAGAGGTGACGCTGACCGGGTTGGCCCCTAATACCGCGGGCCCCGGCTTAGGGCGGTATCCAAGTATTACTCCGATTAATTTGCTGGGACGTCACGCGCCTGGAGAAATTGAATATGGGGTTGATTAATTGAACGTACCAGAGAAATTTAGGTAATTATATCTCTTCATAACAAATATAGCGTCATCTTCTTTATTAACCCTTTCACTCCTAGAAATTTTGCCGAAAAACATCTTTTGAAGCTAGTCGAGAGGTTTTCTGTACAACTATCAGGCCAAAAGAGACAAAACCTGCCCAAAACGCTGTTTGTACATCAATCACTTCGACGTTTTCGGTCCCTAATGCAAAATATCAGCTTTGAAAGTTCAAGCATGCGGAGAATTTGATTTTTAACTTTCGCGTTTCTTGTTCGTATCCCTTCCTATCTTTTTCTTCCTTGGACTTTTACTTGGCTTCATTTCTTTTTGTAGGGAACTTTCTTTTGGAAAACTTGTAGGGTCGTAGAATTACATAATGTAACGTAGGAGGGTAGTGGTTCAAGATTTCCATTGGTCAACTTAACATGGGTTTTTAAAACCTTTCTTCTCCAGCCTGTTTGGCGTAATTGTCTTTGTAACCCGTAAAAAGGTTACAAGCAAATCACAGCATAATATTGTAAAAACTTGTGAGATAAGGTAAGCCACGTAATATCCCTACAAATTCACAGTCTTTATTTCTGCTTCAGATACGAACTCATTTTGCAAGACGCCGAAAGCCAATCCTGTCTGGAGAGATCATTGGGTGTAAGTCTGTTAAGAAAGATGAAGAATCAAGTTTCTGGAGTGGTCATTCTCGTTTTTAACTTCGTGTTTTCACCATTCAAGCCGTTCAGGTAACTTCAAAATGTTTCGGTCTTGCATTGCATTTTAGTCCCGTGTTATACCATACCCCACAATTCCAAACTGATTTTTTTAAAGTTACTACTTATCATTGAAGAAGGCTGAGTATGATATGAAGAATTATGCAGTTCGAGTAGAATCTTTTTTTTATCGGTCGAGGTGGATAACATCCCCTGAGATCAGCATAATTCTTCACATCATAAGAAAGCAGAATTCAATAATTGCTTTATTGTTTATTAAAACTATTTCTTAGTTCTTAAGAAGGTTGCCTCCTCGCAGACGTTCTTCAAAACTTTTGCCTGAAACCGTAGATATCATCCATGGAGCGATGTAAATGTTTTGCGTTTTCTTTTATTTCTTCCGCTCAGTCTTCAGAAATTCAGCTATTTCGTCTTCGGATGGCCGTGGACGCCCTTTTTTGTAGTTCACTCGTGAATTGACAACTAGGTGGCAGCTCCTGGAAAGAGGTATTGCCCAAGCAGCCTCGTTTCCATGCAAATATACCATCGATCAACCTTGTTTGCCAACAAATATACCATCGAATCGATGGTATCTTACTCGCGTCTTCCAAATTTGGTCAAGGTCATTAGCCGTGAAAGAAATTCTCAACAGCATCGCTTCCTACGACCAACAAAATGATTTCGAGCCACGCCTTCCTAGATAGACCACTTGACGTGCCATTTTGAGCATTCGCTTACGGCAGGTCCAACTTATATCTTTAAGGTGAAACAATTTATAAGAATTTACTTTGATATAGTCAGATCTGAATTCAAATTCGGATAAACACTGTGTTACCTCAAGTCTTTTTTGAATCACCGGACTCTAAATCCTACATCATGCTTTCATCCAGTCAGTGGTGCGAGGGGAACTGACAGGTTTTTTTCTCGTTGCTGTTCGTTTTTGCAGCCACAAGACACAGCTGATGATCACGGCCGCTTCCAGTGGAGTGCGGAGATTTCCCATTCGAGTGTTAGCTACTGAACCGGAAGTAGACGATGTAATTACTATCGAATCTGTTGGTCTAAATAAGGAATCAGTTGTAGGCTTCAGGATGAACAGTCAAATGAGGTGGGTGTATGGGGCGTGATCGGATCACGTTGTTAACGCAAAATCTGCTGCATTCTCTGTATCACAGTTCCTTTAAGAGCAAGGATTAGAGCGGTTGGTGTGTGGCCTCCCGTGCAAGAATTCCCCAGTTCAGTCCCCAGGGGAGTAACCTCAAGTCTTTGTTTCGACTCCTTTCCTTTCCTTGTATCTACGAGTAGCTTTGAGCAGCCTATGACCAGCCACCCCTCCACTCAGAAAAAATCGAAGAAAGGGGTGGGGGAGGGGGTGGCTATACACAGGCTATGCTTTGAGTACCTTTTAATATCCGTCAAATAGGGTAAGACAGACTGGGGGGAATGAGCGCACCGTCGACCTCAGGTTTGTCAGTCAGGCCCCGGTTGTTCAAACGTTGGATAGCGCTATCCACCGGATAAATCACTATCCAGTCGATAAGTATTACGGAAATCAATTACGCTATCCGCTGGATAGTGATTTATCCGGTGGATAACGCTATCCAACGTTTGAACAACGGGGGCCAGATGATGACTTTTTCGAGCTAACGACGTAAAATAAAAACTCTTCGCGTTCACTTTTTATCTTCGCCCTTTTGTATAGTTAATGTACTTTGCAGAATGACAACTGAATAGTCTACCTTTTTTCAGACACACCCTTCCATTCGAGGCATTCTTCACTCCCAGTTATGACCTGGATTTCACAGTCATCATCTGGTACAGAAGGAACACTGATCAAGGTGGCCTACAAACCTCAAATATACGGCAAGACACACAGGGCTAAACTGGTGGTTCAGGTAAGATCTGTTAGCCTCAACTGGCCCTTGTTTCCCACCCGATCCCAGATCCTCTCAGAAGGAAATGCATGAAAAAAGCACGAAAACTTTAGGGCGATGAGCGTGATGGCAGAAATGACCTTCTCCCGCCAATTTTCTTATCACGCCCCACATATGGTCGAGTTTTTTCTAGTCTTCCGTGATTCTTCCTGTCTACTTACAAATGACGAAAATTGTAACTGGCGACTATCTTTGTTTTGCTGATAAATTTCATCATGTGGAAAAATATGTGAGCCATTTTTCGTGTGAATTCGTAGCTATCGGACAGGGGTAGTCACTAATTGTCATGAGGTTAAAAACATCGACCTTCAATCAGCTTCCTGGAGAAGGCATTTTAATAATTCCGCGTTTTTCTTGGTTTTCTCGCAGACATCAGACATGCAATGGACGTATGATATTCTAGGTACAACTGCTGACTACAATCCGCCAAACGTGCAGGCAAGAATCACGTCCACCAGTGCAAACTCGGCGCGCCGGACCGTGAAGCAGAAGAAGAACTATGTACTAGAGAACTTGAAGTTACAGAGTACAGCCGTGCCCTCCCCTTATAAGGGAGTAAGACGTGTGTCACGCTCAGCTAGATAACAACGACGCACAAGTGTACACGCTGTATAGCAAGCGAAGTTAGAAGGAAGTGTTAATTGTCCAAAATGCTTGGAAGTGTTTTGTTCCAATGTAGCATATGTACATAATGTTTCCTAACCGATATTTTATTTTTGTACCCAAAGCTTTTTTGTTGATTTTGTGTGTTTGGCACTGTAGATAAAATTCCCATGACACATTGCTTTACAAATGTTATTACAAATTGTCCAGTTAGTGAAATATTAAACGAAATCCCAGTTACCGAAGTCAAGAGATTTCACTTCTTTTTTAGTTTCATCCGGAAGTAAAGATTGTTTACCATCTCCCAGAGCCATATGCATGGGCAAACTGGTTAGTTCACAGTTTGGGCAAATGGTAAGCAAAATTCAAGACTATATCTTGAAAAGCGTAGAGTACATTGTTTAAGTCGCTTTTTTATCTAATTTTTTGTTGTTTACGTTTTTGCATTTAGCAATTAAGGGTGCGTTCCTTTGGGATGATCAGGATGAGTGATCTGAGATCACTCGGATCATGGTCGATCAAATGAACCGACGAATCCACTCTGAACATGGATTCATCGGTTTATTTGATCTACAATGATCCGAGTGATCTCAGATCACTGATCCTGATCCGGATTATCCCAAAGGAACGCACCCTAAAAATCAAAATGGTGGGAGTTAAATTTTCTATAAAATATATTTTGTTGAGCATAGTACAGCCTGCAACGTAAAGTGGTATGGGTGTGTTATAGCGCAAACCATTTCTCATCGTCGTTCAACCGTGCCTATAGTTAGCATATTTTTCTGTTTTCATTTACGATGAAGACTTTCTAGTTACTTCCCGTGCGTAAATAGTTTACCATACAATTGGCGGTCCCCTTTTAAGTGCAAGTTAATTAGCAACGAAGGATCCAAAGGAGAAATGGCCGAACGAAAAAGGGCTTATGTTCCTAAGTCACCAAGTTTCGTTTCTTCAAATTTCACGGAATGGGATCCCGAACAGGCGAGAAAGCTAATTCAAGAATCAGCTCGTTTACATCCACCCCCAGTGGTGATATTTGTCCGCGCTGCACCGAAATTCACGCCAAAATTTGACGTCAGGAGAAGCGACAACAAGCCCAGTCCACAATCCCATGAGAGCTCTGCGAATGCTGCACTCGCTAAAACGCAACGAAGAATGGGACGCATTAAGATGACAGAGGAGGATTACGAGCTGTTTGTTGGCAAGGAGTTGAGTCGGAAATGAAGGAAATAATTTAAAGTCCATGGGGAGGTTGTTGGTGCTATTAAACATACTCGAAATTAATCCCGGTGATTTGTGAGAAACAGTTTTTTTGACAGAAACAGTACGAATCACAGAATTACTTCATTTATCAACTTAGACCCTGTTTACATGGGGTGGGGGACCCCGGTTTAGTGGGGTAGGTTTCTTTTGTTTTGTGTCCCCCAGAGCGTGGAAACAAAAGAAACCAACCCCACTACACCGGGGTCCCACACTCCATGAAACAGGCCCTTAGACAATCAATTTAGATCAGCCACGATTATTTTGATCTTAAATGAAAGCGCCTCAGTATGTATATTTATCACTGGCCGACGACAATTGAACCAAAACAGTTCCCTTGATGCGTTGGAAACCGAGGATTGACATAAAATTTACTGCTCTGAAATGTACATAGCTTTGTGTTATTCATGTGAGTCAAATATTGAAATAATCCTATAAAGTCCTTTAGTGTTTAAGATATATAAATTTTTTCGATGTTTTTTTTATTCTGTTCCCGATTAACACTCGATCCACAACTATTGTCCCTCGGTTGGATTTTTTCAAGAGCCATCCCATTATCGCTCTAAATTTTTTATAAAGCCTAGGTCCGTCTTCTGCCTGTAAGTACATTGTAAATACACTCCCAATAAACATTCTCGAATATAGCTTTCATGTGATTATTTTAAATTCTTTACGATTTTAACATGAATCTCGTCATAAAAACTCGTAGCCTTATTAAATAATTTGCTGTTGTGGGTAACATTTCATTTTTCTTTCAAGTCCATGTGGTTGCATGACTTCTGGCTTTGCTTACTGAGACACTTATGATTGACCTTAACTGATCTAGACGTTTATGCTATTTGAGTCATTGACTGTTCTTTACTGATCTTAGTTTTTTTATATATTATGTCCAACGTCCAAGACTAAGTTATTATAAAAAAAGCTTGAAGTTTGCTCCTCCGGCAGTGTAGCGTAAGGAAACATGCCAATCCGAAGCACACCACCCTGATTCGTGCTCCGTTTTGCGTTTTTATCGACCTGGCGACTTCGTCTTCCATGGTGCTTAAAACACCGCAAAAAAGGACTTGGTAAATATCCAACCATCTCAGTCACGTTACCTTACGCTTCGTCCGCCAATAACGCATAATTTTATAGAGAAAGATGACTTATCCGCACTGTAAACTTAAAAGGGGTCAAGAGAGTATTGATATTGAAGGCAAATACGGCAAAAACCCGAGTAGGAATCTGCATTTTCCCACGTAAACCTAAACAGGACAACACTTTAAAAATAGTAATTGGAACAAATTTAGGCTATTTAGATTCCTAACTCTGACGAAAACTAAAACATTCGTTGTAGCAAAGAGTATTTAGTGATATTCAGCTCAGAATCCTTGTATAAAATCTGCATACCATTACATAATTATTTTGCAGTTGGAGTGGTAAGGCACTTTAAAAAGGATCCTGAATGTTTACTTACCTTATTTGCCTAAGTGTAAAGAATTTCTTTATAGATTTAAAAAATAGGAACTTGTTTCATATTTTAGTCTAAACTGGTTCATGGATAGAGCGAGCCCAACAGGATCTTAAAAACTAAGTTCTTACTCGCGGGTTTTTACTGTACTCAGCCACCTATACCGAAAAAGCGCGGTCAGTGAAGGACCATTTTGTACCCGGGATTGTTCTGTCCGGGGTATTATATGGCCAAAACGGGCGAACAAGACAGGGACGGGCCATCTTCCCCGCAAGGGTCAGATTGCTTCGTCTTGCGCGCCGATATTATTCAGCCTCATGATTTATAAGATTTCTAAGAAGAGTATTAAAACAATGTAACGATCTGACTAAAACATGGAAAAGTCAATATCGAAGGCTTTCAATTCCAGCAAAAATACCAGTTTTAATTTGTTTATTCACTCCTATGTTGATCGACCATATCAATTTGACTGGTTTAAACAGAGGCTTTCTTCGCTCGAGTATAAAGCCTGCCTTTTTAGAGGACTGGCGAACTGGAGTGACACGCGCCGGGTGACTGGTGACGAAGCGCGAGGGCACATGAGAAGAAGAAAAAACACAAAATAAAAAATAACTGAATTAATTTAGATAACCAATTTTGTACAAGACTCCTCACAATTGTTCTCACTTGCACCAGCCCCTCGACAAAGGCTGTAAGAAATTACCTCCCCCCACCCTACAAGAATAGGTTGAAATGATATCCTTCCGGTAGAAGCCCCGTAAAAGGAAGTATTTAGAAACGTCATGCAATCAATCGGTAGTTTGTCTTGGAATGCGCATGCAGGGAGAAATCATTGCAGGCATTTTCTTCTTTTCCTTTGAACAGATCGTTTTGAGCAGTTCCCTAATTGGCTAAATGTTGAACTTCATACTTCGTAAAGAGAAAAAAGGTAACCTAATTTCATGAATTTTTGCCGGAGCTAGATTCTCTGCTGTGGAATACAATACGATAATTACTGCCCAGACAACGTAGCGTCTGTCCCTTAAAAGGCTGAAAAAGGCTGCAAAGAGTTACGTTTAAGGTAACAGAAACATTTAGGAGAACCAGGAAACAAAACGCTGTTAACAATTTCTCTTTCAGGAATCAACAAACACATTTAGTCAAGGTATTACAAGTCGGTAGCTTCAGAGCATTAAAAGGAGTACTACCTACATCCATCTACCAACGACTGTGAACAACCTGCGCGACTCTTATTTTTAAAAAGACTCGGTTGGAGCAGATCTTCAGGAGTCCTTTGCCAGGTAAGTGTGCAGTTTTATTGTTTCTTTGCTTTTAGATTCATGATGCCGGAGGAGAGTCTGGTGTGCTTTGTTTATGGATATCTCATAACGAATTTATTTCCTCGTCCTGGTGATTTGACGCCCACCGCATGAAGATCTTTTCTGTAATAGGACTCCAAACGCGCTTATTGCACGTGATCACAGCAAAACGTCACGCAAATTAAAATCAGCTTAGTCGTTTGAAATGCAGATTAGATTCATTTTGTACATATCAAAAGGGTTCTTTGACTGATCTATGACTTTTTTGCACTGGAAATTAAAACTTGATTTGAACAATTTCATTTGAGAACTGGAGGTAATGAAAGAGACTTTGACCCACTGAATGGATATCAAAGGTTGTTCAACTTCCTGTTTGTTCTAAGGATTAAAGGGCTCTGTCACGGCAGTCCACTTCATTTTGTTTAATTTTGCCAATTACTCGCCCTCAACTGAAAGTAAGCAAAGAAATTACATGTAAATGACAAAATCAGAGATTCGAGACAAATACGTCTCCTGAGCATTATTTTTGAAGTTGCAAACAGCTCCTTTACGTTAGCTAGCGCAAAGTTAAGGTCGCTTGTTTGGTTTACTTGTTTCTTCAAGACAATCGTCTTTTGATTTTACAACTTCTAATAAAGAGAAAATGCTAATAACAAAACCGAAAACACCTACACGTTACGAGCAAAGGCAAACAATTAAACAAAAATATATTGGCGCTGATCTACTCAGCTGGCATGTATTCATCAGGATGGTACCTTGCGAGAAATATATTTCACTGCTGATATCCTGAAACCTATATACGCATTGTGTAGAGACACCCACGAGATCTTTATCTGGTGTCCGCCTTATGAACTTTAGTATTCGAGAGTTAAGTGAGGTGAAAAAAAAATTTATCATTTTCAGTTTTATCAATCACTTTACGATAAATTATCTGGGTGAAAGCCCCTGCTTAAGAATTTGATTTACATGAAAGTATACCTATATCTAAAATTAATCTAAGGAAAGATCACACACTACATAAATTAAGAAAGAAGAAAATTTTTTGTTTATGTATGTAGTGTGTACTACTTTATCTAAAAGAGAAGTCTCTTCCTTTAAACTAGAAAGGAGAGAATTTTAGAGTTAAACACCTTGACAAAGCAAAACTGTTTTTAAACTGAGGTTGTTCTTGCTGTCTAGAAATTCAAAGGTCATAATTGTACAATTTGGTGTAAAGATTGAACATGTCTGGCAGATACATGAGAAGGAATGAGGCCGTTTGCTACTCTGAACATCATTCCAACCGTAATGTTGTCTCATTTCAGAGGATTCACTTAATCAGTTAAGTTCGTTTGATTCTGGTAAAATGTTGTGTTCATCTGCGAACGAGCTGCAGCAAACTGACTCAAATGCTTCTTCTAGAGAAGAATATAATCCACAAATATTGACTGCTTTGTTATAGATTCATCACGTTTACATTTGGCCTTTGTAGGCTTGATTTAATGGAGCCGAAACCAATTGTGGAATTGCACGCATTTTAGGCATCCTACTGATGAACAGTTGCGACACGTAGATATATATTTTTTAGCAACTAATATAATTTGCAGTCTGTCTACTTTTAATTTGTTTTTTTTGTCCGTCATTCGTAACAGTAGCTAAAACAATATGAGGTATTATAAAATAACTAAGATAGTACGCGCGCTCTGATTGGCTGAGAGGAGTGTTTGCATGAGAGTATGTAAACATGGTTGTGGCGTCAAGTTGTTTTGCTTTTCGCGCGCTATTCACGCAAGCACGAATTGGAAAAAGTTTTCAAGTTCAAAACTCGACAAGTTTACTTTATTTACCCACTCCTTCGTCGGTTGAAACTTGGAAAATCGTTACAAAGAAAGTGTGTCAATTTTTTTTCGCTTAAGCTGACATTTTAAGCGAGAAAAGTCCGTATTTTGGAAAGCATCTTTTTGCAAAACAAGAACTGATTACGCGTGCAAGACTTCGTGGACAAGACTTTGCGACTGGTAAGAATTTCTCTTTTAATCAGTGACATACAAATTTATTTCATATAGCAATAGCAAACTTTTGTATGGAATTTCTGTGGTTGAGTCTCAGACGATCCTCCTCGCGAAACGTCCCCAGCGGCGAGGAGCGAGGAGAAACGGCTGTTTTCGCAGGCTAGACACCCAAATGAAAATTACACCCGTAAAGACAAAAAATGCTGTTGACGAGTAAGAGGATAACTCTTCACCAAAGGGCTGATTAAACCAGGGGCGTAGCCCGGATTCTTCAGGAGGTACGCACAATTCGCCAAATACTCCTGCCACCCCCTCCCCCCCTCCTCCCACAATGTCCTAAAAGTTGAGGTCACTATAAGCTTGAGCGTTTGTACCGTAAATAAAATGACGTAACGAAGTAATTTGTAGAATTCTTCATCGCCTTTTTTGATTCATTGACTGAAGCACGTCAATGGCTCTTCTTATAACAAACGCAGATGCGTGAATTCAAAAAATAAAGACGTCCCGGTTTGGTCAAGTCTCCAAATTCGTCCAACGAATCATGATACCTTTCTTCATAAAAGCGTTCAGAATTTCAGTAGCAGTGGCGGATCCAGGGGAGGGGCCCAAAACTGAGGCCCGAAGTGCCGAAAAAATTTTGGAGAACGGGCCCCCGCCCTAGGGTGCCTTGAAAATAACGATGGCGAGGGTAGCAAATGCGTAATTAACAAAACGAATTCGCGTTTTTTTAAATTTTCCAGCGTTTACTCCTACTTGCTTAAGAGCGGATGTCAGTAAATATCGACCAGAGGTCTACAAAAGTGAAAAATCGAAAATTCCCAAAAAAATTCACAAAGTAGCACTACGTAAGCTATTAACATAAATGTAATTTTTACTTCGATCCGATAATTATTTTCCACGTACGGGGGGGTTATTGGTTTCGCGGCTCTCGGACCGGGTTTTCCAGGCCCGAGACCATGTGTCGCAAAAAAATCGTTCTAAAATTCAAATCCATTGTAATGCGGACAACAAATAACTTATTCAGAAGAGTACTTAATTGCCCACATTCTAAGTGGTGATTTACTCAGTTTGAACGAAAGTGTAATATTTTGGAGATTTTTCATTATTTTCAATATTTTGAACGTTTTCGTTCAATGAAAAAATGGCAAATTTCAAAGCCCAAAATCGTCGACTGGTACCTCGATTTCAGTAACGAGTCTTATACCACGTTAAAGAGCGTTATCTCTTCTTTCAAAATCTGTTTTCAAAACTACGGGCAACGTAAGAAAAAATGTTTGAGGCCAAAAAATACAAGTAGTACTTTTCTGAAATTTGAGCTTTCCAGACTCAGCGGGTCGATGCTAAAAACTCAGAAAAATGCAATAAGAAATCAGTTTGAGCGACAGTGATTTAACGTTATCAGCTATCAGAAACCAACACGTGTTTATCGAGTGATCTGATAAAATTTAAAGCCGTTTTCCAACAAGAAAAGCAGAGTTTAGCCATCTTCTGCTACCAAACGCACGAGTCACGTAAGGTTGTCAAAGGGCACGGCACAATAATAAACTTCAAAAAGCACAACGTTTCTGCGTCCAGGAATTAGACTTTAGCGGACAGAACAATGTCTACGAGTGTATGTTTCATACCTTAGCATGGGTTTCCTAGATACTGGAAATAAAAAACATCAAGGACAGTATCGGCAAGAGCATCTTCGCCTGCTCTCAAACGACGGAGATTGCATTACTTTTCACAGATTGACCGCTTACCTCCTGTTTTTGGGCTCGCATTTCGACGGAACGCTTGCCTCGAGAGGCGCGCGGCACGGATCTGAACTCTTCTTCACGAGACATTGAGCTGAATTTATCGGAAATAAGCCACCACCACCAACAACATTAGCTTTTTTCGGGTATTTGTGGTTTTTTATGCGAAAAGTTCGGGTAAGCAGATTCTCGCAAAAACCATTTGGCTTAAAAAATGTGTTCAAAAGCCCACCCTGGATTTGAAGCAAAAAGTATTTCCTCGAAATAAGCTAAAAATACCCAATTCACGCGGTGAAAAAATGGATGATTATGGAAGGATTATCGAATTCTTGCCTAACCTGAGGGATTTCCCGTGATGTAGGATTAGGGCTAGGAAAAAAGCCCATAACCTGCTCCTGTCGTTGTGAATTTCCTCAAGATCAAAAATTTCAGTAAGAACCGAAAACAACAGCTTAAAGGAGGTGAACACACCTTGAACTAGCCAGGGAAAAGGAGCTTCTGATTGAGCTAAACTGTCATTGATGAACGGTGCAATTAGGTAGACCTGTTACTATCCCCCGCGCAACCGCATGGGGAGTACTTTGAAGCGGTCCTGTCGGGGACTTTCGGGGGTAGGGGGTGGGGCAAATCGAAAATAACTTCTCTTTGTTTTTGTGAAGTACATCATTTCTCGCACGGTTGACAAGGTGACGGCGGACTCCGTACCTTTGGAAAGGCCCTTTTGAAACATGTCCTGGCAACATGCAGGGCATCACGAAATTAACGTCAACACCTTGAATCAACTCCATGAACAGGGGGAGGCGATAAGTCCCATCTTAAAAGATGCTTGATGTCAAGACGTGAATAGTTTGTCCACAGTCATTTTTCATTTTGTATTTCGGGACCATTTGACAGCGTACGAGTGAACCGGAGCGCAGTAACGAGCCCTAACCCCACCCCATTTCCCTTGCGGTCAATAAATCATCGCGTTTTTCATTTTTTTTTATGCGCGTTCGAGAACCTCCAAAGGGAATATTGAGGGTCTCTGTACAGTTTCAGTTTATTTTACCGACAAAAAAGAACAAAACAAAGCAAAAGACAAGTATACAGAAACACGCAGAAACAATGTGGTGAGGAAGCCCCCCCCCAAAAAAACCATAAGGCTTAGGTCATCCCCTTTTCATTCGTTTAGCGTCGAATAGGCTTCCTGGTTTTGGGTGGGTCGATCGGTGGGGTGAAAAAAAAAATCACAAGAAATCTGAGAACGGGAGGCCTGAAACACCAGCATCATTGCCGTGGAGACTGAAAACAACAAGACATGGTCACCAAATCGACACAAACTCAATATGGCGGAAAATTTGATGGTCAATTTCATAAAAAAAGGCCCAAAAAGGGTAAAAAGCAAAGAGGATACACCACCGAACGTTTTATGCCTCGAAATGATGTTATCATGCTAATTTTTTAGATTAAAAGAATAAATCTAAGTCCAAAAAAATAAACCTTGTCGTTTCTTTCTCTTGCTTTTTAAAAAATGCCAAAAAACTGGGTCTTTTGGACGACACTAAACGAAGAAAAAATTAATATAGGTATTAAGCTCCGTTAAAGTATAAAAGTATAAGTTTACAAGGACAGGATCGAACGTATATTGAGTAACTAAATCATAAAAATTTGATCAAGATTAAATGAAAGGCTAAGAGCCTAAGCGCTGTGTGATAACGAAACGGTAAACAAGAAGTGCTGCCTCTCATTTAAAAGAGACGTGAAATACTGGGTGGACCACATCCTGAACTCCCGCGAAAACCGCAAGAGAGGAACGCTCAGGGCTAAGGAGACTAAACAGGGGCGTAGCTACTTGTACGCACGGTTTGCACGTGCGTACCCGAAAACGTTGAGGAAAAAAAATAGAATGAAATGAACATAACTAAAAAATATCGGTTTCCAGAGAAGCGACGACATTAATTGGAGAACCGAATCTTGGATGATTTACGTATATAACAAGCTTGATGATGTAAAGCGTGAACGCGTTGTTTTCTCCACGACCTGTCTTCGGAGTAGACGAAGTAGGGCACAATTACGTCAATGTGTGGTGCTTTTGTCGGTCAAAAATAATGTGACAAAAAGGGGTAAAAAGAGTCATTTGTAAACTAAAGTCCGAGGTACTACTGGTACTACAAGCTTGATTTTTAATAGCTGAATTAATGATAAACGGTTGACGTCAATGAACATAACAAGCCGACAGAATTAAAGAATTTTAGAGGTTGTGTCGTTTCATAAACAGCAAAAATGCTTTTGCTTACAACCGTTAACCCCACCGTTAATAAAGGCACCTTAAAAAAATGTTGAGATTTGGGGTGGGGGGAGGAGGACGAAGATGTAGAAAAAGTTGGGCGTACCTCCGGAAAAATCCTGACTACGCACCCTCTAAAGCCTGAAACTGAACAACAGGAGTCTTGACGAAACGTCCTCAGTTATCACCTGTCCGGGGTCGTACTTTCAAGGAAACGCTGATCAAGAATCACTCATGACGGAATGAAAACTCCTCGTAGCTTCCAGCGAAAAAAGGAGTGACAACAGTGGTAAGCGGTCGTTCTGTGAAATGTAACGCAATCTTTGCCGTTTACGATCTTTCGGCGCTTGGATTTGAAACGTTGTTGTTTGGTGTGTGGATACTTGACATTTCCAATATATGGAAACAGCATGCTAAGGTACAAACAACAGACATTCACAACATTGTTTTGTACGCTAAAATCTGATTTCATGGACGTAAAACGTTTTGAATTTTAAGACTTTTTAATATTAGTGCTTTGCCTTCCCTTTGACAACTTCACGTGACTGGTGCACTTGGCAGGAGTTGACAGCTTAAATCTGCCTTTCTTGATAGCAAACGGCATTAATTTATATCAGATCGGTGTATAAACACGTGTTGGTTTCTGAACGCTGATAACATGAAACCACTATTGCTCAAACTGATTTCTTACTGTATTTTCCCAAGTTTTTAGCATCGGCCCGCCGCGTCTGGAAAGCTCAAATTTCAGAAAAGTACTACTTGTATTTTTTGGCCTCAAAAATTTTCTTTTAAGTTGCCCGTAGTTTTGAAAACAGATTTTGAAAGAAGAGATAACGCTCTTTAACGTGGTATAAGACTCGTTACTGAAATCGAGGTACCAGTCGACGATTTTGGGCTTTGAAATTTGCCATTTTTTCATTTAACGAAAACGTTCAAAATATTGAAAATAATGAAAAATCTCCAAAATATTACACTTTCATTCAAACTGAGTAAATCACCACTTAGAATGTGTGCAATTAAGTACTCTTTTGAATAAGTTATTTGTTGTCCACATTACAATGGATTTGAATTTTAAAACGATTTTTTTGTGACACATGATCTCGGACATGGAAAACCCGGTCAGAGAGCCGCGAAACCAATAACCCCCCCGTACGTGGAAAATAATTATCGGATCGAAGTAACAATTACATTTATGTGAATAGCTTACGTAGTGCTACTTTGTGAATTTTTTTGAGAATTTTCGATTTTTCACTTTTGTAGACCTCTGGTCGATATTTACTGACATCCGCTCTTAAATTGGCAAATGTGGGTGAATTTTACTGGAGTCGAATCCTTGAGGACCGCACCCACACTCAAGAGAAGGAAAAATTTATCAGCGTTTGTTTACTTCCGCGTCCTCCAGTTTCTAGATTACCGCTACTTGCCACATTATTTTTGACCGACGAAGCACCCTACGTTGATGTAATCGCGCCCTAATTTGTCTAGTGTTTAAAAACATGGCTAAAACATGCCTACCTCCATCGATCCATCGATGTTAAGTTCATCTTCGATAGTGCACGTTTAGGGTTTGTTCAGCTCCGCAAATATTCTACAAAAAGGAGATGTCGCCCTTCGACTTCTCTTCTTGCTGTTCTTGCCATTTTTTTAGTTATTTTCTCGCCTAGTTCTTACTCTTGAAACGAGTGAAATGTCCGCCATTTTTCAAGTTCACAACCAAAACAACTCAACCTCATCTCCAGGTCTTCTCGGTTAACGGTGCATTAACCTGCAAGAACGCTGCATTTTTGACGTCATTTCCCACAAAATTCTTCCAGATTTGCTGTTGGTCATCAGTAACTGGTCATGGTGAATTAAACGTGTGCTTTTAGCCAATCAGAATCGGGGAAATATTTTGAATGAATAATAATTTTTGTTATTTAATGGTTTCAGTTATAACGATGTGTAATCCTACAAAGCGTTTGATACGCGCGACAGTTTTGAGTACTCCTGCAAGCGATGTTCATGAACGACTGAAAACAAACGGCACAGCGATTAAAATTGCTAGAGAGACTACTAACAATCAATGAAAGAAATATAATTCGGCGAAACATTTACAGAGACAACAATTTTCAAGTATTTAAGTTTTTCTAAAAATTTTGAGTCTTAAAAAGCTTAAAGCTTAAGTTAATGTTTTAAGCCGGCCTCCCGGTGTTTGCTTTTTTCAAAGATGAACTCGAGGCAAGAAAATCGCTCAAAGTTTTCTTTCTACAGCCAAATTTAACCTATGCCTTGTTTTGACAGCTGTCCATTGATCCATGGATATTAAATTCTGCAAGCAGAATACTGTAATGCTGATCGTACTACGTGAAAATTAACTCCTCAAGACGTCAACACGACACCGAAAGAACTCAAAACAGAACGGGATTGTAGCCATAGACAGCTGTTTCGCCCTCTTTCTGCTTGCAGAATTTAATATGTCTACTTTTCATTTTTGCTGATCAGGTCTTTATAGATCCTACGTTCTTCGGCATATTCGTTTCGGACCTTTGCGGTCCTTTGTGGTTAATGTTTGCACTTGATCCATGGATATTATCCATGATTGATGATCACAACATTGATGTGCAATCAGTTTTCTCCTGGGCCGGGTTGTTCAAAGCAGGGTTAAGTTAATCCAGGGTTAGTGCGAAATTTGAATTTTGATATGAAAGCTTGAAAAGTAAATTCTGTTTTATTCTTTTTGCCTACAATTTGATGATGGGATGCTCTAAAAAGAAAAGAGGAAATTATCCGGGAAAATGCTTTTGAACGAAAGAAAAAGAAACCTGGGTTAACATTTAACCCTAGGTTAGCGCTAATCGAACAACTGGGCCCTGGGCTTTCAAAGTAGTTAGAAAGTGTGAGAGTAAACATTGGTTTTCCTGTGGTGCGGACGGACGGTCGGCGGGCGGTCGGTGTACGGTCACGTGATGACCAAATTTTCTGGGATGGGTTGATTTCCTTAGCTATGGGGCTCTGCCCACGCGCGCGCGTGGAGCTCCGCTAATAAAATAAAATAATCAAAGCTCTACCACCTAAACTCCGGTCTATGTTTATTAGCTCTACCTAAGAAAACACTGGGTTACACTGCACTCATGGGGCTGCGCTCGGCGCTTCAAAGAGAGAAAAATGCCACAGTCCGTTGCGTCCCAAATCAAGCTTTGTTTCCCTAAAATTTTTACCCCATATTGGGCCCCGAAAGACCTTTAGAGTTCCTTCAAAATAGAAGAGTTGCTTGCTTGTATTAAACAAGTTTGGCGTTTAACACAAAGTGCATGAGAACAATAGCAGACAAACATTGTGATCTAGCTCCTCGCACACAAGCCAAGTAGACGAACCGTTTAACGAGAAATTTTCCTCTAATGCTCTGGATGAGTAAATAACACTTAGCGTTGCGAAAGAACTTTAACGCATGTATCCGGGTGACGATCGAAAAAGCGAGTCATCGCATGACATTAAGGAATACTCACGGTATTCGCGAGTTCCAGTAACGATTTTGATGACCAATATTAATGATGCATTTCTCAGCTGACTTTCAATTAGCTGTTCCCTGTTTTCGTCTTTTCGTTGAAAAAATGAGCTCGCAATACAGTCACCTGATAACGGTCAGCGGATGCCTCATTTTGACAGCTGTAAACTGACTTTGATTTGGCTGCAAGCGTAGTTTAAATGATTGCATGTTTTTATGTCGGTAGGTGTGACATACTAGATCAGCTTACAGGTAGAGCCAAAACGACCGGTTTTCATGTGAGCCCGCGAGATGGTCATGTGATATTTGTCAGTGGATGCCCGATTTTGACAGCTGTCAATTCATTTTGATATGGATGGCGTCAAGAGAGGACCTTTATCCTCTCTTGATTGCGTATATAACTGAAGGGGTAGTGTCAATTTGTGCACGTAGTAAATATGACATTTGACATCAGCTTACATGTTCGGGGTGTACGGACGGGCGACGTTCGGGCGTACGCTGTCGTCATAACCTAATTTTTTTGGATCGAACAGAAGCTCCGCTATAAACAAATCTCGTGGGGAAAAAACGTCGAGCTGGAAAACAGTTATACCAGATCGGCGCCTCGGCAATTTATTCCAGCTGCCACGTCGGCGTATCTCTAGAAAGTGGACTCCCAAGTGGGACGAATACTGTTATTTTTTAGAAGCCTTTTGCGCGCAAACTAATATTTTCTGGCACGAAGTAGAGATTAACAAAATGTTTACCAAAATTTAATACACGAAAAGAAAATGTAAGCACTTTCGAGGAGTGCGAAATATTAAGTGGATTAAGTCGTCTTAGCTGCCCAAAAAGTTTACATCTCTTCGTGGGACTTGACGTCCAGTAAAAACACTCTGTGACCTCCCATGTTTAACAATAAAATGTCATAATAAACGTTAACTTACATCATTGTGTAAATAACGTTTTGCCAAGATGATGGAAATGATGAGTACATTAACAATCTGCCACGCGTTTTTCGCCCGGGGGGGGGGATATTCCCCTATATAGTCTATATAGGTATGTGCCGTGCCAAAGGGTATGTTTTTTTTGAGCCGTTTTGTTCTGAAATAGGGTATCAATTCGACCATTTTCGTCCGAAATAGGGTATGGTTTGTGCCGTCTAGACTTGAATTTGGTATGTTTTTTAGAAGAATTAGCTACTTCTTCATCATTTTGCGATAAGACCATTTCCCTTTTGATGTTTATGCCAATTACCGCGTACGTTCCGTAACAGCTTGTCACGCGCTGGGCTCCAGGGCTTCAGGTCTGAAATAGGGTATCAAATTTTTGATCACGTCTAAAATAGGGTAGGGAAAATCACAGATTTTGGTCTGAAATAGGGTAAGGGTTTCAGGAAGCGTGTCGCACACCCCCTCCCAATTTTTCTGGAAGTACCCCCTCCAGCCCCCCCCGCGGAATTTTTGGTCGTTTTTTGGGACACAAAAGGCAAAGCGTTCCTGGTGGACACCGTGGAAACTGGGACTAAGAATCGTTTCGTGTTTGAAGCCACGCATGTTTAAGAAAGATTAAATTTAGAGCTTTTCCGAACCGTGTCGGTCCACGATCTCTATCGCTTGAAAGCGTTGATTACTTTGGAACAAGTGAACAGTACTGAGTGGTCGCAAAAAAATAGAATCCCGAATTTAATAGCAAAACTGCGATGGTCAGGTGTTGTAAACTTTCATTGTATGGTAATGGTTCTGGTGATGAGCATGCGATTTATTTTCGGCGATGATTGAAATGACGTGCCATGTAAGTCAACTTTTTTATCTCTGGCAATGATGTAATTTTTCTGGAATCGAGGCCCTTCAATTTTCGTGTATTTATACACACGTATAGCCTGCGACCGCAAACGTATTTCTGGTCGTCGCTAACACGCGTACTAAATCAGTTCAGAAACAAATAAAAAGTATCGACGTCGATAAAGTAGGAAATAAAAAACCTTTTAGCAAGTAAATCTGTTCATGTTTCTTGTAGAATTAATCGCCTCCTCATTTCTCGATCTAATCTCCAAGCAGGCGAGACGTAAATGCCGCTGTAAGCGCGTTCTTGTTCTTTGTAATTTTGGTGGCCATATCTTGAGCAGTTTTGAAGTTACAGAGGGGGACCTCCGAAACCCTTTCCTGGTGCTTTTTTGATCATTTTGTGTGTTTGGCACAGTAGATAAAATTCTCATGACACACTTCTGTACAAATGTATTGCAAATTGTCCATTTAGTAAAATATTGAATAAAATGTCAGTTACCGAAGTCAAGAGATTTCACCTCCTTTTTTGTTTCATCCGGAAATAAAGATTGTTTACCATTTCCCAGAGTCATTTACATGGGAAAACTGGTCAGTTCACAGTTTGGGTAAATGGTAAGCAAAATTCAAGACCAGTAAATTTTATTCCTGGATCGCGTTTACCATGTGCACAAACTAGTTCCGTAGGTTTGAACAAACAGAACACGAATTTACGTTTGAAACATTCCGCCCTGGAAACCGGTAGGAGCGCTGACCATTTGTACGGAAATTTCGGGCGGTGAAAATTTTCCGGCAAATGATACTGATATTGGTTTTTTACCATTTACAAAAAATTTCCGAAAAGTCCCATTGGAAAGTAAATGGTACACTCTTTTTGGAAAATTTCTGGGAGAGACATCTTAAAAGGTAGTACTGTTTTTCCGTACGGAATGTTCCAAACAATAAACAACCATTGCTTTTCGAACTGAAAGCAATTATTGGATTAGGTAATTTTTTTGTCGCGTTCTCCCAAGAGGTTGCCTGCACTGCAGGTTATTCAAACAAATGGAACAGAAATTTTCGGTCGTTCCGGTTAAAGCGTAAAAAATGATAATGGGCGCTTTCCATTCGACCAAAACTTCAGGTCTGAATTATCGACAATTTCATGTAGCGATTGGAACAGCATTTTCAAAAAAAGAGGACAACCTCGCGGTGTGTACCCAAATTTTGGAAAATTTTTCCGGAGTGTTTCAAGTACCGAAACCTAGTACGATTCGTTATCAATCAAGTACTTGGCAGCTATTACTTGGAACAAGATTTCTAATACCTTAAGATCGCTAAGTACATTATCAGCTTTTAACAAAGCAATCCGCCAGCTAATAATAATCTCAATAATATCTATATTCTATTATGTAATCAGGCTTTTTATTGTAAATAGCTATATCACGTAGTTTTATTTCTTTATTATTTAGTTTTTTTTCCTCGGCTTATTAGTAAATATTTGCTAGAGGTCTAATCAACCTCATCAAACCCGAGATTAAACAAGGCTTAATTCACTCATTTCTATTCAACTTTGCTCCCGGAACTTCTAGAATTTTTGGTTGAATAGTTCGTATTTCGGAAATTCGCCAGTTTCTTGAATTTCTGGAAACTTTTCCTGGCAATTTCTGTACCATCTGCCGCTGTTTCCTCAAAAGTTTTGCTTGAATAAGAAGCGTCCAAGAGTTGAGTTGTTACAGGAAAACTTAATTCCGGTGGTGTAATCCACTGAAAACAAAATTCTGTACAGAATAGGCGCTAAGTAATAACCGCCCTTGGTCTCGAAGATAGTTGACTGCTGATGAGGAGCCGACCATTTGACTTTTGAGGGGTGGTATGGGTGGTATCAGAAAAAAATATCCTGCAGACGAATTTCGAGGGTAAACAAATTCTTGCAAGGAACTAACTGGCGAATAATTCCTACACTGAAAAAAAATATATCTTTCATGGTTTATAATGCTGAAAAAAAATCTCACACCGTTGTGTGTCAGCAAAAAATTCTATCACCAGATAGAGGTTTAGGGAAAAAAATTTTTTACCCAAACCAAATCACCCATACACCGCCCCACTCCCCCACCCCTTTCCCTCACTTCAAATGGTCCGGCCCCTATTAAAGTAATACAGGTTATCAAACATTATCCAGTCCAAAAAATCCTTCCAGTTTACCTAATCTCCCTCTCCATTGAGCCTCACAAGCCCCTCAACAGTGGCTGTAAGAAATACCCGCCGCCCTCCCCACCCGCCAAGAGTAGATTGGAATGTTCAACTTCCGGGAGAAACCCCTTCAAACTGAAAGTATTCAGAAACGTCACGCAATCAGTCGGTTGTTTGTTTGTCGCGGAATGCAAAGAGAAACCATCGCAGACATTTACATCTCCCTTTCCGTTGAAAGTTTAGAGCAGTTCACTGACGTGCTACATGTTCAACTTCATACGTCGAGGGGACACAAAGAAAAGGTGACCTAATTTCATAAATTTTTGTGAGGACTAGCCTCTGGCTTACACGGCCGTGGAATAATTCAATACGATATAACAAAAAAGTGCTGCAAAGAGTGTACGTTTAAGGTAACAGAAACCATAAACTGAGAGAACCAGAAAACAAAGGCTATCAATAATTTATATTTTAGGAAGCAAGAAACCCGTCAAAGGTATAATTACACCAAGCAAAGCCGACACTGTCACAAGGGAGTACGTACGTACATCATAGCGAGTATCTTTTTAATATTTACGCCGAAAACTCAGACTCGGTTGAAGTAGATCTTCGTTTTCTGCCAGGTATGTGTGCAGTTTTAAATGTTTCCCTGTTATTGGATTTATACTGGAGGAAAATCTGACTGACTTTGTTCTTTGTATATCTCATTACGAAATGATTTCCTCGTCCTGGCTATTTGACGTGCATGGCAAGGATCTTTTTGTAATCGGACTCCATGGCGCTTATGTCATGTCGCACGCGATCACCACAAACTGTCACGGATTTTTTTTACTTGTTTGCAGTGCATAAATTAAAAATAAATTGCCGTCTTTTATTTCAGCTGTATATTGAAACTTGATTTGAACAATTTTGCTTTTGCTGCTGTTTTTGAGAACGAGTTCGAAGACACCTAGCCTGCGAACCGCAGACGCATTTCCGGTCGTCGCTTCTCTCCCTCCGAAAAATAGCGTCTGCGAACCCGAGCGACAAAACGATTTTCCGTGACGTAAAACCTTTTTAGCCAATCACGGTTTAGCTCTTAAAATCAAGGAACTAACTCGCGAGACTTCTCGCAGGATCGTGCGCGATGGATATGTTTTCAAGTCGAAATTGAAAGGACGACGTGGCTTGTGTATAGCCGTCCTTTTTTCTCAGAACGACGCGTTTACGAAAGTTAATTTGCCAGGATTGTGGGACTGATTGACGAAATAAGTATCAAGAGGATTCATATCGAAGAAAAGATTAGAGGACATTTTTCATCTATTTGCCTACGGAGTCAATGATTTAGTTGTTTTGATCATATTCGAAACGATAACTGTCCTAATGACAGTAGACGCATCATGCCGTTTGTTGCTTCTGTTCCTTTCTGGTTCCTGGCAGGAAAGTATGCCTTGGAGAACTCTTCGATAGTTTGTTGTGTGCCGTTTTAGATATTTTTTAGTAGATATCCTTTATCTTTGAAAGGTAGGACGTGGTAATTGATTTCCCATGCGTGGTTGCTTCTTGGTTCAGACAGAACTTTGATCAGATCGAAAGCATTTTATATTTGTTCCGGTATATTTCTTTAAAGACATGTTCTTTTCAAGGTTCTCATTTCCATAGTTTTTTGTGACATGAGTAGAAGCGTCGTAGCTGAAATGTCATTTTGACTATGATCTATTTATGCACTTATCAATTGAATTTTAACCCCCACCCCGGGCCTATGTGGGGCTATGTGGGGGATTTGTATGGTATTTGAAGTCATGGTTAGCCCCTGGGGGTGGGGGATTTCTCAGGATTTGCTTAGCGTATTCATATGGCAGTCGGGGAACGAGGTGGGGATTTGACTCGTGCCTAGTTTGCTCACGGTAATTTCTTCACGTGATCACCGGTATTTTGATGTATCTGGCTTTGAATTTAAGTTTCCTAATAGGTGGTTTTCACGTTACGCCATCGTCGCCATGCTGGTAGACGGAGTAAACAAAAGATCGCTCATTAGCTGGAATTGTTTGTCCACCAGCATTTGTTCATTTCACCATGGTTATTTGTGTCTCCCGAGATTGCATGAAACCACCTATATTGTTTTTCCTTTCATTTCTTTACTGCAATTTTGCCTTGAGCTTTCATGGTTCGTTGACTGGAAATTGTTATTGTTATTCAAAACTTCTCAAACAATGCAGATACACGCTCCTCTACTTATTATAAAAGGTGCTGTGTCACGGCTATCTGGTTCATTTTGTTAATATTGCCAGTTTCGTGGTCCCTATTCGCTTTTGAGCGAACAAAAACAATGAACTTTGAAAAACTGTTAGGTTAACAAGTTTTCAAAAACCACAATTTCAATCCGTTTTAATCCTCTTCATGTTTTCCCATCTGTACCTTCTTTTGTATTTGCTGAGTCATTTATACCATCTTTTAATGTCTTAAGCGGTTATTTTTATGTTTCACTCAATTTGGTGGCAGTTCCCACAGCCTACATTTTGGTAAATTTCGTGACACAGCTAGTTTAACCTCTAGTGTTAAACCCATGTGGTTTCTGAAGTTCTATATTTCCTCATTCTTTAAGTCAAAATATAAAATATAAAATATAAAAGAGGACTTGGTTGGGGAGTGGTTCTGTCCATCCTGTACTTTGGCTCCCTGATGCATACCGGTATCCACGATATATCATATTTGTATCTTGGTCTGTTATCATATTTGCCTTTTTGCTCTAGTAAATTTGTCAATAAAGAAGTTGAAATTTCGAACGAAATGTTAATAAAGTCAGTCAGGGAATTAAAAAGGTCTCCCCACCTGCATGGGGGTTTTACCAGTCAATATGCCCCAGTAGGGTGGGAGTTTGCTAAGATTTGTAATGATGTCAAGTCAAATCCCCACCTTGGCCCGGGGTGGGGGGTCGGGGTTAATCAATTGATAAGTGCATTACTGCTGTAACTATTTATTTCACGCTGGGTCTGGCCCAGGTTTATAATATTTCAGATCATTGTGTTGTGGCGATACTAGAATTATTAACGAGCGATTGTTAGAGATTTCTGAATCAGTCAAGGATGTGCCTGTATAATTGATTCACCACCTTTTGTCAGCGCTGGTTAAATTGAAATAAATAAGTCTGAGCGCGATGTCATTAAGCTATGTTGCTTTCCTTTCGCTGTAGCGATTATTTTGTCCAGGTTTTGTTTATGTCACGTACTACCGTATTTTATAAAGCGAAACCAAAGGCCCACATCACATACATAGCTTAAGAAGCAGTTGCTTCATAAAGAAGTCAGCATTCAACGTCGCAGGAAACCTTGTTATGGTCGTGAAATTCACGTTCCAAAGCGTATTTGGTAATTCTCTCCAAAATCCAAGACACTTCAGCGCGCGAGGTCGCGAGGAGTCACTCGAGCTGTATTCTATCCTTTGATCTGATTGGCCTACATCAAAACAAGAGGTTTTACGTCACGGAAATCGTTTTGCCGCTCGGGTTCGCAGACGCTATTTTTCGGAGGGAGAGAAGCGACGACCGGAAATGCGTCTGCGGTTCGCAGGCTAGAAGACACCACCATCATTGACCCATAGAATGAATGTAAGCGGGTCTCAATGGGGTTAACCGATAGGCGTAAAACGGCCCAAAATTTAGTCGATAACCGTAAAAATTGAAAAATTGTAACCGTTAGCCGTAAATAGGATAAAAAGAGTTAACCGTAAAAAAAATTTTGCTCCTTAGATTCGATAATTTGAGGAACGTGCTAAACTCATTTAGAACCGTTGTCTCTCTTATTTCGCGGCTACTTCGACTCTTTACGTTCCCGTTTCTGCTAGTTTTGCTTTTCACGAAGATTTTATTCAAATAAACTCTTATGTCTTTTATTAGGAAGGGTCCTTTTCATGGCTCACAAAAAATTTAATTGACTGGCAATAGCTTAACCTTTTGTTTCTATTTTAAACAAAGAGTTCATGTCATTTTAAGAGAATGAGAAAACTGCGGCAAAGATCTTCAAAGCCGCGTACTTCTCAGCTTGGCTCCGACACTTGTAAATGTGAGAGTCACAGAAATGTTCGAGGCTCAATCTGTATGCTTGTTTTTGTTTTTGGTTTTTTTTTTTGAGTTTATGTTGTACAATCTGTTCTTCAGTGGGGTA
This sequence comes from Porites lobata, assembly GCA_942486035.1. Classification (NCBI taxonomy): domain Eukaryota; kingdom Metazoa; phylum Cnidaria; class Anthozoa; order Scleractinia; family Poritidae; genus Porites; species Porites lobata. Next base: position 1,999,502 of record CALNXK010000077.1, on the reverse strand, counting down.
AAGACCCTATCGTGGTGGTAAAAAGAGAAGAGGGTAGCAAATACAAAGCGACGCTAAGAACGAATCAGTCAAGAGCCCCTGAAGAAAAGGAAATCACGCCAACATGCAAAAGATGACATACTTTTTCATTGTCAGCATTGCTAACATTTCTATGCGTAAAATGATATTAGAAGTGGAGTACTCTAACAGCATGATTTATGAAATATTAAAAATTTTCAGAAGAATAACTTATTTCATCCCGAGATGATCTTAAGACATTTATTTTGCTTTAAAGGTACAAAAGAAATACAGGTTTATTAATATTTAACTCTTTGAAACCAAGAAATTAATCTTTAACTTTATAGTTAACCGTAACTGAAAAAAATTAACCGATAGCCGTAAAAGAGCCAAAATTTTAGCCGATAACCGTAAATGCCACCACCCCATTGAGACCCTCATATAAGATGTTCAACTTCCTGTCGGTTCTAAGATTTGAGTGAAAGAAGAGACCAAGCTTTTGGACTACTTGTTCCTTCAACAGCAGTTTCAATACAATTGTCTTTTGATTTTACATCTTCCAATAAAGGAAATAGCATGATCGAACACCTGTACACGAACACGTCGCGAGCAGAGACAAACAAAAAAAAAACAAGACGCTTCGGCGTCGTGGTTGTGGAACTGATTAATGGGATTTGTCAGGACACTCTGAAAAGAGCAACATCCAAGAGGCCCTACTTGCCAAAAACCAGCATTTCGGGACAAATTGTCTCTGAGATATAAGCCCAGTTATGCTCTGATGACTCCATACAAATCCTTCTAAATTTGACTTGGGTCTAAACGGTTAGACCTAAGTCAAATATGAGGTTATTGGCGGTGAATAACAAGTCTAACAAAACAAACAGTGAAAAAAGAATTCTCTATTTTTCTTAGTCACATCAGGCTTCAAAAACAGCATAGCAGTCTCATGTCCTGATTAAAGATATGTAAGGCACGGGAAAGGAGTCAATTACGTTGAGCATGGAATTGGCTGTTACGAGTTCGAATGTTTTGAGGATAATTATTCACTGACTATCAGCACGCAGGAATGTCGGATTAACACAAGGAAGTTTAATACCAAAGGAACATAGCCTTTTCAGAGCTTTAAAACACAGCATCCGCCAACACAAACTTGACTTGAGCTTAAGTACAACTAAACAGCCCCTACCAATAATAACAAACTCTCACTTGAACTTCAGATATCTTACGGCCTCCGCCAACTTGTAAACACAGAACTTGAAAATCGACCCTCGTCACACTTGACTAAACACAGCAGTCCAGGTCGAGGGGAAAAAACTTAGTTCGTCAAAAGACCTCGCTTGGAACTTGTATACCGTTTGACATAAGGTTCTAGAAAATACTAAACGGGCGAGTAGTGGTAGCTTTTCGACATATTTTATGATTTCAGTAACTGATGCAAATCTGCTGACTCGTGCTGAAATGCAAGCATGTCCTAATTAATTATTCATGAATAATCCAAAAAAGTAGAGAACGTTCGAGAAAGTCACGCAACGCATGAAAGCAATTTTACTACGTAACACTCAACAAAGACAAAATGTCTTTGTGCAGCATTTTGTAGCTTTAAATTCATCATAAAGCAGTTCGAAAGGAGGGCTCACACATGAAATGTTTTTCAACGCTCGAAGAGAAATTTCGTGTCTCTGCGCGGCCACGTAATATCCTCTATTTATTCCTCGAGTAAATTAAAGACTAAACTCGAAGTGAGCTCAAGATATCACAAAGTAGTCCGGTTTCATTTCCTGAAATAGCCGAAACAAGCCGAAAAGTCGCGAACTTGCTCGCCCAATCTTGTCCCGAAACTAGTGCATAATTTCATAACTATTTTTCATACGCCGAACTACCTTGGGTCGCAGTAGCGCAATCGGCTAATCCGTCAACTTAGAGTCTCCTCTGACCTGACGGGTCACACAGGTGAGTCGGTTCAAACCCCGGGCAAGCCAAAATAATAATTCTTTCTTCCTCGAAAAAGTTAAAGAACAAGACGCTGTGTGAGCGTATATTTGGGCGTGGTCGTACTACGGGTATGATACTTTGAACATGCCTTATTGCAGCTAAAGAACTGTCATCATATCTTACCTGAGAAGACAAATCCCTTACTCCAACTTGTTTGCTGAACCACACAGCTTATACAGTATGCCCCAATCCACAACAAAAATAGTGTCATTTCACGACAATGTTTAAAAATATGCACATCTTCAATGCAGACATGCTTGGGGCCAAATTGCAACATAGGACATAAGTGGTTACAGCCCGGAGAGTAAGGTTTATCTCAGCTCCACTTATACTGACAGATGTGTTTTCACACCGATCACTTTGTACAGTGTATTCCGGTTACTATCAAGGGCAAATAAAGTTCCTTAAGTCCAGTATCCACAAGGATTAATAAGGGTGTAACACATTGCATAAACTGCTATAGGGTATATTGTAGCACTGTTTACAGGAACATTGGTAACTATTAACATTTGATAAACTACAATTTTCAACATTGCTTGAGAAAAGATGAGGTTCAAAGGTGGCAATATGTACACCTTTAAGTTCACAAATATCCTCATTCCTATGTAGAGTCTGAAAATATTGTACTAATTTATGCATGGATGGTATTTCCAACAATACACATGTCCCTTCACTTGACTGTTATGATACATATCTCTAGCATGAGAATCAAATACATTATATTCCCCCAGCCTCAGTGCCGTAGATACCAACCCCAATAATTACCACCGTTAAAATGAATGAGTTGTATTTCAGTGCCAAGAGTGTTTCAAATGCTGTAACCTGTGAGTGGCATATACAGTAGTGATGGGTGTTACAAGTATAACTGTCACTGTATTCAAGGTGGAAAAATTGCTCAAACACTGTAACCATTCCTGGCAATTCTGTTAACATTAACATAGATTGTCTTGCAAGCAGTGACAGACTAGACCATAACTGAATACCAACAATCATTATTTGAGTCATCTCATCAACTGAAGTAACCTTTGTTATCTTACTGTAAATTAAAGCGCACAGACTCATTGCGACACATCTTTGTCCACCATTCTCCCCAAATCCTGTAACATTTCCTTGACAGTGTGGAGCATTAATTGTTTTTTGTAGCATCTACATAAACTGAAGGTCCTGGATTCTTCTCTATATCAGCACAAAGCTCAGTTAAATTGGCCAAAATTAAACCGGTGATTCAAACTGTTTTAAGCACTATAAAATGGATAATTACATGTACAGAGAGACAAATTCTTACTTAGAAGCCTATTTGGATATCTCATTCCACCTAAATCGCCTGTGCTCTGATGCTTAGACGACAGATACACCTTCCCTCGTTTACGAACTAGTTTTGGAGTTGCCCCTGAAGTAAAAACCTCACATGCAAACCTTTTCTATTTTTAACGTAACAATGAATTTCAGACGACAATGGTGATTTTTCCGAATACTCTTCCGTACAAAAGGTGTCACTTTCCACTGTCTGCTAGTCTGCATGACGGTAACCGGTCATTTCGTTCCATGGTCAGATCGTTGACATCGTTCCAAGTCAGATCGTTCCAATCAATAGTCAGATCGTTCCATAAAATAGTCAGTTCGTTCCACGTATGAAAAGTCACGTAAATCTTTCTAAATTTGTTGAGTGAACTTTATCGAGAAGAAAAACGTTTCGTTCATACGACAAGCTGATAAAATAATAATCGATCCATCCTAAATCGTTTGAAAACAAACATTGTTTGACGATTTCAACCGGCCACGGGCTTTAACATTTAAACTGCTGCTTTGAGAGTTTTTGAGCTAGAATCGATCGATAGTTTTGAAAGATATAGCACAACAAGTAAAACCTATGCCGCTCTCAAGGTACAGTATTTCGAAGCGCTTGTAACCTAAATATTTCTTTGTAGCGGCCGATTTGTGCAAATTTTGAAAACAACGCGAGTTTCGAATTACAATCTCGATTTTATGGTAATTTGTAATGCCGAAAATATAATTGACCAACCTGATTTAAACCAATGAAATTGTAAGTTCTGTTATAAATAAATTCCCACGACGAGATTTCAATTCAACATCTTTTATTTCCTCCACAACACAATTTCCCTTCAGTACAACTAGCTCATTACCTTCTCCTGTCGTCACCTGGCTGCCATCAAAACACTTTAACACAAAACTTGCTGATAATGCAAAATCCCGACTCATAGCATCGTACATGTACCGCGTCACAACATACACAATTAGATGAAAAAGCACAACACACAGTACAAAAACAAGTACATCAACCGTCACCCTGCTAAACAAAATTGAAATAATAAAAAGAATTGTTGCAGTTATGACAGTAGTTCCAAAAGAAGCCTCAGTCCCTTTTGGTTTCAATTGTTGACAATCGTCTCTTCCTTCATCGGAACAGATTTTTATCACAGGCAACTCGCTGTGTTCCTCAATGCAAAAATCAAAATCACTATTGTCACACTGATAACCAGCTACACAAATCTTGCGACTCTCAAACTTGTTTAACATTCCTCTGTTCAAACTCTTATCCATTTTACACGTACACTCCTGATATTCCGATTTGTTATTACGTCTATGGGGTCCATGAGTCTTTGATGTCATTGAATGTCTTGATAATTTCCTTTGTTTTTCCTTGAGTTCGCGGACCAGCCCATTCCGAAAACACTCAGCGTTATTTTTTAGTGTGGACCTACCGCGAACAGTGTGTGCATTTGAAAGTTTAACCCGGGATAACATGACTGAACAATATAATAACACGTTCCTCGAAACGCCGCGGCCAAATGTTATCCAAACTGCTTCTCACTGCTGCTTCGAAAAATTTCGGATCAAACGATATCCAAATCGTCCCTCATTGGATTATCCACTCGACCTAACAAAATCGACCAATCACAAAATAAGGAAAAGAAAATAGACATAAAATAAAGAAAACAGGACAGATGACCTCTTAGGAAACATGCAATTAAAACTGTCTTTCTATGATTGGTGCAAAAAAAATGTCAGACGTCAATCATCTTAGCGGACCTCTTAGGAAACGACAGTTTTCTTCAACGGGTCCAAAAGGTCATTGTTTATGATTTGTGATTGGTGGATTTCGATCCGTTTTTTGAGTTTCTGTGTTTCAAGGTTCGTTGCTTGTGATCTTATTGTGACCAAAACCCGTCGTTAATATTCCAAATATTTTTGATAGATTTCATCCCTGGACTTCAGACTTCCAAATTTCGATGAGGCAAAAATACTGAAGATTCAGATTAACTTTTGAGATCGTAAAAGTGCGATTAAGTTCCGTGTGCTAGCAGAGCTTTCTTACCCACATGCCTCTTACCTTGTACAAGACGTTCGCATGCCAGACATTCGCCTCGCTTCGCTTGTTTACTTGCCTTGTTTACATTAGCACGTATTGCGTGCCTATTGCACATTTGCGTCAAAACAAGCCGTTTCCATTACTCTATTTGGGCCACGCCCAAATAATAAATCAAAGAAATCGAAGTGATCTCGAGATATCTCAAACTAATTCGGCTCTCACTTCGTCAAATAGACGAATAAAACCGAAAACCTACAGACTTTGCATGCCCAATCTTGTCAAAAAATTGTAACTTTGATACATTCCTGAGCGTCGCGAATCCTTTACTTCGCGCTCCGCCGAAGTAATAAAATTAAAATAAAATGTAATGATCCACTCAGCTGGCCATGGTACCATATGGGAGACTATTTCACCCCTGATGAGCTGAAGCGTATCAAGGAGAGAGGGTTACCCTTGTGCTAACTGGATTACTCTAGCGATCAGGTTAAAGATAGCCCGGTTTTACAAGCAAGATTTCACCGGTAGGGTTACCTTATCACCCGGGTCAACTTTACCAGTTTTACTAATTGTTTCGTCATGCATGAGCACAGAATTAGGGCCTCCACAGACTACACATTTAGTTGTGGACAACGATTTTTTTTTCTCCACCATTAAAAGTTGGAACTAAACGTTCTTAAAACGGCAAATAGTTGTCGATAACAAAGTTATTTCTAGTATGTGGGGATATATATAGTTTACTTTTCGAAAACTATCCTATTTGATCGTATGTTCTTTGTCAGTAGTCAGTGGTCTTTTCTACAAACATAAATGGTTGGAGGCAGGTGGCGAATAAATTACACCAAAGAGAATATTTGTCCTGGAATACCAACACAGCATTGGAAGTTCATGCTGGTAATAATCTTGCCGTTAGCTTGCCGTTATTGCCACATCTTGTTGAGAACAGCAAGTTTTAACAGAAAAACTCACTTTATCAATTATTGGTTCCCCTTTCCCTTCATCCTTTTTTCACCCTCGTACCCAGCGTCTTCGTTCCCCTTGACCAGCGGTCTCGTCAAGCCAGCATGCGCATTAAGGGACGAAGACTCGAGGTACGAGATTGTCCTTTTTTTTGGTTTATTGATTGATTGATTGGTTTATTTATAAATTTGTTATCATATTTTCCCCTTTGGCTTGTTTCCGTTTCCTTGTTTCTAGTATGTAGGTAATGTCTTCCCTTTCCGTGTTTAAAAATCGACCTTCTCGACTGCCAGTGTTTTCCTTGGACACCGCCATTTTGAAACGTTCATTACAAGCATGCGCAATGAATCTTAGGGCGCGATCCTTTCATCCAAAATTCCAACCGGTCCGACCGGGAAAAGTGGTCCACCTCAAAAGGTGGACCCGTTTTTTCGAAACTTTTCCAGTTGGACCGAACCGATCCATTGAGTGTTGGACCGAAATTTCCGGAAATTTTGGTTGAATGGATCGCGCCCTTAGTTTCCAAGTACTTGGGGGACATTATTGGCAGATGATGAATTACACAACTTGATATTAAACTGAAGTAGAGAACCGATAATTGCGCCCGCAGGGATTTCGCCCAGAGGCGAAATCCCGAGGAAGTACCCTAGTAACTCGCGCGTACATTAAGGATAGTACTTACAGTACAAATATACAGTCAGTATACTAGAACAGGGGCCGCGAGGAATCGGTAGGTAATGATGACGTTTCTATTGCTTGCGCCCGCAAGTACGAAATGGTTAGGATGACGTAAAGACAGAACATTCCGAAGGGACCGTTCAGGTAGATTTTGTGACATTTATTGTGCAGTCATACTTCGATACTCTTTTGCGTTACGCAGTGACATTCTGTGGAGCAATTGTTTTGAAAGTTATGGGCCAAATGACACTCGTTAAGCGCAGATGTGGTTATAAGGTGCGTTCAACTGTGTATATATAAACACTTGGAGGTTTGCCAGACACGAGTTCACAAATCTTTGATTTATATTGGAAACCTTGCTAGACACTCTTTCTCTCTCTTTGACCGGAATAAGACTCAGCCCTAAACAAGGAAGACGAGTGAACAACGGCTAGCTTATCACTAGGGACCTTAAGATACTCTGGACGCGGCCGAGGAGGACGTCAACCGGAAGTGAAATGTTCAATTCTTGGAACTAATTAGCATAATGCCACAGCGTCGACCTGAAGTGGCGACGGTGAAAACTAGAAGTTTGGCGGCCTCGTAAAACGGGGAGTTGGTTTTCTTGTTTTCAGTGCAGAAATTGCTTTTCGTACAGGATTTTCGATCCGTTTTACTTAATGAGACACATTTAAGTGTTTTTAGTGAGGTGTTCTCGCAAGATTGCCTCTTATTTTTTTGCTATCAAGCCTGTTGGGTTCAGTGTTTTGGCGGCAACTGAGAATGAAAGTGCTGAGTCTTTCGACACAAATGTAACACTATAACTGCTTGTTTTTAAGGGGACAACGTTCTCGCTTTAGGATAGTATTGGAAAACTTTAAGAGACAAGAAGTCGAATAAAAATTGTTGAAAAACAAAAAATCTACGCTTGTAATAAACTTGAACATGTTGGAGAAAATTGAGATCTTGAACAAGACGCCATGGTTCATTTATTAACTTTTATAATTTTATTTTGTTCACTTTCAGTTCAGCGATGAAGCGGTATCATGTCGTTTTAAAGCAAGATCTAGAACAACGGAAAGCGAAAAAGTCTGGTAACAAATAGCTGATAAACTGAACTCCGATCATACCCTCAAGTTTCCCTCGAAGAAATTCGGTTTTTTTTAGAGAAACTGGAGTAATAGCCGGCAGCACCAATTTTTCTTCCAATAAAAGATCGTTAAGGTATCAATCAAGCAAGACTTCACGACTTATGGAATTAAAACACGAAAGCATTACAGTTGACTCCCGATAACTCGAACCCTCGCTAACTCGAACCAGGGTATCTTAAGGTCCCTACTAGCAGATGATGGACAATTACATGAATTCGCCGACAATCAAATTCTGTGACTTTTTTCCTGCTCACAGATGTCCTTGCGTTATAAAGTTTCAAATAAGACTAGAATGCGCCAGCGTGAATCGATCAAACGTCCTTTTAATTTCTAAGGCTTACTTTCCGGCAAATAAAATGAACTGAATGTAAAAAGTGAAAGAGAAATAGCGAAAAATTCAACTTCTAATTAAATCTTTTCGTATGGTTTAGAATAAACTATTCTCGAAACTGAGAATGTTTTGATCAAAGCTGTGTAAATCGAGCTGAAACTGTGCATGGAACCTTGCGTTTCCTGTATTTATCTCACCTATTGTATGGAATATGTGTGAAAATCTTCATTATGAATCGGTATATTTCAAAGAGCTACACAACCAGCAAGAATGCTATTGACCGACAATATACAGAACGGGGGCAGCTGTAGTGTCAACTATTACTAGTATTATTTTAAAAATGATGTCAGTGCTATCATCTGAGTTGTGATGCCATTTTCTTACCAAGTCACGAAATTTTAATACAGGTCACAGAGGTGGAACTATCTTCAATACAGATATTTGTTCGTGGTGGAAAAACTGAACAAAACAGAAAACGAACGTGAGAAAAAAATAATTTGTTCCTTCGCTATTGCTCGCAGTAAATGAATGCCACGGGATAATGGCTAACGTTCGCTAGACAATCCCTCTGACGGTCCAGTATAATGTCCGCCATCTTGTTTTATCTTTCTGGTAGTACCCAGACCCTTGCATCACAGCTAGATCGCACGACCCCGCTCGTTTCAACGCCCTAGCTTCTTACGCCCTGACCTCAGCTTTGATTATTCTCTTCACGGCACGCTCAGCCTCATTCAATGTCACAAATTTGGTTGGACCTGAGGAGAGTGGAAGACGTCCGAGCCTATCGCCTTGCCATTCACGTTCCCAAAAAACTTAACATTTGGCTGTTTCATGCCGACGTTATGTATAGCCTGCGCACCTAGAGATATTTAAGTTTGTCGCGTCTCTTTGCCCGAACGGACTCAGCGAGGACGAGGTTATCAAGCGGAAACGCTTGCCACGTAGGTTACACATGCTTCCCTGTTCTCTCCACCACTATAGATATAGAAGTAGTTCGGAATTCATTCTTCGCGTTCGTAAATTGAAATAAGCAGAACCATTTCAGTTACTTATATTCATAAAAATTCCATGAACGTGGCAATAAAGGAATTATAAAAGTCAGACAAAGACGTTGTTTGAACAAAATGCCACTGGATCATGCTTGCATGACTGATCAAGAGTTTTCTTGCGGTTTCAAGCAGCATCCGATTGGTGAATACGCAGTTGGCCTGTCAAAATCAAATCAAAGTCTTCACGGTTTTTCGACTTGCAAAGATTTTTGCTCAGAATTTGCACAAATTAAAACCTGGGAGAAACCTCCCATAAAAGGGAAGTATTTGGTAACGTTGCGCGATCAATCAGTTTATTATCATGGAATGCAATCCTCTCTTCGTCCATTGATTGGAGACTGTTTGGGCCGTTCATTGACATACTGCATGTTGTAGATATTTTATAATTTAGATTTTTTATATTCTATTTTGTAATTAGGTAGCGCTTTGGACAATTATTGGATTTTAGCGCTATATAAATAAAATTATTATTATTATTATTATTATTATTTAAAGTGCAGTTCAGACTTTTAAGAGAGGCACAAAAGGTAACCCAATTTTTCGAATTCTTTGTTGAAATTATACTATTGTGGTACAAAATACTAATATAATTACACATACAACTCACTACGTCCATGACGAAGAGTGCAAAAGAATGAGATAAAAAAATAAAATAAAAAAATAAAAAACCTTTGAGAGGCAGTAAGCAACACCTGTGAACAGTGAATTTATCTTTTAGGAATTGAGAAGCACGTTACCAGAAGGCATACAGCAAGTAAATTCGGTGGCGTCAGAGTACGGAGTATAACTTGTACCCAACGAAGCTTATCTCGACGGAGACTGAAACACCAGAGCGTATTCTGTATACGAAAACTCAGATCTGATTAAATCAGATCAAAGTCCTTTGCTAGGTGAGTGTGCAGTTTTATTGCTGTTTCTCTGTTATGACATTTAAGACGCTGTGGGAGTATCTGGCTTGCTTGTTAGGCATTAATTTTCTAGTTGTTTCCTCGTCCTGCTGATATGAAAAGCACTCGAGTGCGAAGAGAACTAATTATTATTGGCACTGCAAAGGAGCTGCCATCACGGCGAAACGCCGCGAATTATGAGATCGAACATTCCGCTTGGATTGAATCAAGTGAGATACAATGGACTACCAAAGTCCCTACAACGGGCGAAACCTTGGTTACTAGAAGCACGCGCTTAGTTGAACCAAATTTTTTTTCCCTGTATTTGTTCTTTATTATGCTACCTTTTTACCTTCGATACCTAGTTTGAACGTTCCGCTAACTTGAAGTTATTTTATTTTTCTTAATTTATAATCTTCGATAACTCAAGCTCCTTCAAGAATTGAAGTGTAATATGTTTATTATCAAACACAACCGGCCCAAGCTAAATTGAGCAATACAATTTTATGTGAGTTGTTGTGTTAAAACCGTCGGTTTTAATCACAAAATTACACGAAATAACTAAATGGTTTTAAGAAATAATTTAACTTAGTTCTGTCGATGTTAAGGCACAGACACAGAATCTTTTAGATGTATAGGACGCATCTCGACCCGAATATGGTTTTTTGAATCCGATGTTGGACGCCCAGAAACATAAATTCATCCAAATTGACCCCGTAGGTGGATAAAGAATAGAATAATGTTTTGTGCGATATTACAGACATCACAGTCATGATCGCGCTCGTTTGGCTAATTTTGAGCTGCACTCGGTTATTGCCCAAAGCACCTAACAGCCGTATTCGACCCCCACTTTTATAATTTTTTATCGACTCTCTCTTGTCTTATACCAGGTGGCTCGTACCATCCTTTTTTGGCAGTTTAAACACACACAGACAAATATTTTATATTAGGATATTTTAATGACCCATTGACGGCTATGCCAGCCAAAACCAGCCGTGCAACAACACACTGCTTTAAACATTGCAACTTTCTCAATCGTGTGACCATTGATTTCACTGTCACTTGTGAGCATTGAGTAGAAAGTCCTTCAAATTGGAATATCCAATAAACGCAAAAAAGCCATGAAGCGCTTTTTGACATTTGTGGTCAGTTATTCAGACAGTTATTCAGTACATTATTGGCTTCCCCGCGACCAACTTTCTTGGAATATATTCAGTGCTATTTTACTGATCCATTTGATGGACTTTGTTTGAGTGCTCCGATTACACTAGTCACGCTGTAAATCGTACGGCATTTTTCTTTCCTCTTGATCTTTCAAAAGAGTTCAACATTGTGCACTTAATGTCAGGTCCGTGGGAAACAGGTAGTCTTGTTTTCCCGAGAGTCCTGATGCATCAGGACTCAAAAGTGAAAACTGGCAGTGTTTTTCCCGCCTTCTGTCACGCCACCTTCATACAGTCATCACTCTTAAAATCATCGATATGAATACTACAAAAACAAAAACAATAACTTGACCAAATTGCCCTGTGTTTGGATTTTGCATGTCATGTTTCACAGTAGTAAGTCCATAAATATGCGTAATAACACCCGGGTAATAACAAACAGCCCATTCGTTTTTTATTTATTTATTTCTATCAGTCGCCCTAAGAAACAAAGAAAGAACAGCTGGCTTTAGGAATTGAATCTTTTGCTGTTTTTGCTCTCAAAGACACCCAAATTCACCGGAAATTTTATCATCTTTGACTAAATACCTTTCAAACACGCTCCAATAAAACACCTGCTAAACGCGAGCCGTTTCCTTCATCACATCCTTTTCTGTTTACATCGAATTTGACCGCCATGTGATAGTGTTTCCCAGGCTCTTTTTAGCCTTTTTTTGGAAGTTAAAAGCTTGGGCCATGGGTTTAACTCTTTATTTTTTGTGTTTTACTGTGTGATCCATCGATCTTGCTTTTAGAGCCGCTTGAAACAGCTTCTCAAAGCCGAAAAATCAGGGGCACCCAATAGTTCAAAACCACTTAAACAGCATTGTTAAAGGTATTTTTAGTTAGTATTTAAACGGTAGATATAGGCATATTTGTATTTCTCTAAAAATTTTTCATCTGTTCGGATTTCCTGGCTGAAAGTCTAGTGATCAGAAAATTATAGGGATCCAAACTTACCTTTTCGAAAATTTCAGCCAGAAAAAAGGCTCCCGAAAATTCTAGGTGACCTTTTTAGGGCAAAAATCCGTTTAAAATGGGCAATTATACCATTTTTTAGATGTTCGAAAATCCTAGGAGAGGCAGGCAAGCAAGAAATTTTACAACAAATGTTCCGAAAATTCTAGATCTCAAATCGTCTTCCGAACAGATATTTTCCGAAAATTGACGCTGGGTGCCCCTGGCAAATGTCAAAATTAACACCGGTTGAAAGAGGTTTATAAGCGAATTTTCAGGGAAAATATCAAAAATCGTGGCTAATATAAGTATCCCTGGATTTTTGAAAACCGGGTTAGCAAAAATGTCAACTCATTCTACTATATGTCAATTAAAAACAAGAAAACTCATTCAAAGGCCGATTAATTAACAATTAATGAATGAGGCTGAGTATCTTATGAAGATTTATGGATGGAGATTCGAGATCTCCCTAATTCTTCATATGATACGAAAGCAGAATTCAATAATTGTTTTACTATTCATTCAAAATAATTCTTAGTTTAAAAAAATAGCTAAAACATGCTTACCTCCATCGATGTTAAGTTCATCTTCGATAGTTCACGTTTTGGGTTGTTTAGCTCAGCAAATATTCTCCAAATAGCATATGTCGCCCTTCGAGTTGTCTTCTTGCCGTTCTTGCCATGTTTTAGCTATCATTTCGCCTAGTTCTTACTCTTGAAACGAGTGAAATGTCCGCTATTTTTGTTTCACAACCAAAACAACTCAACCTCGTCCCCAGGTCCTCTCGGTTAACGGTGCATTAACCTGCAAAAAAGCTGCACTTTTGACGTCATCGATTCATTAATCGCAAAATTCTTCCAAATTTGGTCATTAGTATCCGATTATGGTGAATTATGCGTGTGCTTTTAGCCAATCAGAATCGGGGAAATTTTTTGAATGAATAATAAATTAAAAGCGCCGGGCAGTTAGTTAATGGTCCCTAGGAGCATTCCAACGAGTCCAAATTTAAAATGCTCCCATCTTTAGAACATATATTCAGTAACCTGACTTTGTGAAGTTTCAAACAGGAGTCATTTCAGTCGAGAAATTTTTAAGTTGAGTGAAGTAACTGCGAAAGTCTGCCTGGTTAAGGCTTACATAAAAACTTAAATAGGTAGCAAAACACTACTTTTTTCGCCTTGCGATAAACGACAGAGTTTCGCATGGAATAGACAACAAACTGAATGAAAGATAGTACACGAACTATCACCTTCTTATCTGCAAAAACCGGCCTATGGTTCAATGCCATTAGAGCTCGCTGAAACTAGACCTACAATCATGGACAAAAGTCTTGGGACACTTTTGCGTTTCCGGGGCGTTTTCCAATTCACACAGGTCCAACCCCTCCCCTCACCCCAAAAACAATGCTGGATGCGTGTATCCCTAATTTTTTCCGAGTTTCAACTTTGTATAGGGTAGGGGGAGGGAGAACTGCAAGAAGATTTCGAAAAGGATGCCCTGTTTTAAGAGGGAACCGAGAACTAACAGAAAAATATGAATATTGCAGTACTATCCCAAGAACTTTTGTCCGGGATTGTAGATCTAATTTTCCGGAGTCAGAGTTGCTTTTCCAAGGTATAATCAGCTAAGCTAACGCCGACGAAACGTTTTTATGGCTGGCACAGAATATTTTAGCGAAACTACAGTTCAACCACGCGATCACATACCTGTCATCACCATGTGGAAATCACACAATCGCACACTTTCGCCGCACTGATAAGACTATCCACAACCATGGATAATCTTCTTACGTTTAATACAAGCGAAATACCATCGAATAACTCGGAAAAACTAAGCCTATCGGCAGATAAATACCTCTGGACTTTTCTCTTAGACTCGTCTTGTTCAAGTCCCCGGATGTAAAGTCGCACGGACGGCAGACCAGCATAGAGCCCGTTTTCACACCAGAAAAAAACTGAGTCTTGGCCCGGGTCAAAGTTAACCTGCAATTTTACTCTCACCTAATTCGTTTGACTCCTAAGAGCCTGTTCCCGAGGTCAAAGACTTAGTGGTCGCTTTAGAAAAGCGAACAACATCGTACCTTTCTGTCTCAGCCCTGATCAGGGTAATTGATCCGTTTAGCCACTTGACACGAGAATGTAATACAATATTGGACGATACAGACTCTGCGAATCGCAATTAACTTTGTCCCATCTCAGAGCTTTACATGATGCTCTCCGGGAAACGTCTCTCAAGGTGATCAATATCTTAAAGTAAACTGCTAAACTGCACCGAAACCAGCTTAAGGTTTATTGTTTATTGTTTTGTTTGCCATAACTTATACAAAGCAAAAAAAAATCTAATTATTCAAACTCTCATGGCGAGGAAGCCCAACAGAAGCCACCGGGCTTAGAAGGAATGGGCTCCCTCAGTTAGATAATTAGAACAAAATATTATCATAATTACACATGGGCGCGCACTGGTTTCAAATATCTGTCACTTGTATTAAAGAGAAAATTGTGTGTAGGGAAGAAAAAAAATTGGGAGGGAGGGAGGGGGGGTAAGATAGTAATTCTGCCTAAATCCACTTCTCCACAAATCCCTAACAACAAAACAAGCAAAAAAAAAACACATAAACAAACAACATAGTAGACAAGTTATCAGACAGGGGAAGTTGAGAAAAATTACAAAATGTTTGCTAACCCGGTTTTCATAACTCCAGTAGAAGTAATTTAATGTGCCCATTTCGGCAGCCAAATGTTTTTGTCAATGACACTCTTGCGTGGCATCCTTAAAAAGGATGTCACGCAAGACTGTCACTGTAAAAAACATTTGGCTGCCAAAATAGGCACATTAAATCACTTATATTAGCCACGATTTCTGATATTTTCCCAAAGAAAGAGAAACTGGCCAACCAATCACCGAGTGGAATATTCTAGATGGTTAGTGGACTCGACTTGACTTTCTAAAGTCAATAAATACCATAACCTATGGAAGGTCATAAATGCTAGAGAGTTTTTCTAGGTATTTTTGGCCTGCAAATGGGAGGGTACACGATTATTAAATTGACCATGAGCTGAGTTTACATTTAACCCAAAATATCGAAGCTCACGGAATAAATATAGAGTATCGCGAGAGTTTTGATCGTTAGCACTCATGAATACAACTAACTAAAGTAGATTATAGTAGATACTTATGGAACTGATAATGTCAGGTCTCCGAGGCAAGTCGCTGTAGACTACCATTGTCCGTTATCTTTATTGGTCGGGAATCCTCACTCTCACGTAAATAAATAGAGGAATGCTTGGTCCAGAAGAAGCGGTATTGGTTCTGTTCTTTAAATCTTTTCGCCTCAAACAACAGGTGTTGTTTTTTGGGGGTGAGGTGATCGAAGATTCTAACTCACTCAAGAACACCATCAGCAGACAGACCGATATTTTATGGGAGATAGCCCGGCTTTACAAGTAAAATTTCACAGGTAGGGTTATCTTATCATCCGGGTCAACTTAACCAGTTTTACTGACTTGTTTCGTCACGCGTGACCACAGAATTAGGACCTCCGCACACTGGACATTTAGTTGTGGACAACTGTTTTTTTCGACAACTAAAAGTTAAAACTAAAATCAAGGTTCTTTTTCCAGGTTTGTAACTAAACTTTGGAACAATTCCCAACGAATTTCGTCAACTCTCTAAAGGAGCTTTTAAAAAACATTTTCATGACTTATTGCTCTCGATAATGGAAGCAGAGAATGATTATGTTGAAGTGCCCATTCTGCTACAAAATATCGCAAATTCTGCAGCCACGACTTAATGCGCTAATAATTGATAGGATCTTTTAGTAGTAAATTTGTCTTTTTATTCCATTCTGTGAGGCTATTTTTTAACTCTAGCTTGTTTTTCTTTAATTCTTATGCTGTCGATACCGTATTAAATCGATTAAACGCCGCGGCTTTTATTAAATATTTAGCGTTTCCAATGCGACGCTTTTTCAAGGGTAGCGTTCATTTGAGGGCGGCGTTTATTTCGAAGTCACACTTTTTAAATCAATGACAACAGCTATTGGAAATCGTTTTTAAATATTAGAGAACTATATTTATATAAGCAACAGACATTTTTGAGGTCACAAACACCGAAAGGAAGTCACTTGCGCCAGTGTGAATATACTGCGCATCTGTACGTCCGTGAGGTCAGAACGCCACTTTTGAAGTTTAAGATAGAAAGCGAGATTCTAGTCCTCAAAAGTTCGCGTTTGAGTAAGAATTATTTCGTAATTTTCGATATTGTGTTAAATCGTTGGCCTAAAACCAAGGAAAATTCTTCTGCTATTCATTCGGCGTTTTCAGAGATGTAAACATCAGGTAAACACACTGAAAGTGCTCTTCCATTATTAAACCTGCTAGATTTACTCTCTGTTGAAAACATTTTTGCGTTTCAGTTGCTCAAATTCTGCCATCAATGGCATAAAAAGCAATTGCCAGACATTTTTTATCAACACTTTCGCTGTGCCTGTGATGTTCACTCATACAATACAAGATACGCATCAAAGGCCAATTTCTATAAAGAACATTTTAGGACTAATGCTGGGAAACGAACTACAATGGCTATGGCTGTTAAACTGTGGCAGGAATTACCTATTGAACTTGAACATGTAAAACATTTTAATTTTCGTAAGAAAGTAAAGCAATATTTATTAGTAAAGCAAATCCACTGTAAGAGTTAATAGTCGCATACAACTTCTTATTTAGCCATTGTACTCTTTGACTGCAGTTCATCTATGGGTGTGTGTGTGTGTGTCAGTGTTGGCCTGTTTTGCACTTGATGTCTACATTTTAAATACTAGTATCTAACTCGGAAACCTAACGGTTTATTTAGATGCTAAGCATTTCCTTACCTGTAATGTATTTTTAGTTTTCCTTTTATTACACTGCATGTAACTGACCGTTAGACTAAAACTACCTTCTGTAACTATCATTATTCTAAAGCGAAATGTAAATAAGCTTGTTGTTGTTCCGAAAGTAAGTAACAATAGAATATACTTCGCAGCCAATCAGCATACTTAGTTTTCCGAAAGTGAGTAAGTAACAGTAGAGTACACTTCGGAGTCAATCAGCATACAAAGATAATCATTTTTCGGAATCTTTCGTCGATGGTCCTCGATTACAAACGAAATGCTCGGCTGCCTCTTGGTCTGCTTTGACAGCTAGAGTAACCGAATGAAAAGGCAGTAGTCACAAGTGCTTCTCCAGCGCCTATATTTGTCCTAGTTTGTGGAGATATATAGTTTACTTGTAGACGACTTTCCTGTTTGATCGTATCTTCGTTGTCAGTGGTCAGTGGTCAGTGGTCTGTTCTACAAACATAAATGGTTCGAGGCAGGTGGCAAATAAATTACGCCAAAGAAAATATTTTTTGGAATACCAACACAGCATTGGAAGCGCATGCTGATAATAATCCTGCCGTTATTGCCACATCTTATTCTGATCAGCAAGTTTTTACCGGAAAACTTACTTTATCAAGTATTGGTTCCATTGCTCTACATTCTTTTTTTCTGTTTATTTATTTACAGTCAACTCCCGTTATTATACGGACACCCCCGGGACCACGGTTTAGTGTCCGTAATAGCAAGAGTACGTAATAACGGGGTGCACAAAAAACATTCTTGATATTAGAGGAATTACATTTATTTGTAATGTACCGTATTTTCTCGATTAAACGCCGGCCTCGTAAGGCCAAGTACAAGGTACGGCTATGGGAACAAAAATGGCAGTTGCATTTGCTAACATTTTTATGTCTGCAGTAGAGACAGAAATTATTAACAAAAGCCCGCGCAAACCACTAGTGTGGAAGAGATTTATCGATGACATATTCTCATTGTGGAATGTAGACAAAGAAGAAATATACTCATTCATCGAACTAGCAAATAACCACCACCCGACCATAAAATTTACTGCTGAAGTTTCAGAAACAGAAACCGCCTTTCTGGATACATGTATTTACAAAGGAGAAAGATTTAAGAAGGAATCAATCCTAGATGTGCGTACACACTTCAAACCGACAGAAACTTTCCAATACACGTACTTCTCTTCATGTCACCCCCCAGGGGTTAAGAAAGGATTCATAAAAGGCGAGGCCTTAAGATTACTCAGAACAAACTCTTCTAAGAAAACGTTCGAAGAGAACGTAACTAATTTCAAGCAAGATAGATAAGCACCTATCAGGAGGGTGTGAATGGGGTTAACCGACTAGCGACAAAGGGCGAAAAATATTACTGACTACCGACAAAATGAGTAAAAAATTACCGACTACCGACAGGAAAAATATTAACCGACTACCGACATAGGCTGATATTATCAATATTTGTTTCCAGAAAAAAGAGCATTTTGAATTTAATCTAACCGTTAGCTCGAGGAAGTAAGTAACCTCTTTAAATTTATGACTCGTCAGATGGACTAAGGGAAAGAATTTCCATTTTTTGTTGTTGATACAGGTACATTGCTACAGTCAATATCAAAATCACAAAGTCACACCTTAAAGATGCTACCGACTTTATAAATTTTATTGAAAAGTCAAAGGTGAAAAAACCGAACGTTTTTTGCTCAGATTAATCCTCAAAGAAAATTCTTTCCCGTTTAATGTAAAGAATTATCAGTACAAACCCACGTTACCGCGATGAGCACAAAGACAGCAGTTTCCTTTCCAACATTTTCATGGCACATATTGAAACACAAAGTTTAAGCAAAACCGTCTTTAAACCAACTGCTTGAAAACGCTACATAAATGACATTTTTTCCCTATGGGACATAAGTAAACCAGACATCGTAGCTTTCTTCGCGGAACAAGTAAACTTACATGCCCTCCTATGAAATTCACGGCCGAAAGATCTGAAAATGAGACATTCTTTTTAGAAAAGGTTGTATACCAAGGTACAACATTCAGCGAAAAAATGCGAAAAAGCTATCCTTGAACGGAAAACTTACAGTATATACATTTTCACCTCTTATCACCCACCAATTGTTAAAGCGCCTGTTTGACAAACGAGAAGCCTTGAGAATCCTACGAACAAACTCCTCTGAGGAAGTATTTCAGATTTCAAAAGCGCTTGATGGACAGAGGCTAACCACACAATTTTGAAAGGAAAATTGCTATTGGAAGTAAAACTCACAGAAAGGAAGGCAGCGCTCCTGAAAAAAAAAACAACCAGGAAGAAAAAGACTGAAATATTGCCTTTCGTGACACAATACCAGCCCTTAGTGTCTATAAAAAAGAAGCTTTAATGAAAAAGTAGAATCTCATACAAAACCAACCACTACCTTGCCAAAATTTTAAAGAACCACCTAAAGTGCTATTTCTTTGAGAAAGGAAAATTATGGCAAAGGAAATGCTTGTTAGAACCAAAACATGAGAGGGATAGATGTGCAGCCTGTCATCCCTTGCAGTTTTTCAATAAAAATAATTTAAGTATCCAAAAGACTAGAGTCCAGTAAGTAATTAATTAATTACTTTTTACTGTGCCCTGTAGTCGACAGGGAAACCAAGTTCGCATATACAATAAAAGCTTGGGTGATTTTATCAGTACTAATTATTCATTTAATGGCAAACAATGATGAAATAAACGTTCATGTTTCATAAAAAACAAGAGTTAATGAACGGTTTAGGCGCAATCAAATGATGCATTCTTGCAAGTTTTACTCTTTCCTTAGGGATCAAAGTCTTGAAAAGTGGGTGAAATACATAAAAATATTAATGATTAACAAGTGTTTTTACTTATTAACTGAGATTTTCCGACAACCGGCGAAAATCGAAAAGTTTAACCGACTACCGACAAAGATGGAAAATTTTAACCGACTACCGACAAAATTACTGAATTTTAACCGACAACCGACAAGTGGACCCCCATTCAGACCCTCTATCAGAAGTCAAGCATCACGAAAGAATGTCGGCTTTGAAAAAAAAAACAAAAACGCACAAGAAAATACTACCATTCGTGACAGAATATCGCCCCTCAGTACCGAATCTAAAAAAAATCGTCATGTACAAATGGTATCTTATAGAAAACCAACCGTTGCTTAGAGAAATCTTTAAAGACCCTCCCATAATATCTTACAAAAGAGGAAAGTCACGACAAGATATACTCGTAAGAGCTAAACTATGAAGGTAAGGTCAAAGCAACAGCAACTGAGCCAAAGATAGACGTGAATAGCCTGTTAACATTATGAACAACTCAAACTATGAAGTTTAAAGGTCAAAGATATACAACAACTTGGCCAAAGGGAGTCGTATATGGCCTGTCAACATTATGAAACATATTTTAAATAAACGCCAGGGGCGTTTAATCGAGAAAATACGGTATATTTTCTCCAGAACCAATTGCAGTGCAGTTTTCGCATATAAAGAGCGTCAGAACTTTATATACCAACAAGACAATCGTAGCAGAACAGAAAGTGTATGTCCGTTTCATTCACCTCGACAGTCACTGGAAAATTTGTATTACACAACAGCCATAGAGTACGGTGCTAGAAAATGGAATTTAAATACATTAAACCATCATGACTGCTTTTGCAAGTAATTATAAGTACGGTAGTTTCATAGAAGGATTAAGTTCAACGACAATCGGAATGTTTACTTTTCAACCAAAGTGACAGAGACCAAGAGAATAAGAGGAAAAATAAATTATATTATTATTCATTCAAAATATTTTCCCGATTCTGATTGGCTAAAAGCCCACGTTTAATTCACCATAACCAGTTACTGATGACCAAATTTGGAAGAATTTTGTGTTTAACGAGGAAATGACGTCAAAAATGCAGCGTTCTCGCAGGTTAAGGCACCGTTAACCGAGAAGACCTGGGGACGAGGTGGAGTTGTTTTGGTTGTGAACTTGAAAAATGGCGGACATTTCACTCGTTTCAAGAGTAAGAACTAGGCGAAAAAATAGCTAAAAACATGGCAAGAACAGCAAGAAGACAACTCGAAGGGCGACATCTACGGCCTACGGCCTCGACGGATAACACCCTCCTCGATCTCCATAATTGTTCATAAG
This sequence comes from Porites lobata, assembly GCA_942486035.1. Lineage (NCBI taxonomy): Eukaryota > Metazoa > Cnidaria > Anthozoa > Scleractinia > Poritidae > Porites > Porites lobata. Next base: position 1,977,972 of record CALNXK010000077.1, on the reverse strand, counting down.
ATACTCAGCCTCATTCATTAATTGTTAAATAATCTGAGATAATTCAGCCAAAAGGTCGAAAGATGATGATTGATGTTCGTGAAAACGAGAGTTAGAACAATACAATTGTGTTGTCGGGACCGAGAGAGGTGTTCGTAATAGCGGGAGTTTGTTTCCGTCAAATATCTGTAATTCTCGCCGGGTATTCAGCAGCTGTCCCTATTAGCGGGGTGTCCATAATAGCGAGGTGACCGCAAGGCGAGAGTTGACTGTATTTACTTATTTATTTTTTGATCATATTTTTCCCCTTGGCGTGTTTCCCTTTATTCAAAATTCTGACCCTTTACAGCCCCGCAAGATTTTTGCGATAGCGTATTTCTAGTATGTAGGTAATATCTTCCCTTTCCGAGTTTAAAATTCGACTTTCTCGACTGCCAGTTTTTCCCTCGGACGCCACCATTTTGAAACTTTCATTACCAGCATGCGCAATGAGTCTTAGTTTCCAAGTTCTTGGCGGACAATATTTGTTATCGAGAACTAAAATATTCCAGTGTGTAGAACGGTTGCATCGGACATAGTTAGCGATCGATGACTTTTTCTTGTCGATAAAAGATAGTTGTCAGTAACTTAATGTCTAGTCTGTGGAGGCCCTAAAATATTCGTTGTGATGTCCAAGATTTGAACGAAAACTTGTCTAGGGAAAACACGTTAATTTTGCGAAAAAGAAACGTGAAAATATTATCATCATATACAGAAAATACCGTATATTGTCCAGATGAATAAGTAGGTTAATTAAGAAAATATTAGGGGTCACGCATGAAGGAGGAAAGCTGTCTCGGGTGGGCGCGCGAGTAATCCCTAGCAGAGCGTTTACAAGACAGTACGTAGGGTAACCCTCTTGCTAGGGTAATCCTAGCAGTCAGGTAAGAAACGAAGAAATGTGTGAGTGCTAGGGTAACCCTAGCACCAGAGTTACCTTCCCTCCTTGTAAACAGGGCCTATAATTTAACCTGTATGCGCATTGTATGACACCCATGGGACCTTTTTCGCTGATGTTCATTTTATGATCTTTTGCATCCGAGAGTGAGGTGAAGTGAAGTGAGGTGAAAACGTTTATTCATGCTCTGTAGTTTCATTTAATATTTTTGTCATTAAGTTCCTGTTCTAACTAAATTAATTTACATGGGAATATGTGTATGTCGAAAACTAAAGGAAGAAAAAATTGCCGCTATATTACCCTACGAGCAGAGGTTTCTTTATTATATGCGTACTGAGGGTTACTATAATATAATTTGACAAATAAAAATCATCTGTTAAAAATTAATGGCAATTTGATCGATATCACGTTTTTGGTGGGACAATTTTTCTGAATATTAACGTATGACCAATCACCGGCCGCAGACGAAAAACGTCACTAGTGAAAAAATCGTATCGGTTTTCCCTCCTTTCACTGTCCGCTTTCACTGAGAAAATTAGCATTAAAGTCATGGCGTCAGCGTCGAGCATTTCAAAGTTTCAATAGAGGAATTTAAAGAATTTGTTATTGCCTTCAACAATAAATAACGTATTCTACTTCCACAATCTTTGATACACTAAATAAATTCTATTCGATCGTTTATATAACATCAGATAAATACGTCAGACTTATTCTGACAGTACAATAACATTGCTAATTAACTCAGGGGGAATTCCTACAAGAAGTGTCCATAAGGATACGTTCCAGTGTGCTTTTTCGGTTTCCGTCTCTCTCCTGTCCCCGCCCTCTCTTTGTTGAGCAACACCAAAAGCTCACCAACGATTTTTAGCGTAACTAAGTGCCACCTTATCCATCCCATTTATTTTAGGGGAATAATCCCTTTTAAATTTGCCAATTAACCTGATTTTGATGTTTCTTGCGTTTGATTTAGTTCCTCAACTGGCTGAAAATACTGACCAGAGATGACACTGCAGCCGTTCAGTGACGAGCAATTGAATTTCTTCAAGTTCTCGTCGTTAGTTTTAAATGAATTCCCAAAAGCCTTACGGCAGACCTTTAAAACCATGTGGGACAACACCTATGGAGGTCGCCCTGGTTTCCAGCTCTGGGATGATTCATCTACTGTGCGAAATTTGTTTGCCACTGCAGAGGGCGGCAGGACTAAAGTTCCTATTGGCCAGTCTTACAATGAATGGGATTGCACCAATCTGTTCCAAGCTACAATATTTTCGAGGTCTTTTGCATTATCAGCCAGCACAAGATCCTACTCCACGCTTAATGATTTGTACGTGAAGCCCCGTGCAATTCCTCATGGTAGTTTCCACGCATGTGTGCTCAGCCCAGGTGGAAACAATGAGGAGACCTTTGCACTTGCCATAGATCAGCTTCGTCTCCTTAGAAATTCACTTTGTCACTCAGCAAGTTCTAATATGAACAAACTTACCTTTGACCAGCGCGTGAATTACGCCAAAGATGCGTTTCAAGCCCTTGGTCTCTCAACAGCCCCAATCGATTTCGTTGGTAGTTTGACAGAGTCGGACTTTCCTACAAATGAAGTTCGTGCATTGGAAACGCGACAACGAGACGAGACTCGTGCGTACATCAGTTTTCTCGAGGAAGTGAACTCAGATGTTGGTGAGGTAAAAGCGTTATTACAGGCATTAAAAACAGGACAAGAACAGCAGTATATTGCCAACAAAGAATTCGTAACTAGGTTGGAGAAGAAGATGGATGAGTTGAAAGAAGGACAAAGCGAACGTGATGCTCGAAGTAAAAATTCAGGTATAAGTAAAAAAAGAACATTGAAAACCTAACCGAGATACATGTAGATTGTACTGAGGTGGGCCTTTGAAGTCATTCAAAGCATCCAGTTAGTTAAAGCGACACTGTATTAAATAATTGACGATGGGTGTTAGAATTTTAACAGAAACAAGGAAAACCTGCTAAGCAAGTGTTTCCGGGCGAGTTTATTCGCTCACGTTCCAATGTTCGCCGCAAACTCGCTTGAACACGGTTGCTAAAAAAGGCTATCTCCTGTATGACAGGCTTTCGCACCTTATTTTCTCCTTATGACACCACTTTAAAAGTTTTTAAGACTTAAAACCTTTTTCGAGGGGAAGGTGTCACAGCGTTTTGGGCATCCCCATTCCCAAATCCCTAGCGTTTTGGGCATCCCCTTCTCATAATACTGCAGCGTTTTGGGCATCCCCCGGTACCCTCCCGGGATGCCCAAATCCCTAGTGTTTTGGTCATCCCTTCCAAAAAAATGCTAAATTTCGCGGGAAAATCGAAAACGTTTTAGAGATGGCTTCCGCTAAATATAAAAATCTTTTCCAGTATCTTAAAAAGAGGGCTTATCCAGAAGGCTACAAAGCAAAAAAACGACTCTGCGAAATTTGCCAAAAAGTTCGAGTATGACTCTAAATTAGAGTCCTTGTTCTAGGTTGCCAAGGAGAAGGATGGCACAGCGCTTCGACGAATTGTTCACCGAGGAAGAGAAAGCGAGGGTCTTCGAAGAGTGCCACTCTGCTCCTTTTTCTGGACACGCCGTAAGCGATAATACTTTTGCACCCTGTGAAGGTTGTTTCCAAGGTGTGGTACAAAACGGCAACAGATTTCTTCTGTCCCGTAGGTGCAAGAGGCCTCTGTATAAATTGTGTGACAGCCTTTTGTGTGTCAAGTAGCGCTGCGGGGTTAAGTTGTACAGGCCTCAAATGTCATGCATACTACAGGGGCACCCAACGAGAATATAGTTCAAAACCACTTAAACATATCATTGTTGAACGTATTTTAGTATTTAAACGGTAGATATAGGCATATTTTTATCCCCTAAAAATTTTCCATCTGTTCGGATCTCCTAGCTGAAAGTCTAGTGATGCGAAAATTATAGGGATCAAAACTTACCTTTTCGAAAATTTCAGCCAGAAAAAAGGCTCCCGAAAATTCTAGGTGACTTTTTTAGGGTAAAGATCCGTTAAAAATAGGCAATTATACCATTTTTTAGATGTTCGAAAATCCTAGGAGAGGTAGACAAGTAAGATTTTTACAACAAATGTTCCGAAAATTCTAGATCTCAAATCGTCTTCCGAACAGATGTTTTCCAAAAATTGTCGTTGGGTGCCCCTGATACTATGAATTCAACACCGCAAAACGCAGTTTTATTCATGTTTGTCTTTTGATTGCTTTGTTTAGTATTCTTGTTTTTGGCTGTTTGGAATCAGACGATCGCAGCTGCCGGCGATTGCGGCATTTCTCGCTGGTAAACAGTTCTATTGAATAAAATTGAAGCTTTGCAAACAATGAAGCGTTGTACAGCGAAGGGATGTTATGCGGTTGTAAATTTCAGTTTCCTCCCGTTTAGAGCCAGCGTTTACTACCTATGGGTTTTTTTTCTGCGCAATAAACCCGGCGAAAAGTGTCAGTCGATCTAATTCTAACATGCATCTACACTATTCAGCCGTAAATTCGTGATAATCCCGACTTTTCCCCAGTCTGAAATAATTTAGGTAAAGTCGAAGCGATCAGCGTTTTAGGAATGGGGATGCCCAAAACGCGGGGATGCCCAAAACGCTGTGACACAGGGATTCCTGAATCTTCATTTTTTTGCTTGAATTTCAGTTTTAAACTCTTTTGAAAGACCGTTATTTCTGACTTCCACAACGGATAAAGCCACTTATTTGTTTACCTAAGCATGTGTCTCCCGCTTACTTTTTACTTCCGTTGTTTTTTCCTTTAAAGGTACGAAGCCATTTTTCTTAAGTGCTGCTCTTCCTTCCGTGGTTCCTAATTTTACAGGTCGTCAGAGCGAGTGTAAGGAGATCATCAGAAACGTGACTTCCGAGTCTACCCGACTGGTGTCGATCTGCGGTTCACCTGGATTCGGAAAAACGTCTGTCGCGATTGCAGTGGGACACGCTGTTCAGTCTCGAGGAATCCCTGTTTATTGGATCTCATTAAGAGGACTCCATTCCAAAGCAGATCTGACTTCAAAGTTTCTTAGTTTTCTGAGGCAACCCACCACACATACCAAACTGCCCGATCAGCGTTTATCCATTAATGATGAGATTTGCCTACTATTCAGTGAAATTTCAAAGCCATCTGTAGTTATTCTTGACAATGCAGATGATTTGCTAGAAACTGGTTGCCCGAAATTAAAGGAAGAGGTCATACAACTTTTTGGAGAAATTCTTAGGCGAAATCAAAAGGTTACATTTGTTATAACCGCAAGAGAGTCTCTTGACTATATGGACCTTAATTTTCAAGGCCATTGGGAGTTAAGAATAAAAGCACTGGATGACGCCTCTGCTCAAACTCTGGTTTCTGAATTACTTCCAAATGCAGGCGTTGCAGACCACACTCAAATCGCGCACATCTGTGGACAAGTCCCTTTAGCCATGAGATTACTGTGTTCTTTAGTATCTGAAGAAGACAGTGCTCAACCGCGCCATTTTCTCGATGTTTTCATGACATCTTCGACAGGAGGTCTCGTTGGAATGTTGGACAATCCAGATTACCCAGCTAGTCACCGATTACAGTTCTTGCTTGACTCCTCTTTCCAGAGACTTGCTGCCCAGGAACAAGAAGCACTTGTATCTTTGAGCATTCTTCCCGACAACTTTAGCACAGAGGTTGCTGCAGCTGTTTTAGGCAAGACGGGGACTATTGAAGCAAAAAAGATATTAGGAAGCCTTCGGAGGAAGTCGCTGATTGATTCAAGCTCTAAACCGGGGGGATTTACAATGCACAAGCTTCTGCAATCATTTGCAAGAGAAAAGGGAGAACAAGACATGACAGAGACGATTGTAGCTTCACAGGGTCGTTTGAAAGCTTTCTACATTTCACGTTTTGAGACGCTAAATCAACAATTTCTTACGGGGCATTCAATGGCCGCATATATTGCATTCTACGAAGACAAGGAAAGTATTATTCAAAGTCTAGTGGAGGGCTGTTCAGATCCCAAAACCGCTGACAGTGTTTTCGATATTTTGGTAAGAGGGGAGATGTTTCTTGATTCACTTTTTTGGAGTCCAAGTGAAGGGAAAAACTTTGATTACGTATACGATGCAGCCATAAAAGGAGCCAGTGAACATAAGAAGGAAAAATATCTCAGTCAACTCCTTACCTCCCGAGCTTTCAAAGAGCTAGCGTACGGAACAGATGGAAAGACAAAATATTTTCTTTCTAAAGTGAATGAAATTCAAGAGGCATCCCCCAATGTCCCTTTACACGAAAGAGGCAAATACTCGTGCTACTTGGGAATCAATTACCTTTTTACAGAGGAACCAAAGATGGGAGTCGAGAGCTTAAAGGAGGCTCTGTCATCACTGGACAATTGCAACAACCCAGAGCAAACAATTCTTAAGCTTGTTATTTTTCAGATACTTACGGTTTATTATCGGTCCCTAAATGACTTCTCTAACGCAAGTAAGTTTTATGATAAGGCACTAAAGGAATGCAGTGTAGTTGAGGATTTGGATCTACTTGTTATCTCATCGATGATGAGGGAAACAAAGGAAACTACCAATGAAATTCATATTCATAACGACTCGGAAGTCTGTCTAAATCAACCGCTAAAATGCGAAATTGCTTTTCTATTAAGCGAAGCAACCAAGTCCTTTTCTGATTCTGACACCAACCAATATACAAGCAGCTTGGTTCTCCAGATACTACAGAATATCGAAAGACAAGGTGAAATGTCCGTTGGTTTGCTTAGTTTCCAAAGAGTTGTGACACACGTTTTGTGGCTCTTAAATTCTGAAGACCCTGTAAAACTGTATATGTCAAGAATCAAATACCACCAAACACTACTCAAAAAAGGCAAAAACAGTTCATGTCGGCAGAAAGAAGAATCAAGCAGCTTTACCCATATGCAAAATGAAGCACTTGCCAAGTATTACGAAGACCTGGCTGAAGTTTACAAACAAAAAATGAACTACCCAGAAGCTGTACAAGCAATTCAGGAAGCCCTTTTGGTAATAATAACGCATTTTGGAGAGAAACATGAAAGCACTGCTGACAGCTACACTTCACTCGGGGTGACACAACACGCAATGCAAGACTACAAAGCAGCTCTTCAGTCTCACCAGCGTGCATTAGCTATACGCATTAAACTGTTTGGAGAAGAACATGAAAGCACGGCTGAGAGCTACAGTACACTTGGTGTAACACAACACCAAATGCATGACTACAAAGCAGCTCTTCAGTCTAAGCAGCGTGCATTGGCTATATGCATTAAACTGTTTGGAGAACAACATGAAAGCACTGCTGAGAGCTACAGTACACTTGGTGTAACACAACACCAAATGCATGACTACCAAGCAGCTCTTCAGTCTCACCAGCGTGCATTAGCTATACGCATTAAACTGTTTGGAGAAGAACATGAAAGCACGGCTGAGAGCTACAGGACATTGGGTGTAACAGAACACGAAATGCATGACTACAAAGCAGCTCTTCAGTCTGAGCAGCGTGCATTAGCTATACGCATTAAACTATTTGGAGAAGAACATGAAAGCACTGCTGACAGCTACAGGGCACTCGGTGTAACACAACAGCAAATGCAAGACTACAAAGCAGCTCTTCAGTCTAAACAGCGTGCATTAGCTATACGCATTAAACTGTTTGGAGAAGAACATGAAAGCACTGCTGACAGCTACAGGGAACTCGGTGTAACACAACACCAAATGCATGACTACAAAGCAGCTCTTCAGTCTCACCAGCGTGCATTAGCTATACGCATTAAACTGTTTGGAGAAGAACATGAAAGCACGGCTGAGAGCTACAGGACATTGGGTGTAACAGAACACGAAATGCATGACTACAAAGCAGCTCTTCAGTCTAAGCAGCGTGCATTAGCTATACGCATTAAACTGTTTGGAGAAGAACATGAAAGCACGGCTGAGAGCTACAGGACATTGGGTGTAACACAACACGAAATGCATGACAACAAAGCAGCTCTTCAGTCTCACCAGCGTGCATTAGCTATACGCATTAAACTGTTTGGAGAAGAACATGAAAGCACGGCTGAGACCTACAGGACATTGGGTGTAACACAACACGAAATGCATGACAACAAAGCAGCTCTTCAGTCTCACCAGCGTGCATTAGCTATACGCATTAAACTGTTTGGAGAAGAACATGAAAGCACGGCTGAGAGCTACAGGACATTGGGTGTAACAGAACACGAAATGCATGACTACAAAGCAGCTCTTCAGTCTAAGCAGCGTGCATTAGCTATACGCATTAAACTGTTTGGAGAAGAACATGAAAGCACGGCTGAGAGCTACAGGACATTGGGTGTAACACAACACGAAATGCATGACAACAAAGCAGCTCTTCAGTCTCACCAGCGTGCATTAGCTATATGCATTAAACTGTTTGGAGAAGAACATGAAAGCACTGCTGACAGCTACAGGGAACTCGGTGTAACACAACACCAAATGCATGACTACAAAGCAGCTCTTCAGTCTCACCAGCGTGCATTAGCTATACGCATTAAACTGTTTGGAGAAGAACATGAAAGCACGGCTGAGAGCTACAGGACATTGGGTGTAACAGAACACCAAATGCATGACTACAAAGCAGCTCTTCAGTCTAAGCAGCGTGCATTAGCTATACGCATTAAACTGTTTGGAGAAGAACATGAAAGCACGGCTGAGAGCTACAGGACATTGGGTGTAACACAACACGAAATGCATGACAACAAAGCAGCTCTTCAGTCTCACCAGCGTGCATTAGCTATACGCATTAAACTGTTTGGAGAAGAACATGAAAGCACGGCTGAGAGCTACAGGACATTGGGTGTAACACAACACGAAATGCATGACAACAAAGCAGCTCTTCAGTCTCACCAGCGTGCATTAGCTATACGCATTAAACTGTTTGGAGAAGAACATGAAAGCACGGCTGAGAGCTACAGGACATTGGGTGTAACAGAACACGAAATGCATGACTACAAAGCAGCTCTTCAGTCTAAGCAGCGTGCATTAGCTATACGCATTAAACTGTTTGGAGAAGAACATGAAAGCACGGCTGAGAGCTACAGGACATTGGGTGTAACACAACACGAAATGCATGACAACAAAGCAGCTCTTCAGTCTCACCAGCGTGCATTAGCTATACGCATTAAACTGTTTGGAGAAGAACATGAAAGCACTGCTGACAGCTACAGGGAACTCGGTGTAACACAACACCAAATGCATGACTACAAAGCAGCTCTTCAGTCTAAGCAGCATGCATTAGCTATACGCATTAAACTGTTTGGAGAAGAACATGAAAGCACGGCTGAGAGCTACAGGACATTGGGTGTAACAGAACACCAAATGCATGACTACAAAGCAGCTCTTCAGTCTAAGCAGCGTGCATTAGCTATACGCATTAAACTGTTTGGAGAAGAACATGAAAGCACGGCTGAGAGCTACAGGACATTGGGTGTAACACAACACGAAATGCATGACAACAAAGCAGCTCTTCAGTCTCACCAGCGTGCATTAGCTATACGCATTAAACTGTTTGGAGAAGAACATGAAAGCACGGCTGAGAGCTACAGGACATTGGGTGTAACACAACACGAAATGCATGACAACAAAGCAGCTCTTCAGTCTCACCAGCGTGCATTAGCTATACGCATTAAACTGTTTGGAGAAGAACATGAAAGCACGGCTGAGAGCTACAGGACATTGGGTGTAACAGAACACGAAATGCATGACTACAAAGCAGCTCTTCAGTCTAAGCAGCGTGCATTAGCTATACGCATTAAACTGTTTGGAGAAGAACATGAAAGCACGGCTGAGAGCTACAGGACATTGGGTGTAACACAACACGAAATGCATGACAACAAAGCAGCTCTTCAGTCTCACCAGCGTGCATTAGCTATACGCATTAAACTGTTTGGAGAAGAACATGAAAGCACTGCTGACAGCTACAGGGAACTCGGTGTAACACAACACCAAATGCATGACTACAAAGCAGCTCTTCAGTCTCACCAGCGTGCATTAGCTATACGCATTAAACTGTTTGGAGAAGAACATGAAAGCACGGCTGAGAGCTACAGGACATTGGGTGTAACAGAACACCAAATGCATGACTACAAAGCAGCTCTTCAGTCTAAGCAGCGTGCATTAGCTATACGCATTAAACTGTTTGGAGAAGAACATGAAAGCACGGCTGAGAGCTACAGGACATTGGGTGTAACACAACACGAAATGCATGACAACAAAGCAGCTCTTCAGTCTCACCAGCGTGCATTAGCTATACGCATTAAACTGTTTGGAGAAGAACATGAAAGCACGGCTGAGAGCTACAGGACATTGGGTGTAACAGAACACGAAATGCATGACTACAAAGCAGCTCTTCAGTCTAAGCAGCGTGCATTAGCTATACGCATTAAACTGTTTGGAGAAGAACATGAAAGCACTGCTGACAGCTATAAAGGGCTCGGTGTAACACAACACCAAATGCATGACTACAAAGCAGCTCTTCAGTCTCACCAGCGTGCGTTAGCTATACGCATTAAACTGTTTGGAGAAGAACATGAAAGCACGGCTGAGAGCTACAGGACATTGGGTGTAACACAACACGAAATGCATGACTACAAAGCAACTCTTCAGTCTGAGCAGCGTGCATTAGCTATACGCATTAAACTGTTTGGAGAAGAACATGAAAGCACGGCTGAGAGCTACAGGACATTGGGTGTAACACAACACCAAATGCATGACTACAAAGCAGCTCTTCAGTCTCACCAGCGTGCATTAGCTATACGCATTAAACTGTTTGGAGAAGAACATGAAAGCACGGCTGAGAGCTACAGGACATTGGGTGTAACAGAACACGAAATGCATGACTACAAAGCAGCTCTTCAGTCTGAGCAGCGTGCATTAGCTATACGCATTAAACTGTTTGGAGAAGAACATGAAAGCACTGCTGACAGCTACTGGGAACTCGGTGTAACACAACACCAAATGCATGACTACAAAGCAGCTCTTCAGTCTCACCAGCGTGCATTAGCTATACGCATTAAACTGTTTGGAGAAGAACATGAAAGCACTGCTGAGAGCTACAGGACATTGGGTGTAACACAACACGAAATGCATGACTACAAAGCAGCTCTTCAGTCTCACCAGCGTGCATTAGCTATACGCATTAAACTGTTTGGAGAAGAACATGAAAGCACTGCTGACGGCTATAAAGGACTCGGTGTAACACAACACCAAATGCATGACTACAAAGCAGCTCTTCAGTCTCACCAGCGTGCATTAGCTATACGCATTAAACTGTTTGGAGAAGAACATGAAAGCACGGCTGAGAGCTACAGGACATTGGGTGTAACAGAACACCAAATGCATGACTACAAAGCAGCTCTTCAGTCTAAGCAGCGTGCATTAGCTATACGCATTAAACTGTTTGGAGAAGAACATGAAAGCACTGCTGACAGCTATAAAGGACTCGGTGTAACACAACAGCAAATGCATGACTACAAAGCAGCTCTTCAGTCTCACCAGTGTGCATTAGCTATACACATTAAACTGTTTGGAGAAGAACATGAAAGCACTGCTGACAGCTACAGGCAACTCGGTGTAACACAACACCAAATGCATGACTACAAAGCAGCTCTTCAGTCTCACCAGCGTGCATTAGCTATACGCATTAAACTGTTTGGAGAAGAACATGAAAGCACTGCTGACAGCTACAGGGAACTCGGTGTAACACAACACCAAATGCATGACTACAAAGCAGCTCTTCAGTCTCACCAGCGTGCATTAGCTATACGCATTAAACTGTTTGGAGAAGAACATGAAAGCACTGCTGACAGCTACAGGGAACTCGGTGTAACACAACACCAAATGCATGACTACAAAGCAGCTCTTCAGTCTAAACAGCGTGCATTAGCTATACGCATTAAACTGTTTGGAGAAGAACATGAAAGCACTGCTGACAGCTATAAAGGACTCGGTGTAACACAACACCAAATGCATGACTACAAAGCAGCTCTTCAGTCTGACCAGCGTGCATTAGCTATACGCATTAAACTGTTTGGAGAAGAACATGAAAGCACTGCTGAGAGCTACAGTACACTTGGTGTAACACAACACCAAATGCATGACTACAAAGCAGCTCTTCAGTCTCACCAGCGTGCATTAGCTATACGCATTAAACTGTTTGGAGAAGAAGATGAAAGCACGGCTGAGAGCTACAGGACATTGGGTGTAACACAACACGAAATGCATGACTACAAAGCAGCTCTTCAGTCTAAGCAGCGTGCATTAGCTATACGCATTAAACTGTTTGGAGAAGAACATGAAAGCACGGATGAGAGCTACAGGACATTGGGTGTAACACAACACCAAATGCATGACTACAAAGCAGCTCTTCAGTCTCACCAGCGTGCATTAGCTATACGCATTAAACTGTTTGGAGAAGAACATGAAAGCACTGCTGACAGCTATAAAGGACTCGGTGTAACACAATACCAAATGCATGACTACAAAGCAGCTCTTCAGTCTCACCAGCGTGCATTAGCTATACGCATTAAACTGTTTGGAGAAGAACATGAAAGCACTGCTGACAGCTACACGGAACTCGGTGGAACACAACACGAAATGCATGACTACAAAGCAGCTCTTCAGTCTAACCAGCGTGCATTAGCTATACGCATTAAACTGTTTGGAGAAGAACATGAAAGCACTGCTGACAGCTACAGGGAACTCGGTGTAACACAACACCAAATGCATGACTACAAAGCAGCTCTTCAGTCTCACCAGCGTGCATTAGCTATACGCATTAAACTGTTTGGAGAAGAACATGAAAGCACTGCTGACAGCTACACGGAACTCGGTGGAACACAACACCAAATGCATGACTACAAAGCAGCTCTTCAGTCTCACCAGCGTGCATTAGCTATACGCATTAAACTGTTTGGAGAAGAACATGAAAGCACTGCTGACAGCTACAGGGAACTCGGTGTAACACAATACCAAATGCATGACTACAATGCAGCTCTTCAGTCTCACCAGTGTGCATTAGCTATATGCATGAAACTGTTTGGAGAAGATCATGAACGAACTGCTCACTGCTACATGCATGTAAAGGTAACTCAAGAATTGCTATGCAAAGATAGGAAAACGAACCGAAAAAAATCCATTTGCATCTTGTCCTAAAGAGTCTCTTCTTCACCTGTGTGTTAGTTTTAATTTTCGCGCATGTTTTAAAATTTGTTATTCTCTCATTTCATTAGTTTCCATTATAAGATCATTTTTACTCTCCAAATTTTGGTATTTGGTTTTTGGAGTGCTTAGTTAAAGCTACAGTCTGTGAGGGGTAAAAAAAGGTACTGCTAGAACTGGATTGAATGCTTCAGGTGAAAGGACTCCGAAGTCTGGTTGTAGTAATTGCAGTTGTTGCGAGAGGTAGAGACTTGTGCACTGACAGAGATTTTTGAAGTGGTTGCTATAGGTGGATTCTTCTACAGAGAGTTTGCGGTAGTTGCAGTAGTTCCAGTCACTTTTTTTCGAGACGTAAGGAGACTTGTACACGAACAATGGGACATGAGGTTGGAATAGTTGCATTAGTTGCGTCTAGAGTAGAGAGACCTTTCTTACGCACACCAACAAAGACGGTTGCTGTTGTTGCTGAGAGTAGATGGACTTGTACACGAACAGTGATACAGGATGGTTGCAGAAGATAAGGGTTGCGAGTAGAAGAGAGTTTTGCACACGTACAGACGGTTGAATTGTTTGCAGTGGTTGCGATTAGTAGAGAGACTTCTACAAGTACAGATGGTTGCGACAGTTGCAGTGGTTGCAAGGAATAGAGAGACTTATACATGTACAGTGGAACAGATAGTTGTAGTAGTTGCGGTGCTTGCGAGAAGAGACACAAGTACACAGATAGTTGCCGTGCTTGCAATTAATCAATCAAGACCCCGTTTACACGGGCAAGTACTGTTTACACGGGTCTGGACAAATTTTTGAACGGACGAATTGTCTCTCTATGCAACCCATTTACGCGGAACCGTGCAAATTCTGTTATAGTACTGCTTGTACAAGTCCGTTGAAATTTTTGCACCCTCAGCTTTGGAATGGATTTTTAATCAAAGGCGCGAAACTAGGATCTACGCTTTTTACGCGTAAACTGTGCAAAAATTTTCGTGGTCGAACTGACCGAACCGGTAAAATTTTTGACCTACTGCTGATCAGGTAAAAAAACTTACAGGGTTCCGAGGGTCCCGCGTCACCGCGTGTGTATACGAAATGCGTATCCGTGCAAGGTTTTGTCCGTTCAACAATTTGTCCTGCATGTGCGTTTCTGGAAAAACAAGAAAATGTCTGTATCAACATTTTTAAAAATCGTTTGTTGAACTAGGGGTTCTAAACTTCATAAGCAAGTTACTCCGTCCAGTCTTTGCTTGCAGTAACGTTACAGTAAAAGAACGGCCAGCTGATCAGAGATGTACTTATGTATGTAAATTCAGAGGCATACTATTATTAAAGCTCTATAAACAGGAGAGACTTTAATATAGATCCTTGGAAGACCCCTGATGTGACGGTTCTTGTGGATGATGGGTGACCCTTGCATGTTGTTTCTTACGATCGTTTATATGACATCTGAACCAGGCTAAGGCATTGGGAACCAGCCAAAAGACTGTTATTTTACCAGGGATAACTGACTACTTTTTTGAAGTCAACCGTTCCATTGACTCGATCATTGTAAGAAGTTAGTGTTTGCCATTTACAAAAAGTTTCCCGAAAATTCGGTTTGAAAGCCAGTACTGCTAATGGGGTCGTGTACATAATTTATTAAAAACATGCTAATTAAAGTACACAATTGTAACTAAGAATCTATACCTAAAAAGTGAAAATTTCTAAAATACTTGTGCTATCAAGAAAAAAATATAAATATATCACATCATGGTAATAAACGGTTATTTTTTCTTGATAGCACAAGTATTTTAGAAATTTTAACTTTTTAAATATAGATTCTTAGTTACGTACTCATTTGGGGTGATTCAGCTAAGAAATTGAGATTTTTAAGGGCTTGAGAGTTTATGGTCATTTTAGCGTAGGTTCTTGTGCTAGCCACGGAGAGATCTAACAAGTTCTAAGCAATGGATCCTCTGTACGAGATGGAGTTTTTGATGTGGCACGTTTCGAAACGCGGAACTCTCACGCGATGGTGATGACGCAAGTCGTACTTGTTCTCTCGCCTATGCCAACGACTAGATGTTCTAAACATGATGGAGTTATGCGATTAAAAATTTATAACTTAAAGTTGCCATCTTGGCCCTGTACATGTCAAATAACGCAGTGCCGGATTCAGACCTTTCGATTTGGGGGGGGGCGGTCTCCCCCAAAAATAGTTTCGGCCCTTCGGGCCTCAATTTGGTCTGAAAATATGGGCGGGCCGGGGCTCCCGGGCCCCTCCCCTGGATCCGCTTATTATCAATAAAAAACACTAACAATTTAGAATATGTTGTCCACTTTATGTGATGCTGGCCAATTTTCAAACCACCAAGGGGCCCATTAAAATTTATTCTGTGAAGGATCATTCCCTCGCACTTCTTGGAATGAGGCACTGGTGAATTATGTTTTCACCAGTTGGTTAGTTCTCCAAGCACTCTGTTCATCGTTACTGTAACACCTGTAACCTTGGCGACGGATTCTCCTACGCAGTAAATCGTAGTAACATCGGCATACATGTTCTTTGATGTAAAAAACGAATTGAATTAAGTGCAAAAACCCGTGCACGAAGATCCTGCGGGTTACCAACGTTGGATCTCTAAATTAACAATTAATGAATGAGGCTGATCATGAGTATCTTATGAAGAATGATGGAGATCGAGGAGGGTGTTGGCCGAGGCGGATAACACCCTCCGAGATCTCCATAATTCTTCATATGATACGAAAGCCGAATTCAATAATTGTTTTACTATTCATTCAAAATAATTCCTAGTTTAAAAACATAGCTAAAACATGCTTACCTCCATCGATGTTCAGTTCATCTTCGATAGTGCAGGGTTGTTCAGCTCCGCAAATATTCTCCAAATAGCAGATGTCACCGTTAGAGTTTTCTTCTTGCTGTTCTTGCCATGTTTTTAGCTATTATTTCGCTTAATTCTTACTCTTGAAACGAGTGAAATGTCCGCCATTTTTGTTTTCACAACAAAAAAACTCAACCTCGTCCCTAGGTCTTCTCGGTTAACAGTGTATTAACCTACAAGGAAGCCGCCTTTTGACGTCATCGGTTGATTAATTGCAAAATTCTTCCAAATTTGGTCATCAGTAGCTGGTTATGCGTATGCTTTTAGCCAATCAGAATCGGGGAAATAGTTTGAATGAATAATAAGAAATCGTATCAGCTAAAATATTGAAAACCAAAAAACGAGAAGTCCAAAGACGACTGCAAAGCTGATCAGAACAACGTGTATTGCTTTTTCATAACATCATTTCGGCTGGCCATACCCGCCAGCCTGTTTTCAGGTTTACAGATGTTGCTGAATTTATGATAGGAATTACCATAATTATAATATAGATGGAGAATGTCTTATAAGTAAGTTTTTCAAAACTTAACACAGTAAAAATCACGGACAAAAAACGACGTTTCGACCAATCAACGGGCATTTTCAAGTAAGTGAAAAAGTTAAAATAATTAGGATATATATCTGTAAGGTGTAAAAATATGTTAAGAACTATAAATTGTGAATTTTGTGACTCAAATCCGGAAGCTGACGTCGAATAATGTCAGCTGAAGACTGGTCTTTAAATTGTAAAATAACACGAACAGGGTCAGATGAATCAGAAACAGCCGCGGGCGATAAAACAAGTTGATCAGAAACTTTCGTGGCAATAAAGCCTGAAATAGTAAAGTTAATGAGTTTGTCATAGCCTGCGAGCAAGCTCTCCTATTTGCGCGAGCGAAGCAAGCCGCCCGAGAACGCGCGAGCGAGCGGCAAACCCTCTTCCCCAACCCCCACCTTCGCGTTTCCTCTCGCGTGCCTCTCGCGCGCCCACTTTTCACGATATCCCCATATGGAGAGTTTGCTCACAGGCTAAGTTTGTCAGGTTACTTTAGCCGGGAAAAAAGTTATTTAAGACGATCGCATTCTTTGGAGTATTTTGAGTCACAAAATTCACACGGCCGTGCCTCCAGTGTTTGTCAGCCAAAAAATTGAGCGCGATCTTAAAATGCGAGAAGCTAATCCACCTCTTGTCAAGCAGTAATGTCTTGTTTACAAATTTGAATGTAGTGACCTGTGCGAGTTATGTAGGCTACACATCTCGCCACTTGGCACAAAAGCGGAAGTTCATCCATCGGCCAGCACTTTCGTGTTAAAAATTCTTCAGCACCTACTGAAAGAATTTAGTAATAATTTTAGCATTTTAAAGAAGTGCAAAAGCAAATTTGACTGTCTGGTGTTTGAAATGTTTTTTACTAATAAACTGAGACCTCTAGTCTTAATTTACTATCAGACTCACTTCTTGCTAATGTTTTTAAATAGCTCTTAATTATATTGATTATATTGTTGTTCTTTCTCTGCATGCTTTACTTCGTACCATATCCTCATTGTCTACCACTTAACACATCGCGAAACTAAGTTATGGGAGAGACATCCGCGGATTGTTGTGAAAATAGGTAGACAGCAAGAATAGATCACGAGACCTGAGGAGTTGTCAACCAACACCAGGGGAGGATACCTGGAAAGTGCACTGGTGCAAATAGCATAATCAGTTAATCATGAAGATCAATGTCCCTATATATATATATACCAAGCTCTTTACATTTATTGTAAATCTTGAAGGATTTCTCATTTTATCAGGTTAAGTTTGGGTATGGCAAAACAGTGATGCCTGCCCCTCTTTTTTTGTCGCCACAGGTGAGTCGTCTTCTGGCGCCAGCTACCTGTTCCGGCGTTCAGATAAATGAGACGGTGCAAAGAAAAGTGAGCAGGAAAAAACAAGCTAGGGGTGAGGATTGGGGGAAGAAACCCTTCCTTTCTCCCTCTTCCTTTCTTCCACTTTTCCCTCTTTTCTCTGCTCATTAACTATCTGATCTTCTTGAAAAGATCGGCCACTTAAGCAACGCAGCGATTTATAAATATGATGTTACGCTGCACAACAAACATAAAAAGCTGTGACTGGAGGATTCCAGAAGCCTTTTAAGGGCGTTAGAGGAAATTACAAGGAGTAATAGCCTAAAAGAAAACTTTGAGGTCACGATTGCTTGAAAGCAAAAGGCAGGTATCGGCGTTAAACTGTTTCCTTGGGTGCCGTGATGCGGGATGAAAGTCGCGGGTGCGGCTCGGATGTCGCGGGTGAGGGTGTTGAGAACACAAAATGCGTGTCTGAAGATGAGTTTGACTCACTTATCCTTGGAAACGGGATGCTCCAAGGTACCAGTAACTTTTTTATGTCGGTGCGCACACTTGCAGGACGGCCTATTGTGCTGTCAAATCGTGCTCTTTCGTCATTCTGAGGAATGAAAAGCTTTTTCTTTGGTGCAAGGTGCAAGGGCCTTAAAACGCGCATAAATTCCGAATATGAATCAAAAGGGTCGATCTACATCTTACATTTATTAGCCTTTGCATTAGTTAGTATTTTTTAACGTACTGTTCTTAAATTAAAAAAAAAAAAACGGGATTCGGGAAAGCGATGAAAAAATGAGGAATGCTAGCCTGCGTAGCAAGCATTTCCAATCGAGTTATTGCGCGAAAGTTAGAGCGGAAGCGAAAAAAAAAACAAGTGTTAGGGGGAGGGGAGAAGAGGAAACGCTTGCCAGCAAACCCCACTATTCTGACCCCCCCTTGATATTTCACGGTTCGGTTCGTTTGTAAATTGACAGCTCGTCAAAATAGAAGTATAACGAACAGATTACCCTTGGATTGCCAGACTTGTAAAATTACTGTGTTCTCTAATAAAACACGTCCCAGGCGATTGCAAAAAATGTGATTAAAAAAAGGTTTACGATAAAAGAAGGTTAAAACTCTGAGCGATTACCGCGAAATTTCTTGCTTTTTTATTGTGTGGCTTTATCTCGTCGTGAAACCTTGTCGAAACGTCCCGGGGGGGCGCTTGGGTATTTTTTGGGTGGGTATATGCCGCCCGGGACTCCAAATTGGCACCCTGTTCCAAAAAAAATTCCCCTAAAATTGATACCCCATTCTGGAAATGGGCCAATTTTTTATACTCCGTTGTAGAAAGTTTGTAAATTGAAAAAGCCCTGTTTTTTTAAAAAGATATTTCTTTATTTGTTCGACTTATATATCAAGTAATCGTTTCTTCATAATCATCGGGAGTACGTTTCCAGTGCATGTGGATACAATGCGGTTAATTATGACGCAAAATCTCTCACCACGCACAGAAGCACGCTCGTAAGCTGACGATTTTCCTTCTCCTCCCCCGTCCCTTTCTTTTGAGCCCGTCTCCATCTCTCTCGGGTACATTATGGACTCGTTCCAGACTTCCGCGCGCCTATTTATCCAAGATGGCGGAGTCACCCCTCACCGCTCGCGGCTCGCGCCAAAATACGCCTGCCCTGCACGCTAAAACACAGGGTGCAACACGAGTACAACAGTTTGCTTGTTAACGCATTGAACCGTATTTTTAAAAGCAATCTGTCCTTGAATAATTTCAAATGGCTGCTTACAAAACTGAAGCTTTCGTGCGTTCGAAATATTATACCCCGTTCTAGAAAACGCCCCTGAAATGGATACCCCGTTCTAAATCAGGAGCTTCAAAATCACGACCCCGTTGGGTGGCACATACCCGTATAGGTAATGTATGGGAGTACCCCCCTCCTTTGCCCCTGGGCGAAACGTCAACAATGATTTGTCCGGAACAATTCACTCCGCCCGCTATACGTTTTGCAGAGCGCTGTGGCTATATGGTCGGTAACCGGTCAAGGTTTCCAAAACATTAAATGGCCGGCAGTCCTATATTCTCAGTAAATTTCACAAAATCGAAAGATTCTAGCTAATCTAAACTATCATATGTCGATTTAGAAAAGTCAAGCGATCCTGAAATGCTTTACAGATCTCAAGTCTAGTGTTTGGTTTACAATGGGCTCTGAGGGCGAAACCATGGTTTGTGACATGTTTTGTAAAACGACGATTAATTTCGAGAATCTCAATTTTTTAAAAGAAATTAATCGACTGGTTTAAAAATTATTCACTTATTACAATACGATCGGTTTCACAAACAGATTGTGGACAGATTGTGTGGGTGGCCTGTTCCCTAAGAACGCTTCAGCATACACGATGGCTGCTAATGAGGGCGATAGAAACACAACTGTAAGTTTTTATTGAGATGATTCAGATACGGTCAATTTCTTGGTCCTTCTTGCGATCTACGTCGTGCCAATATTCTGAGGGTATAAAATTTTGATTGGCTTAATGGCTGGAAATGTTGGACTCTGGTCAGCAAAAACCTTTGTGTCGGAGGAGAGTATCACGAGACTTGAGAAATGGAGGGCCACTTAAAATGCTTTCAATATCATTTTCGAATTAAATGTTTAATTTACATTATTTGTGCCTTTTTAGCTAAATTTCGGATCAAAATTAAACAAATGAGTTTCATAGTTAATTATTAAAAATCATTCAACTGACAACTGAAAAATGGCCAAAATTTAACTGACAACTGGCATTTGCACCTCCCACCCCCGCCATCCAGACCTTCGAAAAAGCTGTTATGTCATTGTATACAGTATGTCACGTTACACGAAAGTCTGCTACACAGCCGTTTTGAGTGTCGTCACGCAACGCTCCTTCCCCCTTAGGGGAGGAGCGTTGCGTGACGACACTAAAAACGGCTGTGTAGCAGACTAGTTACACGACGGTCTAGTCGTTTTGTGGATTTCCGCTGACCAATGCATTCGCAGCTACGTCTTCTGCATTTTCGCAAGTTCTTCAAGTTCTTGTATTTCGATTTGAAAAATTTATCTCTCTCGAAATACGACAGAAACTTAGTCCGAGCTTGCTTTTTGCGAGTTTCTAAGCTAATGATTTCAAGCTAGTGAATTAGACAAAGATATGGATCCTCTTGGAGTGACAGCACCAATTGTGGATGCCCTTTCTCTTCCAAGATGGAGTACAACTCCAGTTCCGTCTTACGAAATCATGCCGTCAAATAGCAGGAGGACCGAAAATCCATTCCCTGTTCGACAAGACCTAAACAGTAAAGTGGCGCTTTGGTGGGTGTTTATGTCTGTAGTGTTAGATAAATATGGGTAGCTTTATAATGGTACGCTGCGTTGTTATGCTAATTTTGCACACAGGTAAACTTGCCACAGCGTAACCTAATAACTTTATATCTCACTTTGTTTCTTAGTGAACCATTAGTTTTCTTTAGTTTAGTATTGGTTTCATAAATTTACCGGGTAGTCAGAGTAATTCAATGGAGAAAGTTATTTCTATCATTTTGACAGCTATTGTACATGTACAGTATAATGGTATAAGCCCTTGATTTTATAATTACTCGAGGTTGCGTAGCACGGAGAGTCGTAATCTGCAAGCCGTTTTCTTTTCTTCTTATTTAGTACACGAGGGGAGTCATGGTCCCAGGTGTTCTTAGCTGAGACCGTGGAAACTGGGGATAAGAATCGTGACGACTTTCATTTTATGCAAATGCAACGTGTGATGAGCATGTGGTTTATTTTTAGGGATGATTGAAGTGACCCGCCTAGTTGAACATGTTTTGGCTTTTTGGCAATGATGAAATTTTCCCCAAATCAAGGCCCTTGATTTTTGTGTATGCATATATGCGTTTTAAAGAGTAAATATCCTGGGGAATACTTGACCAAAATCCAGTTTCATGGTATGTTGAGGCGTTACCTTTCTCAGAATATTGACGCAATCACTGGAACGCTGTGGTCAAATAGATTCGATATTGCAGATTCAACTGGCGCACACTGCTGAAGCCAATAATTTCCCATCAATCACACAGTTACACATAAACCCTTGCTGTTGTTATAAGTGCGCACATGTGACATTCCACTTATAAAGTGCATCTGCACAGGTGCTCAGCTTTGAGATATTACCTTGTTTGGAGCATGACGAAATTTAAAAGTACAGTAAGTTGGAAGATTTTATGCGCAACCACCCTTGAGCTGCAGTATCAAGATCTTAACACTGTTAAGTGGTCTGCATGTTTTTAATAATACATGTTTGGTTCTTCCAGGTCAGGTGATATAACTAAACTAAACACCATAGCGATAGTAAATACAACAAATGAATCCCTCAGTAGCAAAGGAGTATTGAGTGAAAGGATCCACAGAGCTGCTGGTCCAGAGTTGTTACATGAGTGTAGATCACAGTTACTTGGTATGGACATAGTTTCTGAGATAAATAAGTGTTATTATAGTATAGTTAAATCAAGTTTTTTGGAGTCCAGTTTTCCCAAAACACCACAAGCAAACCTTTGAGCAATACCATATGATACCACCCTGTTTTTTGGAAGGATTTCCATTACACTCAGGACTGCCATTAAGATTTTGAATTACCAGGTAAATATACTTGTAAGTAGGTGGGGAATTAAGCAACTGGCAATTTCTTTTGGTTCTATATTTTTTGGTAGCCAGGGGAGATCCCCAGCCCCAACCTTAAATAACAACCCTGATTACCTCTAGGCCATAAAGTGTTAGAAGGGAGGAACTCTCACTAGTCTCTCAAACTTCTAGGTAATAATTTGCTCCAACACTGACTGCCCTCTCACAGTCAAAACTGGTTTTCCCCACCATGTTTGAAACTCCTGGCAATTTGAATCGATTTGTTTTTCCCAAGATGGTTCTAAAAATTGTGGATTCCGCCATGCGGTCTTAGTATTCATACCAGAATCCCATACTAGTGAATGGACAGTGTAGTTTCTTTTTCCGTACAACATTTGTTTTAAAAAAAAGTTAAAAATGGTAACAGAGAACAGCTGTAGTAGTCAAATTAGTACTGTCACAATGATAATCAATTAGTTGTCAAGAATTCCTGTTTATTATTTTTTCTAGGTTGTAGGACTGGAGAGGCTAAAATATCAAAAGGCTATAGTTTACCAGCTAGGTGAGTGAGTTGTTAGGGTGGTACCGGAGGCTAATTTGGGCATTTTTTTGTCAGTTTTAGCCGTATGAGAATATCATTTTAAGCATTTAGTGAAAATAAAGTGAAATGTTTGGATGCAAGTCATAAGTGAATGGGGATTAAAAAATCACATCTTCTTTCGGATAACCATTAAGGAGTGTGTGGAATTGTTAAAAATTTAGGGTGTGGTTGAAATTGCCATTTTGGATAAAATTGGCTCTAAATTCAAAAGGATTATGTGTAAATATTATTCAAAATAAAAAGACACACATGTATTGTAGATTCATAAAAGAAAGATTTACAGTGCAATGTGCCAGAAAATATTGAATCTGGACAATTTTAGGGCAATTAAAAACAAAAAAAACTAAATCTGGTGTGAATGCAATACCTTGTCACTTCCAAAATACAAAGTGGACTGTAGTGCCTTCTGCTGCCAAATTTCGTCATCTTGTCTAGATAACGCCTGCTAAGTTTTGTGGGAATTGAATGAATCTTTGAGGAGAAAACTATCAAACACTGCCAGCCACAGGCTTAAAAGAAAAGTTTTTTTACATGCACTAGAACTAAAAATCATGTTAGCTGACTTGGTCACCATCTTGGAAGAGCCTGTAAGAAAGTTTTTGAATGGAAAAACTCTAAATACTGCCCTATATACGGTCATGTTCACCATAAATGGCTGGCTGTTTTTGCCGCAAAACCAATCAGAGGTGCAGGTATAAAAAAAAATGATTCCTTTTGCTTCACAATGATGTCCTGGAGTGCTCCTGTACCACCTTGAGGGACTGTTACTTTCAAGGTGTCTGGGTTTCCACTTAACCACCATTTCAGACGTAGTGCTTGATGTACACTGTAGCTCCTTGAAGCTAATTTACAGCAAGTTTTGTGATAATTAGGATTGTTCTTGACGTACAAATTTCCCTCACAGAATATGTATTGTAAATTCACTTTAGTACATGTATATGAAGAAAAATACAGTTGTTAAACACATAGTAAAACATTTAAACTGTACATGTACACTGTACTTGAAGTCTTAAAAGAAATATTTCCTCTAGATCTGTTTATTCATTATCGGCTTATTCATTAATATCTGTATACAGTGAAACTATAATCTTTTAAGTACATTTAAAATGCAAACGTGAGTTTCCTTCTCTGAATGATAATATTAAGGCTAGGAAACATACAAATAAGCTAAATCAAAGTTAAATGTAGTGGAACCTGGAAATAACAAAGGGCCAAGGGACTGACAAAATCTGTTCATCATAACAAGGGTTTGTTATCTCCAGGTTCTTTTCCATATTATTTTACTATTTACTAAGTGTCGTTTGTTATGCCGAGGAAGTCCTTTGTTATTATAGAGGTTGGTAATATTGAGGTTACACTGTACTGGTTAAACCCAAGAATGGATTTTAGCCATGTACATGTACCCGAGGCACAAAAAGTGCTTAATATATGGAATTTTTAATAGTTTTGGATTTTGCATAGCTCTGACTAGTAGCTTTCAAATATGCAAGTAAAAGTTTAGGTCCATAGCTTAACAAAGTAGTTTTTTTCCTGTGGATGATGATGGTGATGATGATTTTTATATTTTTTGTGAAACATTTACATTGAGGTAATTTGAATTGAATAATAATAATTATTATTCTCGTCTGGTGTGTAGATATGTTATCCATACTGTGGGACCAAGATACAACATAAAATACAAGACTGCAGCTGAAAGTGCACTCTTCTCTTCTTATAGAAGTGTCATGAAAATTGTCAGGTTTGTCAGTTTACTAGTTTTTGTCATATTTTGGGAAACAGCCATAGTAGGTACATGTTACAGTCAGGTCAGGTCAAGTGTACCCACCCCCGGCCTCCCTCCAAGGATTATATTATAGAGTTTATTATTCGAAAGTTGAATCTGTTGGTATTTGTACATTTTAGATTCATCTCTGCTTTCCTGTATGTGCATTGAGCAGTGAATTCACACATCAGGCAGTTATTAAATTTCTACCAGCTCAGTTTCCTACAATTTGATGTAAATGTCCTTGAAGGAATTTTAACTTTCAAAAATTTTCAATCTGACTAGATACAGAGAAGTTCTCGTCAAATACTCACCCCTCATTATGCATGAAGGAATGCCCATTTGAATTTGACACTAGTTACAGGAACGGCTACCGGATTCATTTTTCAAATGGTCGCTTCATTAACAGAATCTTGGGGGTATGCTTGACCTGCCTTGACTGGAAAATTTTTTAACCTAGGTTGATTTTCAATTTTCTTTGTCTCCTAGCCCTAATTATTCATGAATTAGGACTAGGATACAAAGAAAATTGAGAATCAACCTACCGGTAGGTTAAAAAAATCAAATTTTAACCTGACTTTTATTTTGACCTATAATGGATTGAGTTTGAAAGAATATAAAATTCAGGAATCGATATCCCTCTAACTACAACAAAAATTAGTTTTTCTGCATAGAGTATAATCAATTACCGTGTTATTTTGCATAATAATTAAATCTGATTATTTTCAACAATAAATTTACTTTTGTGCTAGCTCTTCAGAGCTCCAGGCTAGTAAACTAAAGTAGTAGCTTGCCCAAAGGGCAAGCTGATTTTTGTCATTTTCATCTTACCCTGAATTTATCTGTTGTGTGCTTAATATAAACATAAAAGGTTATACAATGATAGACAGTGTACCTATTAATGCACATATTAAGCCTATTTTCATTTTGCTGCTGTAATTTATTTTTATTGTTGATGGTGAGTGCTTTAAAGTGCTATACATTGTAAGCTCTAAGCAGTGACTTTTTTGGAAAAATAATTATAATGCCAATTTTGGTTCATGGCCCCCTTTTTAAAATTTGACGATACGTGACTGGACTAAAATGAATTTGGCCGGTCAGTGTGTCTGGAGACTCTCTAGAAATTATTTCGAGCCCTGGTTCACGTGCTCCTCTTTGCCTGCATCGGTTTGATAGTAAATATCCTATCCCAGTAAGTTGCATCTTGCTGCATGCCCAATATAATAAATCAAAGAAAGACTATCGTCAACTCGTGGGTACGTTGTTTAGAAAATAATCAATTAGTTATCACCTCTGGTTTTCCCACAGTGAATTTTAGGAAATGATAGAAATTCAGATTATAAATATACTATCCTTGTTCTGGAAACACAATACTTTTCTTGCTGTTTATTGCACTTTAGTAACAGTTATTTAAGTATATATTTAAAAACAAAAAAACAGCAAAACAAATAAGCAAACATGACAAATCAAAAAAGAAAAAAAAAGGGAAAAAGGGAAAAAGAAGGTCTTCAGCAGAATTTGAACCCAGTTCGGGTTGACACGACCTCACATAGCCACTACGCCATTGAGGATGGTCACGTGATTTGGCGAAAAGTCTCAAGTTTAATGCCTTTTCAACTTCCACCGGCAAACGACTGAGGCAAACGATCGAGCCATCATCTTAACCGATTGAAAAAATGACTCGAAGCAATCGGATGAAATTAAGGCTAATTGAAACCAGGCTACTGACAGTAAAAAACAGTGTAAACGCATTTCATGACAATGAAAGAACATATGGTTACAAAGCCGACACAAATCCTCCGCGAAGTAGGACGCAAAACATTAGCTTATGTTTTCTTATCTCGATTTCCACTGTTATTTTAAAGGTAATGCTCAAACTCACATCTATTTCCCCCCGTGATCTTGGGGAGTCCTTACTGTAAGAAGAAGTGCCTTTATTTACCATACATTTCACCAGTCCGTATTTTATACCCAGTCCGCAGTCCGTAGTCCGCAGTCCGTGTTTTATACTGACCGCCATAAATTCATTCATACACATAACCTACTACACTACTACAAGGTAGGAGATCAAGCCAGCATCGAAGTTGAAAGAGTCGAAGAGCAAATGTTCATCTTTTCGTCAAGTTTAACACCTGGTCGGGCCAAAGGCTTTTGAATCGTACTAATTTGAAAGATTCCTGCATGTCTTAAATTTGGTAAGACCTCTATCCTAACCGTGCTGTAGCGCACGATGCACGCTCTCAGCGAGGAATTTGATGCTACCGAACTTCGGCGAGCGCGTGCTTCTTTGGAAACGATAGATCTTCGCGCTCTCGAGTTCGGACCCAATTAAAATTACGAAGTGCGTCTACTACGAGTGAGCGAGGGACTCATTTGCATATCCCTGTCCCTGCAATAACTCGTGGTACGCTGGCACGTACCCACGAGTTAATAAATTGGGCAATTCCAGATAATATCCATATGATACCACAGACACCTTTTCTGAATCTGAGGGCAAGGGTGGGCCTTTAAACAGGAAATCTGAGGGCACGGGGGTATACTAACAATTGGAATTCCGGAGGCATGGGGGGTTTACATGTAGATCTGGAATTTCCACAAAGGACAGACAAGAGTGTACATACATTCCTTAAAAATGCTTACTTTAAATGAAATGTACAAAAAAAGTCATGCAAAACAACGGCAAAGAAATGTACAAACAAAGTGTGCTGCACATTCAAAGTTGCTTTTTGGCTAATTTGACCTATTGTTGTTTTTCACCGTTCTCCAGCGTTACCTTCGCTGCTTAGCATTACACGATTTTATATTTTTTTAGAACAAACTGTAAATATTATCGAGATCTTTGGGTTTTAGCCCTGGTTAAATCTATATATTATTAATATTCTTATTCAATATTGTTTGAATATT
This sequence comes from Porites lobata, assembly GCA_942486035.1. Taxonomy (NCBI): domain Eukaryota; kingdom Metazoa; phylum Cnidaria; class Anthozoa; order Scleractinia; family Poritidae; genus Porites; species Porites lobata. The sequence goes on along the minus strand of CALNXK010000077.1, from coordinate 1,950,282 downwards.
AAATGATTTTGCCTTAGAGAGTACAGACTAGCATCAGTTGGCCTTTGTGTTGTGAACACATCAAGACGTGGGTACCCTCCAGAAGATGGAGCTCACATTGCCTTGCGTGAGTAATTTTCAAACTATGAACATTTTCACCGCATCATTTTCAGGGCGTGAAAAATTTTGAATTCCAGCTAGTCCTTCAAACAATCAGTTGTCACATTTTGCTTCTCCAGGGTCATTAAATGCATGAAATAGTTCATGATTTATTCAGAAGATTGCTTGCCTGGCAGTTGCCCATTGGGCATAAGCAAGCATGAAAATTTACTGGTACAGGTACTTGCATGGGAGGAAAATCTAGTTGTCCTGGACCACTGGATGACTCTTTTTTTTGGTCCTGCAATTAATTTTCACCTTACAGAAGATTTCTGGCTTTCGCCAACAGTCAGAGTGAATGCCATAACTTTTGTGCTAATCTTCTGGATTAATTACCCATGAGTCTCCCACTACTCTACTGTGCAAATCTCCCTGTCTCTTGTAGGGGTAATTAAAGTGGATAAAAATGAATTTGTAACTTTTCTTTGCTTTAGCTTGAATTTCAGCCCAAGCAAATGAAAAGAGAATTTTCACAGTCTGTAATTCATGTAAGTCTTTGTATAAATTATGATGGGGATGCATTTTAAGTACATGTAACAGGAATAAGATACAAGGATTTTTCTTCTGTTTACAGGAACTGTAAGGCGTTTTCTTGAAAAATTTTCAGATATTGATCTTGTTGTTTTTGTTGTGGAAAATGCTGATGAGGTAAGACTAATTTATTTTAGTTAGGTACACTTTGTGTCCATTGATAAAAATAATTCTTTCATGTGGTGTCTCCTGTTCAGGAGACAGCATTTCCAAGCAGCTTTTGTGACAGACTTGAAATCCAACAGCCCCAGTTCAAGTCCCATTCTAATTACTACTTCATGTATTGTTTTTCAATCTTGTCAAGTTCAAATCCTCCTTCACATTTGTAATTAGCTAATTATTGGTTGCCTTCTGCCAGTTGGGTTTTTAATTCTGTTATGCTGTGGATGTACCATTTGTCTCATAATATTGCATAGAAGTACTTGTATGTAAACTAGCCAGAACAGCTGAGTGCACTTCCAGTGGTGCACTTGCCTTTAAGGAAGTAAGCAGGGGCTTACAAGTGATTCAGACAGTATGACATATATCTTTTAAAAAGAGATGTATTGACAAAGAACCGTGTATTTTTGCTTTGGTCGATCACCTGGTTCAAGAACTAAATGACAGGCTTCTCTCACAAGAGAATCGTTTCTTAGGACAATATCCTTTTCCAGCAAAGCTGAATACTTTTAACAGCAGAGTACAAAATAAGCTTTATAAAACCTACAAAACCGATCTTTCAAAGAAGAGAGAATTAATTTTGACAATGGAATTTCAAGGTTGCTTGACAAACAAAGTGGTCTCATTCAACTGATGAAAAACCAGTGACACATCTCACAGAGTCACAGATCCAGCACGCTAATCCGGGCCTTTATCCCAGCGTGGTCACAATTATTACCATCCTCCTGACAATGTCGTTGTCAACTGCTACCCCCGAACAATCTTTTAGCACAATATGCAGAGTGAAGACGTGTTTACGTTCTACGATGAAAACACAGTGATTCGAAGCACTTGCCCTGATGCATGCTTACAGAGACATACCCATTGATGTAGAAGCCGTGATTTGCGAATTTTGCACCGAAAAGAAGAGACGTCTAGCTTTCGGATTTCTTTAAGTTCCACCAAGATTTCAGATATGTTTGCAACTATTGTGTCGCTGGTCAGGTCATTAGGTTGTTGCTGTTGTTGACCACAACCACAACTGGCTGCATTTTGTTAAATATTCCATTATTTCTTGTTCAATATGGAATCCTGGCATTTGCCAATTAATTAAGTGCCCAGATTGCACCAGATTACATAGTACTTGAATTTTCAGAATTTTCAGAATTTTCTGGGAGGGCATGTCCCTGGACCCCCCAGCATGTCTCGCCTTGGGCTCTCCTTATGGGCGCCAACGCACCCATATTGTATCTCCCCTCAATATGCTCCACTAAGGCTTACAAACAAAAAATGCCTAGGAATGCCCCTGACTTCCATAATAAACAAACCTTTTTCTAGCAGTATATTTACTCTGTACCATCTGATGTTTAGTCATTTCTACCAGGCCTTTAATTAAGGGCCAGGGGCTGAGGACTCCCTCTGGTTACTATGAGCATGATCTCCAGCTATGTACTTTCATGGGAAACAAAAGGAAAAAGGAACAAAAGAACTTGCCAGTTGTTCAATTCCTTCCTGCTAATTTCATACACCTGACAACTTGAAATCTTAGTGACAGCTCTGTTATACAGCTTTACATTAAAAGAGGATGAATGTTGACCTCTAGAACTTGTGGGTGTGAAAAACCATGTATTGGTTTTTTTTTATTATTTCCAAGTACGGTCAATTCCCTTTGTAGTGAACGCAATAGGGACCTCGAGTTAACGTCCTCATTAGTGAGTGTCCGTAATTGCAAGAGTTTATTTCAGTCAAACATCTGCAATTTATTTTTACCTGTGATCTAGCTGCGTCTGTATTACCAGGGTGTCCACAAGGCAAGAGGCTGAGAGTTGGCAGTATTGTTCTTATAGTGATGTAATATTTATTATGCCCCTGAATGGCATTACCTTCAGTGCATATATTAACGAATATAGCATTTATAAGTAAAACTATGGTTTTATCTTTTTCAGGCAATTTACAGGAAAGTGATGCCGCTTTACTTTCCCAGAAGCAGGCAGGAAGAAGAATTTCTTGTTAATGAACTTCCTGATGATATTGGTAAGTCAGTTGATTTGTGAATTACATACTTACACTCTGTAAAATAAATGCGAGGAGGATCATGGCAGTTTAAAATGCAACTTATCGAGACACTACTCTATCACTTTGCAAGAGTTCATATTGAAAAATAGTCTTGAAGAGATTGGCACGGTTTAAAATAAGTCACTAGGCATTTAGCCTCACCAGTGATGTATGTGTCTAATTAAGAAATGTGCTTATGAGACATTAGGCAAGTTTCTTTTCACAGACGTTAGCTAAGTACTTTTAATGCTCCATTTTCTTGTCATTGTAGGTAACGAGAATGGTGAACCAGTCATTCCTGAGAGACAAATCAGGATAATGGATAAACCAGTGGGCCATAGGGATCTTGATGACGGTATGAGCTACGTAACTCAATTCAGTTCAACTCAGTTTCGCTCCTACAATAGAATATGGTAATCTACTGGGCCGGGTTGTTCAAACAGGGTTAAGTTAACCCAGGGTTAGTGCGAAGTTTGATTTCAGATATGAAAGCTTAAGAAGCAAATTGAGTTTTATTCTTTTTGCCTACAATTTGATGATTAGATGCTTTCAAAGGATGAGAGAAAATTATGTGGGAAAATGCTTTTGGAAAAAAGAAAAAGAACCCTGGGTTAAAATTTAACCCTGGGTTAGCACTAATCGGCCTTCGAACAACTTGAAGTTCTTGGATAAAATCACAAAACATTACACTTTCACTTGATAGTTCTTTAGATTTAAGGAATAGAATGATGTGACCACAATAGACTTAAGAGAACGTTTTTTATACTGGTAACACAATAATTACTGTGTGCCCAATAGTTTACATTGTGGCCAACAAATAAGGACAGAAACATGTAATTGAAATAAACAAAATTAGTGAGAATATCAACTGGTAGGAGGCAAACTAGTTGGTTATTCACAAGCTTGGCTGAGGATTTGATCTTGGGCCTACATAGAACACATCCAGGTTGCAATCTGAGGGCGGCACTTGAATTCAGGGCCTTAAGATTGCAAGTCCAACGCTCTAACCGCTTGGTCACGCAGCGTCCTGCGTGACTGCCTCATACCACATTGGTCTGGTAAGTGCAATTGATGAGATGGTAACTGCAAGAGATTGCTACATCCCTAGTGGTTCAATCATATCCGCAAGAGTCAGATCAGTGCATGTGTTGTGAGATGGGGTCTTCCAGAATCCTTTAGCCTGCATAGCAAGCGTTTCTGCACGAGTTCGTCGAGAAAGTTGGGACGGGAGCAAAAAAGAGGAGTGAACGAAACGCTTGCTACGCAGGCTAAGAATCCTTATCCAAGAAGACTAGAGAGTCTAACGATTTGTAGATGGGAGACAAAGGCAGTACCTTCCCCTTAGGTTATTTTAAGACTCAAGAGTGTTTGTCTGTCTGGGTATCGAGCCGGGGACTACCCCTTCTTTGACCTTCCATTGCCTGGTAGCCAACCATCATAGCATTTGAGCTAAGCAGTCCTCAGTACTGTTTTCTTCTTCGTTACTTGCAAAATGAAAGCTTTCATTTTGACTCTGACAGGGTTAACTGGTTAACTCTGAACGCTGTTGTCGATAGATGCTCTTCTTATGTTGATAACTTGTTTGTGTAGATGATGAAGTTGAAGAGGCGGAGGAAGCGTGTGCGACGAATGTACTGGACACATCAAGCGTTGGTAAACATGCTTTCACAGCCATGGCTGGAGACCATGATCAACTCACCAGACAACGACTGCAACGATCCACCAGTGAAATGCACACCATTCAACATGAGAGAGTGTAAGACATTATTGCATTCAACAGAAGTTAATATTATGTTAAAAAATGTGGTGTAGACTGCAGCAGTGGGGTGGCAAGCGCACATGAGCCACGAGACATGAGAATCATGGGCGGTAACCGAGAATGAAATAACCAGTCAGTTTGCGCGAGAGAAGAAAAGGGTGTGGCTCATGGGTAGCCATTTTCTTCTCTCGTGTATTTCACTCGACGGGCTTGGGAAAGAGACTGGCTTTATTCGAAGACTATTTAATTCTTTTTAAATTTAATATTTTCCTTTTTTCAAACAAAAAAACAAAGGAAAGAAAAATTTAAACCAAAGCAACAAGGCTTTCATACATCATCTTCTCCCGCATTCACAGGGCTTAGCTCTCTTCTTTAAAAACTAAATCTTCCCCTTTTTCAGCTGCACTTATTATTATTATCATTATTATTAACGTTTATTAATATTATTATTAATAATTTTTTTATAATTTTTTTCCCTTTCTTCTTATCATTACTCTGTTTGCTCACTAGTTACCAGAGATGGCTACGACGAGCCAGGACAGAAGACTTTTCAAGTCTGATCAGACTTAAGATGCTTTATCAGTCAGGTTGGTTCATCTATATCTTCTGTTAACATCCTACCAGCCAGCGTAACGTGTTCCTTTTTGGTATCATGTCTTAGTCCAATTTGCCTATTTTGTTGGATTTCACGGGCTATGAAGAGAACATTTTTCACTTCAAAACAATAGGGCCTTTTAAACAAGGAAAAATAAGACGCTTCTTATCTGGAAACAGCGCGTAACACCTGTTCTTTGGTAAGTCGCGTCTTATTTCAGACGAAATGTGCCATTTATATGGGACGGTTTACGTCTTCTTTAGGACGCGTCTATCTTTTCTCGTATAAATTGCCCAAATATAAGCTCGTTATGGAAGAAATCTTGTGAATTTGCCTTCTGATCTTTAGACTCGAGAGGAAGGTTGAAGAACAAGTCGCCATCGACTTCTTGGTTTTTAACGTCAGATGAAACTTTCTTTCGAGTTTTTGATACCTCCTCGAATAGGCTGCTACCCTGCAATCCTGGACAAAACTACTTGAGAAAATGTTTTCATTAATGCACACTACCTAGCGCAACAAAACTGTTTCCAAATCAACGGCTTTGCGTAAAGAATACCCCCTCCCCCAATTCAAAGTTGCTTCCTAGAAATGCTTAGGGATCCGGCTTTCTTTAGAAGACCCAACAACATTGCTTCCAGGGGGAGGGGGGGAGGGAAGAATCGGTCGGTTACGAAGTTCAGAAAAAATGCCCCCAAATATGCAATTTTCTCAACAGTTTTATCCAAGATTGTGGGTACCAGAGGTTTTTCTCGCGTGTGGCGGAAATTTTCGGTGTTGGCCGAAGGCCGACACATCTTCGGCCGTAAGCCGAAGCCACGAAACCGCGCTAGAAAAGTGTCTGGCACCCAGGGTAATAGGCTGCGATTATCTTGAAAAATGCCCGTGTATTTCGTTTATGTTTACAGTCAAACCTCAGCCAACAGACAACTCCGATCCCGTAATCGGACACCAAACCTGCAGTCCCGGATATTTCACCACTGAAACATTTTACTTTTATCGTCCTGTACAAACCAGGAACCTCATAACGGGACGCTAGTCTGAGAGTAAGCACTCCATTTGGGACAGTCGCGAGAAGTCACGGGCGATCCCGCACCTAGTTGAAAGATTGTTTTTGGTTAGCTGGGAAAACAATAGGGATTGTCACATAACAATGCCTCTATCCCTGAAAACAATGGAAGTGCAGATTAAAGGGGACCACTGAAATAAGAGGTTTAGAACCGTGCAGGTCTACTGGAAGTCACTCGAGACCGGCACACCAAAGGAGACCCGACGGCGAGGGGCGCTCGCTCGCGCGTTGTCTCGCAGCGTGCTTCGCTTACCACTCGATATGGAGAGCTTGCTCTCAAGCTAGCAGACGCGGAGACTGAGTCCGTTAAAGCTTAACGACATCCCTTAAGTTGACGGTTGAAACAAGTCAAGTCTAAAATTTAGCGCAAAAAAGTCCGTATGTTCTACATTTGAATAAAAGGAATTGTAACAAATGAGTGGTACAGTTACTGAGAGTGCAATTCTGTCGTGCTATTGTAAGTCCACGTTTGCATAGCACTATTTCTTATAGGATTTTGCAAATGAAAATTTAATTTTAGTCGGAGTCGGACGGTTAGGTCCGATTTCTAAACCTACTTTAGCATGGTAGTGATTTCTTAGGTTGCTATATATTGCTGCCAAAATGTGTTTATTAAATCTGGGATGAATTAAGTAAAATTACGGTCAGTTGAGTGAGACCAGCTTACAGAATTTACAATTGAAATGGTAAAAGTGGATTTTAGAGGAGCTTTGTGAAAGACCAAGGTACTATGAAGCTCTTAACAACACTGTTGTCAAGTTCATGTTCACTTAGCCTGCCTGGTTGTTTTGCAGGTGTTGACTTTCTTGGAAGACCTGTTGTAGTGTTCGTTGGTCGGCATTTTCAAGTCAGGAACATCGACCTCAACAAGGTTTTCTTTTTATTTGTTCATTTGGTTTATAAAACTAAAATGTTTTAAGGTGTTTTTGCACTGTTTCAGGTTAAGTAGCCTGCGAACGCAGTAAACGAATTTTGATTGGCTAAAATTTCGCGCCTGCACTAATCTCGCCTTTCCACGGCTCATTTTTCCCGCGCTTCACGCGGCTTCTTTTATTTGCTTTGAGACTTCGTTTTAAAAATGACTGATTTTGTGTAGCGACGAATTTTGATTGGCTAAAATTTCGCGCCACTCATCTCGCCTCTTCCCTCGCTTCACGCGGCTTCTTTTATTCGCTTTGAGTACCGGTGGCATTATTTTTTCCCGGCGTTTATTGGCGTCTAAAACTGATTTAATCAAATTGTTTGGTTATATTTTCTCCCTTTCAGGCAGTAGCATATTTCATTAACGTTTTGGACAAGATTGTCAACAGAGATTACGTAATTGTGTATCTTCATACTCTGAGCTCCGAGGAGAACCAGCCGCCGTTATCCTTTCTTAAAGATCTTTACCATCTTGTCGATAACAAGTAAGATCTCATCGCTATGAAATTAAATAGAATAAACTGCATTCAACGTAGTGTCATAATTATTAGTTGAATTGAAGTAGAGCTCTTTCACGATATATTTTAAGTTTCGTTATTATTCACTCAAAAATATTTCTCTGTTTCTGATAAACTCCAATCCCCCGGCTAATTAGCAATCATTGATTCGGCTTTCGTGTGATCTGAAGGATAACATCTATTTCGAGAAAGGTTGTCAAAGTGCACGCGACGATCCCGAAAGGTTTTGTGCGTGGTTTTCAGTTCACTGTTCTTCAAAGAAATTTAAAAGAATGGCACGGGAGGCCATGGACATATGTTTGCGAGTTCTAAAGGAAAGCAACAAACAAATAATAAACAGTTATTCCTCGAGCTATTGACTCTGAGGCCATGAGGGCGAAAGGAATAATTGTTTTAGTAAAATCCAACTAGTTGGTCAAGAACATCGAGACCAAACAACTTTAGCTAGCAAAACGAGATTCAGCCGCCATAGTGTTGGTTTTCAAAGCCGGCGCTTTTCGCTACTAGTGGGCTATAACATATAGCCTAGTAGTCGCTCAACCAATCAGAACACAGCATTGATAATAGACCACTAGTTGGATTTTACTAATATAATATACCTGTTTCACTAGTATCTGAGCTACATAATTACAATACCCGCAGTGCATCATCCAAACAATTGATCATACTCTTAGTTTGAACTAATCTCAGGAGATTCTGCGCCAGCGTTATTGGAAGATTCTTTTGGAATAGTATTCCGCAATTAATCAGAGACAAATCATCTAAAAAAATCTATTCCAAAAGGACTTTCACGCTGGTACCTTGCTCAATACTAATGAAACATCATCTCTTAATAATTTACTGAGCCATTTTATATTTTTTTTCCTTCACTTTTTTATTAAAAATTACAGTCTTTTTGTTATACGTAACTTTAAGGGGCGCAATATTAGTTTTTCTAAACGTGAGTTGTATCTTTGCTTCTCTTGCTATGGTTTTACAAATTCAGCTATTTCTTCTTCGCAAAACTTGTGAAATTTTACGCCATCTTCTTCCAAAATATCTGAATCAACGAAACCTCGTTGCCAGTTCTTCTCGGTCGACCTCTCTTTTCCTGGCGATAACCTGTACTGTTGTTGTCATTTAACAAAATAGAGAGCTTTAGATTCTGAGACGAGAACGACTAGGAGTGCGAGATTTTCTCAATAGTAAGTAGTGCACGCACTTGAGGCAGTGTAATTTTGGCGGGAAAACGTGGTAGCCGTCTTCATTCTACTACGAGTTTTAGCGAGAGTGTCGTAGTGGCGGGGACAAGTTATCAAATGTTAGAAGTTTTAGCATTTTGCAGTCGGTAGAGGGCTCAACCTCCTTCAATGACGATAACAGTGCTAACTTTCCTGGTGAAAAAAAGTACAATGAAGATTTCCGGGGTGTCTATTTTTTGACAATACGCGAAAAAACTTTAAATCAAATCTCGTACTCGTAGTGGTTCTCGTCCTCGAATCTAAAGGTCTTTATTGTCGCAAACGTCTTCCAAATTTGGTCAACCCTCAGGGGGGGATCTAGGGGAAGGGTGCAGGGGTGCCCCCGAGATGACCTGCGGTTTTCTAATACAACTGGTATTGTGCAAAAAAAAAAACTATGTGGTTTATTGGTGTTGAAGTAGAGCAAGAGACGGGTGCACCCCCTCCTAAAAAAAATCCTGGATCCGCTCCTGACCCTAGATGGTTATGAAGCATTAGCCTGGTAGACCGTTTATTAGAATTAGTTTCACTTTCTTCTTTTCCTCTCCCACAATTACTTGTAACACACGAACAAAACTGTTGAACTTGGAATTCTTCGATTTCAGATATCGACGGAACTTAAAAGCGTTCTACATTGTACACCCTACAGTGTGGGCTAAAATCGTCACCTGGTTTTTCACCACTTTCACTGCCTCTTCCATAAAGGAGAAAGTTCACTTCCTGTCGGGTATTCAATACCTGTATGACTGGATTGATCCAGATCAGCTGGAAATACCGGCTTTTGTGTTGGAATATGACATGAAGGTCAGTACGGTTTTTCAAGTTATTAAATTTTCGTACGCGACACTCAGCTTATCAGCTTGCGAGAGAAGATGTCTTTTTCGGCTTTTGTTTCACGCGTTGTCGAACGAAAGCCGAAAAAGGCCTCTGCTACGAAAGCGACCAAATTTTAGTTGTATGCACCCTAATAGGTCATAGATTTGCTCTCGTTTGGACAAAATTTATCCAAGCGATGGAGAAATTGTCTTCATTTTGATTTTTTGTTTTGTTTTGTTTCTTTTTAGTTTTCAGTTTGGTTGTTTTAAAAATAACATTGTAACTCTCTTTTTTTCTGGTAAAGTTTCTTGGAAAATCGCAGCGTGAGAGCCTGAGAAAAATATTAATCTGCGTCATCAATGTGTCATTTCAATTGACTGTGTTCTCATAGCCAAAAACTCGCGACCAATGCCTTGAGCAAGCGAGAAGCCGCGTAGTTATTGTAAAATAGCGTACTATATGCCCAGCGGATCTAACAGGTTGCGAGCACTGCATCCATTATTAACTTTTCTGTGTTTCTTTCTTTCTTTCTTACTTTCTTTCTTTCTTTCTTTCTTTCTTTCTTTCTTTCTTTCTTTTTTTCTTTCTTTCTTTCTTTCTTTCTTTCTTTCTTTCTTTCTTTCTTTCTTTCTTTCTTTCTTTCTTTCTTTCTTTCTTTCTTTCTTTCTTTTCTTTCTTTCTTTCTTTCTTTCTTTCTTTCTTTCTTTCTTTCTTTCTTTCTTTCAGGAAAATGGAAACAATTACCATACCCCAGCCAGCACGTATCGTACAGGAAGTCTTTAAGCAAGGCATCAATAAGTTTATATGATTCTTATGTCAATTATAGAAGTGAATTAAGATTTTCAAATTATAGTTTTGAGTTCAATTAGTTTTTTCTCTTACTTGAATCACAATATATCTGTATTTATTTAGACGATAGTAACATTTCCACTTCGGTGTTTTCTTTAACAAAAAATGTTCATTTAATTTTGTTGATCTTCCGATCAAGTCAATGCTATAATGCGCAACTTATGTTTTTGCTTTTGTAAGAAGTTAAAGTAGTTCTGAATTGCTAGATCGCGTTGAATGATATTTATGAGATAAAAACAGTTTTGAATGGCCTGCGTTCTGACGTCTCCTATTTCTTCCAATATCCGCGTACCACAAAGGAAACAGAAAGAGTTTGAACGCAGGTTAGTTTTAGATAGATTTCGAATCATTTTTTCATGAATTTGTTTTCTTCGGTACTGAAAATGCAATAATCTTTGATCATGAGATACCCGAGTTTTTTGGGGGCAGCATGTGGTAGCTGAGTGGTTGTCACCACAGGCTAACCAAGCTCAAGCTCGGAGTCACTGGAGTAGCAGTCACAGCGAAGGGAGTTAAAACTCGTAAAATTCCCCTCGAATCGGGAAAGTAAGGGCACAGACAGCAAGTAATACACCACAGAAGTTAGATAAAGGTCATAGTATTTATGTTTTTCAAGGCATATCGTAAGCATCGGTCCCCATACAAACTCTGAAATTTTTCGCCATGATCGCCACTCCAATGCGTGGGCGGCCTGTATTGTACAAACCTTTGAGTCTTTCAAAAAGTCACGTGGTACTAAATCAGATAATTCTGCGGATCTTTATATCGTTTGTCTGATTATAATCGAAAGGTAGTTGAGCCCAGCAAAAAACGTCTCGGGTACAAAACTTAACTTTCAGTGGTTATGAGGTAAAGAATTTTTGTTGTTGTTGTTAGAACCAGTTAGGTAAGGTTAAAGGCTTGTGTAAAATTTTATGTCAACAAAGCGTTGATACAAGTTACGGAGGCCACGTTCACCTTACTGGCTGAAAGGTCTTCGCCGAATTTTTTGATATACATTTGTCATCGAAACTCCGCTTTCAAATTGACAGTTCATTTTCCGTGCGATGTGTTCATGCCAGGACCCATATCTTCCGCCCGAGGGCCGGGGCTGGGGTTATCTTCTCAACAGTCCCTTATCGGATATGGAGTATAGGTCGTGTTGATGTCTTCTATTTCCTCTGTTTTATATGCAATATAACGAGTGTTAATACAAGATACATTAGTTTGACGTTCGCTTGAAATACAGAATTCGTTTGAGAGTATTACATGGTAGACTACGAGCGAGCCTGAAAACTGGGTGCAGGGACTTCGAGAATGCTTGTTGCACTGGTATAGAAGATTGTTCACATACCAAACGCATTCACAAGCAAGAAATCTTGTAGAGTTAATTTCTAACCAACCGTATTACAAAAACAAGCGCTACAGCGCGCGAAACGTCAGCTTCTGAATCTTAACGCTGGTAAATCTATTGACGAAACTTAATTTTTGTGGCTCGTACACAGTAGCTTTTTGCTCAGTTTGCTTGTACTCAGTCGGAAGAAAAAAAAGATGTTTTGTCTACTTACATCAGGGGTCGAGCCAGTATTTGGCGACGTGCGATCAGTCGGTGATCATCTAGTTACTGTATATGAACAGACTACCTCAGCACTAGCCTCCCCGCAGACTTCCTTTGGGGTTCGTTTGTCACGCATTCATTTCTCCCGACAAACGAACCTCAAAGGACGTCTGCGGGGAGGCTACCTCAGCACCTGATAAAACTGTCGAAACGGAGCCATTTGCAGTCATGAATACATCGTGAGCCAAACGATAATGTATACAGTTCATTTTATGTCAGGTCAGTGGTCCAATCAGGAAAAGGGAAACCGGTTCCCGCACGAGGATAGGAAATGGAGCAAGGAAACTTGAATGAGTGTTTCGTGGAAAGTTGGTTAGCCCGCGCGCGTATACCTCGAACAGGCTTCATTGAGGCGAGTATTCTGCCGGCATAATAACGCATTTTCTAGCAGAATTTGAGCAGAGTAACGAAAATACAAAGTCTCGTGATATCTATATTAAACAGTGAAATTAAATTAAATCGGGAAACAAGTTATAAGAACGAAAAACGCAGCGTTTCGACTCATGAAAGATGTTTTACAAAGTGAGGAGAATGAATGATGAGATTTGTGCTCAGGCCGCCTCAAAAGATAGTTGTTACCGAGCATATTTAGTGGACTGAGCAGAATAAGCGATTTTTACGTTTCTACGAGCAGATTTTATTAAAGCCTATCCTTATAGAAATGGAAATAGAAGACGTCTATCCGTTAGCAGGCTATGTCGATTAATTTCACTTTAAACTATAATTTTTTTACACAATTTCGTGATGAGGGCGCGAAACATTAGTAATGACTTCTTTTCGACTTTAGCTGCATGAGTATATGTAACTTTATTTCCAAAAGGTTTATATGTAGACTTGATCCTTCCTCAAAGTCTGATTAAAATGTAAATGCTTTGTTATTTTGACCGGTCATCTTCATTTTCCTTTTGACAGAATGTACTCTTGGGGCGCGATTAGAATCTTCTAGGAAATATTTGTTTATCTCAGTTTTTAAAATTAGAAAGTCTAATCATTCGCTTTCTAAATTAAAATTTTGCCTGTCGCGTTTATTTCCCCTTTTTTGATCGCTGAAAGGAGGATGCAGAAACGGATGTAGAAACCTAAAAGTGTTCAAATATAGTCATGCTGTAAGGTTAGTAAGTGTAGGGGTTTTATAGAAATAAATATTGATACGATAGCTGAATGCACTGCTAAGCATTATAAATGGACAGAATAAATGTATTTTTGTTAACTGAAGGTTTCCCTTACTCTGGTATTTCTTTTATTTCTTTTTGTTATATGTTAAGTGTTTTAAGACACTAAGAAATGATCATGGAATTGCGAGATGACTGTTTTACTTTCTAAAAATGGTTGTTTAGCCCGCGTTAACTTGTTACGAGCGGGTTAAAGTTTTGAAGCTAGACCTTACCACTAAATGAAATGTTCTCTAGTTATAACTAAATAATTTCAAACTGATTTTAAAGAAAACTTAGTTGGGCCATTTTATGGCCTTAAAAGGATGTCAGAAACTAATAGAAGTCGAAATTTTGGGGATTTTCCACAGCGGAAATTTTTGGGAAAAATATTCCTATCCGGTCCCAATTTATGTTTCTACCTTGGATCCAGAGGTCCTTTCTCAGACTATTCCTCAGATTTCCACATGACTTCCAACCCAAAACCTCTGTGACTCAGATTTTTTTTTTTAGTCTTCCTCAAATCTTAAAATTATCCCCACCAAACCAACCATGAAACGCGGAAATTACGGAAATTCGGGGGCGACACTCTGACATTTGTTGAGTAACCCATCATAGCCAAAATTAAAACAACTTACGAATTGAAAAGCTGAACCACCACTCGATCTCTGGATCACTGTTAAAAAAACAACATTGCAAAATCATAGTAAGTCCTTTTGCAATGCCCGGCGTGTCCAACGTCGACGGTTGAGCGAGATCTTTTTCCTTCTCTTTAAAAATCGTCGTCTTATTGACCGAACAGACTAATTTTTTTCCCGAAACGATTTCTCAGTGATGCTCATCCTCCAAACACAAGAAAGCAATTCATTGAATTTTTTTAAATCAATTTTTTGTGCATGCAATTGTTGGACATAAAGATAGAGTCCTTTGGATTGCGAATTTAATACTTAATATATCTTATTTCGTCGGCGTGAACCAAGTTCATTATTTTCCTTACGTATTTTATACTTGTCTGGCTGGAAATTGTATTGTTGATAAAAACTGTCTTTTTTCACTCGTCCGCCGAAAGACAGAACAGCTGCGGAGTCGCTGGATTTGCACTCAATTCAAGTTGGTCTATTTCGAGGAGCGAAGAACAACGCCACTAAGTCACCATCGCTTTTTTTTTTAACTTCCTCTCTTCTTTTCCATTTTTTGGGGGAATCACGTGCATCACGTGCATCACCACGCACTAATGTCTTTTAAAATTTATACAAGCATACACACTGCTTTTACTAATCGGCGAATGAAAAATAGACCCTCAAGATTAAGTGCGAGGTTTTTGTAATGCAAATTTTTCCACAAATAGAACGGGATTGACGCGAAAGAAAGGGAAGTTTTTGCACCGAATGAAGTCCTATAGCCGTTAGTGTCCATGGAAATTGACGTATGATTCCATTTTAGAAAATTATTGTTGTGACTTCAGTTTTGTTCCCAACTGCGACTTTTTTCAGTGCTGTTTACATCAACTGTTTGAACTTTTTTCTTGGGAATACTGGCGTTCACCGTACTTAATCTTAAATTTCAAGACCCTTTTGTTCTTAGAGAAGGAAGTGTCTTATGAACAGAGGAAAATTAAAATTCATTTTTAGCCAGCTACAAAGTGAGTACCAGTTTGTATGAAAAGCTAAAACAGATACGAGTGCTGTTCTATCGCTTCGTTGTCAAGTGCGTGTGCCCCGTATGATATAACGCGCGATCACGCGACAATAGGTCCTAAGAAATAGGATCAGTGACATCTTTTTTTTTCGGATTTCTTTTCTACGCGTGTGAACAAAAGTCGAAAATGACGTCTTCTCTCGCAGGCTGGCTTGAACGCGAGGGTAGAAAATCGAAGTTTTCCTCAGCTCACCCTCGCAACCGGGGCTTTGAGGGCTGAAGGATTGAGACTTGAGGCGAGTTAAACCTACGTACAACCAGGTGAAAATAATTTCTTACGTAATCTGCTAGCTATGTGTTTTCATCGCTTTCATAGTTTTTTCGAGTCTTCGTCCACTTGAACCCTAGCGGTCGCTCGAGGCATTATTTTCTACCCCCACGCAGATCTTTGGAATACAGAATTGACGTCACATTCGTTTCACGCTTGAGTCGGTCTGAAAAGATCTACCTACGTGATGAAGGATGTAGATAAAAGTAATTTTTTACGTTGTTATGTTAATGACGCGGGATCGTAAATGACTGAACAACACGCTTATAGTCCTGAAGGAAGACACACATTTTAAGATTTTGACGTTTTACGGCAAAAATTTTTGCTTGTCTTGCAGTTTTCTCCGCGGAAGGAAGAAAAAAAAATTAGGGTAATGTGATAGCCGACAAAATCCTTTCCTGATATGTTTATGAACTGTGGGCGGGTTGTGGGATGTTATAGAATGCTATCTTGTCATTGGTCATCATAATTCTGTCACCGCGACTTCTCGTGCACGAGTTGCCAAGTGATTGTTTTGTATTGTTTTCTTAGCCAATCAGAGCATGTAAATTATCAGTGAGACATGATATGTTCTTGTCGTCTTCGAAGTTGGTTTCACTTCAGCGAGGAAGAGAATTCGCTGTGTTTGCCCGGCTTGATCAGTAAAATCTCAGCAACGTTTCAAGGACGATTTAGTATTAACCTTTCCACAGATAACTGATATTGAAGATATGGAGCTTAAAAACAACTGTCAAGTTCTTACTTTTGATCAAGTTAATCGACTTCACAACGTTCTCAATCAAACCGTGTTCATTCACGGCCGAGGAAATTTTCCTACACTCGAGGTGCCTCTGAAAGACTTGGTAGAGACAGTGACAGCAGGTCTAAAGGACGAAGGATTGAAAGTGCGAGACCTACGATTGAATGGAAGCACTGCCAGTAATATTCTAAGCCGAGAGGCTAACTGTTCCTACAACGATATCGATCTGATCTTTGGTGTGGAGATTCGCTCGAATTCCCACTTGCAGCAAATTAAGTGTGTCGTATTGAACTCGCTTCTCAACTTCTTCCCCAGCGGCGTTTCGAAGGAACGAATGAATAGCTGCACTCTCAAGGAAGCTTATGTCCACAAAATGGTCAAAGTCTCCACTGACAACGATCGATGGTCGCTCATTTCTCTCTGGAACAACGAGGGCAAGAATGTCGAACTTAAATTTGTCGACTCGATGCGTAGGCAGTTCGAGTTTTCGGTTGATTCGTTTCAGATTATCCTCGATTCGTTGCTTGGCTTCTACAAGCTGTCACCAGTGCCGATGAAGCCAAATTTTTTCCCCACAGTTGTGGCCGAGTCAGTCTACGGGGATATCAAAGTTGCTCTCTATCATTTAGACAACAAACTGATCGCTACCCGTAACCCAGAGGAAATCCGCGGAGGCGGTCTTCTGAAGTACTGCAATCTTTTGGTGCGAAATTATCAGCCTGAAAACTTCGAAGAAATCAAGGTGCTCGAAAGATACATGTGCAGTCGCTTCTTCATCGATTTCAACGATCTTCATCAACAGCAGCAGAAATTGGAGAGCTACTTAGCGAATCACTTCATCGCGGACGAACGCGGTCAATATGAATATTTGATGGTTCTCTACCATATTGTTTCTTCCTCGACGGTTTGCCTCATGGGACACGAACGAAAACAAACCCTTCGTCTAATAGACTTCTTGGCCAAGCAGCACTGCTTCTTGAGCTATGGTCCTGTGGTGTATTATAGCAACAAGACGTACTCTGTCGCTCCGACAGCCGGTTATATGCCATTCAACGACACGCTCAATCGCCCGCCTTACATGTATAACAATCTAGTTCCTTGTTTTTAGTGCTGGCAAGATCGAAGAGGCACTGAATTTCAGCCAACTATTAGAAGACTGTCATCAGGGTTCAACATATGTTTGACCGGATAATGGTCATTTACGTAGTAATCGTATTTTTATATCGAAGGACTTGGTTTTTTCATTTGAAACTATAAAATATATATATGTATAAAAAAATGTAACTTCGTTGCAACATTAGAGGAGACCGTGTTATATGTTTATAATTGTAATATAAAAATCAGAGAGAGATGATATTAGTTTTGCTGCGTGAAGAAAACAGACTTAAAGAAATCGAAAAATATTCTCCTCGTTCGAGATGTTGGCCAAAATGTGTTATTTCGCAATTCAAGGTTATGCCGCATTGAAATAGCGGTATAAAATAAAATATATCACTGTTTGTTGCGGTGAAAAACAGTAACAAAAAACAAACAGAGAGATTGTAGACTTAATGTTGTACTCTTACTATAAACTTCGCTGCAAGATGTTCTGTTGAAAAATATATGTTGAAATATATTTTTACTGGAGGGTCTCGTCGTTTCTGAGTTTGCTTCCGTTTGACTGACCTATTGATTCACAAAAATTTCGAAATTTGATCTCTTTATTGCTTGTTTCCTTGAGAAATATTTGATTTCCCTGGATTTATCGTAGCACTGTTTCCAGCTTGCCGTAGCGGACGGGTAAATGGTTGTCATGAAATTGGCGCTGTTGTTCAAAAATTTGCCTTCATTCCGGAGTCGACGGACAGTTTGATGGTCTTTAACTCTGTCAGCCAATCAGAGAACGGTCATTTGTTCTTTTGACCAATCAGAGCTCATATACATTTCATGACTTGAATTGCAAAGAAAATATTTACAATTGAGAAAATTGAAGGGATTTATTTCTGTTCCAATTTTGACTTTCAATAAAATTAATGGAAAAGACTAAACATTGATCGTAAAAAGTGGAAAAAAACAGTTTTAATTTGAGACGAACGGCTCAGGAACTCATTTCTAATTGGAGGAGTTACAGTACCCGTAGCAACTTATGAGGTTGGGGATCAGGAGAAGGAGAATTTTTAGAAACATTATATTGGGAATCCTTTGAAAACTAAATTCGTCATGTGTTAAACTTCCTTTTTTTTCTCTGCCCGGATTTTATTTCTATTGACTCAAAAACAAATGATAACAACAAAATCCAAAGTACAGTAGAACTGGTGATGATTTTGGACAGTGTTGTTCCCTAAAACGTCAATCATTTGTTTTGTTGATTTCGTGTTTTGGTTTGCCTTGCGTGGGTGGGACAACGGCTCTGTTCCCTCGGTTGCTGCAAAAATACACTTAAACAGCCTAAGGACTGTCTTCTCTCGTGTAACAGGGATATATCTAGAAATCTAACAAGTGTAGTCCGCAATAAAAATTCTGGGGAAAACGGCGGCATAGAAAAATTCCCTGTAGATTTATTGTAGCCTGATGGGTACCTTTGTGATAAAGTATAATTTATAGAAAAATTCCTGGCTCTCGGAAATAGCTCCTAGCAACTTCAAGAAGTTCTTCAAGAGGCAAGGAATTGGATGGCAATATAAATTTTGCTAACAATAGAAGACTAATAGGGTTCTGCTATAACTGGCCTTTGGGGAATCTATTTTAATGTTTTGTTATTCTCCCTTAAAATCTTTTTCAGTTAAAAGAGCCTTAAATTGTAGTCGTTTAGACCTGGGAATTGAGATGGACAGGCAGTTCGCTACCGGCAACTACATTAGTTTTTAATGCCTTTCAAAATCAACCCATGGGTTTCTCGAGATTTTGTACGTGCGCAAAATGAACAACAACATTCTTAAAATTTTTCTCTTCAAGTGCTTCGACTTGAAGTTTTGGAGATCCCCATGTGGTTAAACACAGCATCTATTTGGGCTTCATGGTTTGTAAATATCGATCGTTTTGTTAACCTCAAACGAAAAAAATAGATACTGAATACACACATGCATATAATGCGATGTGTGGCCTCGAAGCGTCTTGTTCACCAAACAATATGATGGATTGTTTTTGAACATCAATGCACACTGGTAGAGGGAGTGGAAGTAGACTTACAATACGATGCAATACAATACGATATCAGTTCCGGGGTCTCGGTGTTGATTTGTGACATTTATGTGAAGTGAACAGGGAACTCGATATTTTGTCTAATTCGTCTATTTCGTCTAATTTTTGCCGCTCGGGATTCCATGAACGGGGATTTTCTTCGGTTATCAATGTACATTCTTAGTACGTTATACGAAAGATTTTCATGGCCTGTAGACATCCGTTTTTGGCCAAAACTGGAAGATAAAAAAACAAAGAAAAACATGCGTTATCAGATTTTTCCGCATTACTGGGGAAGCCGATGTATGCTAGCCCCAGTCTCAGACCCCAAGATAGTCATGAGTACATGGTAGTAATGTGCACGATCATGAAGAAGAACCGATTCGAAAAACGAGCGGCTTGTTTTTGCTTGGCTTGTTTTCGCGTCCTACTATCTGAAAGCCTTGCAGAGGCTAAATTTACGCGGCGTCGTCAATTTTCTCCGTTGCTGACCCGGATTAGTGTGGACAGCCTTTTCCCCGGGGGGGGCTCCCAGTGTAAAAGTGACGGGGATGCTCGCCGTCTCGCGTTTGGGTGTAATTTGTAGATTTTGGTCTCACTTAGGGTGTTTGTGAAGGAAAGTTACTATAGTTGCCCATTCAGGTATCGCTTAGTACTGTGCATAAAGAAATTTACAAACAAAAAATGCCCTGACACTGACCACACAGAAATCTCCCTTAGGGGCCGAGTTTAAGCTTGAGCCACACCCACATTGGTCTCCCTTAGGGAGGTTTAATTTGAATTTTCCGACGACTATCCACTCGTCACTTTTCAAGTATGGGAGTACCCCTCGGGCTGCTTTCATCAATATATATTATGTACGACATATTTACCATATGCTGCCGTAGCTCACCACGATCGCTCGGCGCCATTGCGGTGAAAAGAGCACTTTTTTTATAGACCACCATGATTAGGCGCTTTTATTTTTAAAATGAGTCTTCGGCCAGTATCATGATTGTGGTAAAAAGTCTGATCTCCTGAGTCTGATCAATCGGTGAGTTTTCATACAAGCCGGTACAGTCACTAACCGTATTCCAATTTTAAAAGTTTATTTCTCGAATTTCACAAGGCTTCCCTTGTTTGACCACCGGCCGAAGTAGTGAGAGTTAAGAAGATGATAATAAGAAATATTTTAAAACTGGCTTCTTCGCGTGGCTATACACTGATCGAGGATTTGATCAAAGGGTCGTGAAATTATTAATTCAGCCTTTTAAAAAATTTTAAGGTCACTACGTACGTAAGGCGTTGAAAGTCACTCCTTGGAATAACAAACGACATTTACTAGTCTAAAGCTAAGGTGTATTACTCGAGGATACGGCGGGCAGGGTCATTTGAAGATATCTGATCTCCGATCGGTTGAATGGGGAAGGTTCTAAGGGCCTAAAGTGTTGTTCTACCTTACGGCTCTCTGTGATATTCTGCCTTAAAAATACAGCCAACATGAGATGGCGGAACCTTTATCTCGCGTGCAGCTAATTAAATTTCCGCTGGCACTCAAGTTTAGCTCTAAATCTTACACCTGAGTGCACACGAAGATATTTTAGACTGCAAAACAATCCGCTTTTTTGTCAGTCAGGAACGGGCGAATACCCAAACAAAAGATCTGAAGCGAGAGTGACAACGAAGTCTAAGTTTATTTGCACGTGATAATTAGGAAGGGTAGGGAAATAAAAAATAAAGTAAAGATAGAAATATATAAGTAAATAAACGGTTACCTTTCATTATTGAAGTCCCGTGAACAGATATTGTGCAAAAATAATTTTCAGCTCGGATGTTACATGAATTTTTGTTACGATGCATGAGTGATCGACAATTTGCGTACACTGAGCACCTAGACAGGAATAGTTTGTAACACAATTTAGCTTAGTGTAGTGTGTAACACAATTTTCCTCAAAGCATTGTGATAACTCTCTATGATGAACAATAATATTCATTTACGACCGGAAAAAAATATCGATCCCTTCTATTACGCGCACCTCAAACCACGTAATAACAATTTCCTCAGTTTATTGAGTGTCATTGAATGAGTGCAATTTTTCGTAATTGTCAGAAACAATTAGATTAACGTATCATTTTCAGTGGCATAATTAAATTTACAGCCGGCTCCTGAATTTACCCACTCCTAACCAGTGTATTCAAAATAAATTTCTCTCATTAGTTTTTCAATTCATGGCAAATTGAAATGTACTTTTACGCTTTAATTATGAGGGAAGTTTGAGCTTCACGCCTCGGTTTGTGACGTCACTCACTCGCTTCATCGCGCGGCAGCTGGTCTTCGTGGGAGTGTAACCTCACAGCAAATATTAATAATTAGTTTTTTATTCTTTTCTTTCATTGAATTGTTTCTATTATTATTTCTTGTATTTATGGGGTAACTGTGTTTGTTGAACCAGTTGAGGTTGGTTTGTTGCATTGTCTGATTTTCAAATCATTTGTTTGCAAACTGACCGTGACTTTCGCGCGCGCTGACTAATTATCGCTAGTTTTATACGGCTTTGGCAAAAACGTACTGGTCAAAAATCTAAAACAAAAACCTTGCCAACTAAAAACTAGTATGCTGTACACATGATCATACAGCTGGTTATACAAAGGGAGGGGGCGGCTGTACCCCCCCCCCCCCCCCCCCCCGAAAAAAACGTGAACGCCAAAAAAGGAAGGAGCAAGTTATGATGATAGCAAAAATCAAAATCTAAGGCGTAACAGTTGTGATAATACGAGCACGATCCTCGAACCGGAAAGCCGCAAAGTTAAAGATAAATGAGAACTTCCCGCCCAGCTTCCGGATTGAAACTTCCGGGTTTGGCTTGTATTAGTGCCAATCTCTCTCGGTTAAAAGTGGAGAGACTTGACTGAGACCCAGAGTCAATTTCAATATGGCGGCGGCTGCTCGAAGCCTGAGAAACCTTCTAAGCGCAAGGAATTATCAGTTGGCGGGAACATTGAAACCAAGAGCGACACTACAAAGGTGTTGCAGAGTGTATGCCTCTACATTCTCATTTGTACCGGATTCACCTTCGCCTCTCCTTGGTTAGTTGAACAATTACAAAAATCGCCTTGCATAGACAAGCTTAATTTGGTACATAATTCATAAAGCTGACTCCGATTTCAGTGAGGCTGTGCATTAAAAGTTAATCTATTCAAATTAAAAGATAGTTCAAATAAGAACAATAAGACAATAATGCAAATAATTAACATTGTGTTATACATCGTAATCACTGTCTGTCTTCTCTTTGGCTAAGAGCCTACGTCTAATTTCGGAAATCATCGGAACCTGCAGATTAGTTAGTTTACTGCTAGCAGATTAGCTACGTTTCTCTAGGTTACACACCCAATGCATGATTTCCAAGAGCAATGTCAAACTGTGTTCCATACGATGCTGTGTTTGTCCTTATTTTCTTCAAAACAATGTATAATAAAACAATCATTAAATTCGGTTTTTTGTGATATCTGTAATAATGAAGGCCTTGGTAAGTGTTACCAGCCTCAGCCTTCGGCTCAGCTGATAGCACTTATATACCTGCCAACTCTCACGCCTGCGGGTTGAAAACTTCGATCTCATGCCGGCTCACGCCTGCAGGCCAGTTTCTCACACCTGATTGAAAAATGTGAGTTGTTGCCCTTCCAAAAATATGTTAACTCAGACCCATGTAAGGAACGAAAACCATGTGTAAATGAATAAATAACAATACCTTCCTCGTGATCTGTGATTTTGTGGATAAGCGTTTTCTCAGTAACTTCGCCTTCGGCAGACTTCGGACGTCTTCGGCAGACTTCGGACGTCTTCGAAAGACTTCGGACTTCTTCGGAAGTCTTCGGACTTCTTCGGGAATCTTCGGAAATGATTGTGTCGTCTGCAAAAATCCCAGAACTGCCAGGATAAAAATCTCACGCTTATATCTCAGAAAAAGTTGGCAGGTATACACTTACCTCGTCCTTGATTATTCTGGATGTCACAGAAACTTCATCCAATAATAATTGTTTGTAAGCTCATCAGGCTATTGCATTTAATAAATCTTGCATTTAATTTTCTCTTGGTATAGCGCTGGCCCTAAGCCTAATTTTGTTAGCGGAAATATTGTCCTATAATAAATCAGCCCTTTGCCGTAGTGCCAGCCTTGCATTCAGTTTTGTTTTATTTAATAACTGTATGCGCACCTCCCGGTGCAGGTTGAGGACAGGTGGAATTCCTCAGGAGAAGGCCAGGATCCTTGTATTTTTTCTATTATTACTAAGAAGAAACCTCTTTACAAGCTAACCAAAAACCTGCAATAACTCACTTTTTATACAGACAGTATTTTCTAAACTTACAATTTTAAATACACTGTCCTTGTTGTTGTTTAATATTATCATCATCATCATTGCCATTGTCATTTTATCATAATCATCATTATTATTGTGATTTTATATGTCAAGTTTGAATTTTTGGCTCTGCCTTATTATTGTTAAATGATGATGTTTTTTTGTGGCAAGAATTGCCTGTCTATTATTCATTCATTTGTACTTTTTCTCATTTTTTCATCTTTTTTTTTTATCAAAAAATTTAGGGCATTTATTGACTTGATCAGAGTAATGTAGGAAGAAGAACTTTTGTTTTCAGGATGATTTATTAAACCAGCACAGTTTTGATGATAGGCATGCATTTTCCCGGGGGAAACGATTTATTTCTCAAGAAAAATAATACAATAACCACTTACACCAACAGCAGTTTGTGCCAACTGTCAGTGCTTGCATGTGTAATTTAAGCAAAGTTAGTTGAAGTTTTTAGGCAATAAAAATGGACCAGCAAAAGGTTAGTTTGTTGAATTTTGGAAAAATTATTTTTTGACTGTGGCCTACAACCAAAAGTTTTGCATTTTTGTTTCAAAAGCACAGAATGAGCAGGGAATTTTGTTGGCCGTTTGACTGCGTCTTTGTGTGAGGATGCATTTTGAAAGTGCAAATTTTGTTTCATCACAAAAGAAAGCAGGACAATGTGTGTACTTCATGAAAGAATGTGGTGTGTTCCATGATGAATTTGATCCTCGCTCTAGAGATAAGTCAAGTGACAATTAGTTCATTTTATTTCTTGACTCAAAACTTTGGTCTTGAAACTCAAGACCTGATTCTCAAGGCGAGATTCTGTTCTCGAAAGTTTATTTTGAGAATTAAGAGTCAAGTCTTGAGGATTAAGATGGGAGTGACTGTCAATTTTCTTTTTAAAATGTTCACAAGGCCTCATCAGCTTTTACCAAACATGATCATCTAGCTTCCAGAAGGTGAACCAATGCAACCTATGTTTGACAAGAAGACATAAAGATATTTTTTTAACAATAAAATCAAACTAGCTCAGTCAACTCAGGTGATGCTCAATTTATTGATGAGGCAGTTAAATACTCTAGATTTATAGCGTAGTATACGAACGTCTTATATAATAGTTTCAAAACTCTCTTCTTTTAGGAGAAACACAAAAGATGAACTTGTGTCAGTCACTGACCAGTGCTATGGATCTTATTCTTGAATCTGATTCATCTGCAGGTAATTTGCATTCATCTGTTACACATCATATTATAGATAATTAACAAGTAGGTGACCTATAATAATCATGATCTGCTGGGTTTAGTGTAGTCCTGAATAGCACTGTTGTTGACAGTAACTGACATTTCGAAAATCCGTGCGGTAATCATCTTCAGAGTCAAAGTGAGTTGTATCATATCAGTTGATTGTATAAAACTCTGGTTATTGACCTGGATCTTATTCTTGAATCTGATTCATCTGCAGGTAATTTGCATTAATCTATGTTACAGGCTTTCTTAATAAAGTAACCAACAGTTTTTTTAAAAATTGCACTGTCGATCTTTTGAGGATTATTAATTTTAATGCAAACGTCTGAATCAACTTTTAAAAGCTATATTTCAAAGCAATTTTTTTTACTAATTAGTCTTGCTTGCGTAAGCAGCAAGACTTATAAATTGCAAAGCGTTTTTTGCCATATTTAGGACACAAAAAGGGGGTCATTGTGCAAGGCTTTCCTAGCGAAGACCGTGGAAACTGGGACTTAAGAATCTTTGCGTGATCAAAGCCATGCATGTTTTGCAAAGAAAGCTTAGGAAAGCTTAAATTTAGAACTTTTCCAAAATGTGTCGGTCCACGAATTCTATCACTTAAAAGCGTTGATTACTTTGGAACAAGTGAACACTACTGAGTAGTTGAAAAAAAAATAGGAATCTTAATTAGCAAAACTGCGATGGTCTGGTTTTGTAAACTTTCATGGTATGCAAATGGGTCTTGTGACAAGCATGCAGTTTATTTTCGGCGATGATTGAAATGACGTGCCATCTAAATTACTTTTTTGATCTCTGACAATTATGTGATTTTTCTGGAATTGGGGCCCTTGAATTTTCGTTTATTAGACACGTGTATAACCTGCGACCGCAGACGTATTTTTGGTTGTCGCCAAAACACACGTACTAAATCAATTCAGAAACAAATGTAAAGAATCGATGTTGATAAAGGAGGAAGTAAAAAACTTTTAGAGAGTAAATCCTGTTAGGTGTAGAATTAATTGCCTCCTCATTTCTTGATCTAATCTCCAAGCAAGCGAGACTGAATGCCGTTCTAGTTTGATTTGTTCTAGTCTTTTGGAAGCCAAAGCCTTAAAAAGACGTGTAGGGGTTTTCTCAGTTTTGATTGCTATCAAAAGTTACAGAACAAATTGGAAATAGTCCTTCCCTTTTGTCCTTCAGGAACGCCGTGTCGAGTCACGACTTTCATGTGAAAGAAAAACGTTCCCGATTATTCATCCACTGAATATGGAAATTCCTGCAAAAACACCGTAGGGCTGTCAATCAAAAGACTAACTTTTACTTCCAGTGTAAAAAAACACCATTTCTCCGCCATTATTGACTCTCTTTCAAAATTTCTTTCTTTATCATAAAGATCACACTACTACTATTACTTTGAGCCAAAAATCAAAATTTTAACAAGATTTTTCATCTAAAGGTATCTGGTGTTAACAAAAATGGTATTTTCCCCTTCTAGTGATATTCGGAGAGGATGTTGCCTTTGGTGGAGTATTTAGATGTACTGTTGGATTAAAAGACAAGTATGGTTAGTATAACTAATCAGTTAGTGCGCAGCTCTTTGAAAACCTCAGATTTCATTGGTTTCTCATAACATGCAGCTCCGTTAATTGTTTTAGGGATAGAGTCATTGTTTAATATATTTCTATGTCTAATGTTTTCACAGCCAATACTGTGAGGCCTTGTAAAGAGTTGCATGGCACCGCTAACTAATCAGCTAATGACATATACACTCAACTATATTAATTATTGCAGACCACAAGTTAAGCCTCTTTTTTGCTTTTTAGCGATAGTCTGTAAAAGTGGGATATGAGAAGAATGTGGTGTCCAGCACGTTGGCGCCACAGAGTTTGACTTTCATAAGACAGTGGCTTTAAAGGATTAAATACCTTTGTTGTTTGTATCGACTTTGGTTTGTGTTGCCTCATTGTTGTTATCTAAGCAAAGAACTGAATCAGTGTCTTTGTTTTTCATTTGTCTTCATACCGTTTCTAGGTAGCCTTCTGTAGTGTTATAAACTGTACTTGTTCTTTGTTGTTTTTCTCAGTCATCCATTTCCTTTATCACAACTATGATATTCCTCCCCAAAGCCACATTAAGTTCTAAAATTGTATTTTTAAATGGAATTTTTAAAAGCACTTTTTTTGAGATTGACTGGAAGAGTAACAAAAACGTGTTGAGAAATCTCTCCTAATAGTTTATTATTAAATTTATTATTTATTATTAAGGCAATTTTCTACACATGTACATATCACCTAAAATCAATTCTGATTATAGTTAAAAAACTTGTATGATGCAGAGTTAAATTCTGCAAAACTATGAAGTATTTGCAGTAATTTAGATTCCTCTTATACTGTGAACTTACAGCAAATTATGGCATTTTTATGTCAATATTTGTGACGTCATTTCACTGCTAAAATGACATATTTTTATTCTCTAGTAACAAGTTTATCCATAATAAGCATGAAATATTGATTAAGATAACCAAAAAATGTCTCTGGATATGTTTTTGACCTTTGTTTTTCAGATTCTTGCCCTGTCTATTACCAATGGACATCACAATCAATCTCCCTCAATGAAAGTTCTATATAACAAATACTCCATTCTTCATTAATTACCCTTATAATGTTGTTTTACGTTACTGTAGGTAAAGACAGAGTGTTTAATACACCAACAACTGAACAAGGAATTGTTGGTTTTGGTATTGGGATGGCAGCAGCCGGTGCTACGGCGATCAAGGTGATCAAGTAAGTTAAATTACATCAATATTTTTTCCTGAGTATTTTAACTACAGTCAAACCTCCGTATGTGACCACCTATTGTAGCATTAATCCAAACATTGAGTGTTTCTCAGTCAAAGCCCTACTGTTGGAACCTGTTGCAAACAACCACCTAATACTTTTGGGGGTTGATAGTCTTATCATTTTCTGTAGTCTTAAACCTCTTGTAAACGACCACTCCTTGGTGCAATATGGTCTGATCTCTTCATTCGCTGTGAGTACTCTAATATGCTACTCGCATACAAGAAGCTTTTAGCAATAACATGGAACTATATATATACACATATCATAACTTAGAACTTTCATGAAATTTAGCTTAAATTTATTATGTCCCATAAAGTAGATGAGTCTGGACCTCTTCTCAGAAGAAACCCCCCGTGGTTCAATTCTTAAAAGCAATCACCTCCTATAAGCGACCACCAACTCTCCCCATCTGGGAGTGGGTGGTCACAAAGTAACAGGATTCATACAGGTCTTGGAAAACCTGGAAAGTCATGGAATTTAAGGATTTCATTTTCCAGGCCTGAAAAGTCATGGAATTTTGTTTTCGGTCATCGAAAGTCATGGCAAATTAAAGTTTTGTTTGATAGATCAGTTTATGATAAGGCAAGGACAATGTAAGATACAGTAATATAGAGAGGAGTAATTAAACAGTGCTAACGGCATGCATTTTGGTGGACACCAGAGTTTGTGTCTGTTGAACTGTTTAAAGTCAAAAAATACCCTAAAACAAGGAAAGTTTTGAAAATTTTTGAAAGTGACAGCTAAACCTATAATTATGGAAAACTTGAAAAGGTCATGGAAAAAGCCACGGAATTTGAAGCGCTCAAACGAGTACGAACCCTGAGTGAGGTTTGACTGTGTAATTCAAATATGCAGTTTCATTTAACTTGATGCCAAAATAGAATATCACTACTATAAATGACTGATTAAGCGCCGCTACTTGAATGAGCCCCGTCCTCGAATAAGCACTGCACCTTTATGGAAAAAAGTTAATAAACATTGCTCTTGAGTAAGCGCCGCGGCAGGTATTTACAAATTAATGCCCAACCTTTGTTACGGCACTTGATATAAAGAGATATCAACACCATGTTGCTTGAGAAATAAGACCTTGACCAACTCGTGAGTTCTTAAGTTTCAATCTAGGGAAACTCTTGAAACTGGGTTCATGTGACAGTTTGAGGTGTACATATTTTATATTAAATTGTGCATACCTAGTACGCACCTCACTTAATTCTCTCCATATTCCGGGAATCCCCTCAGTGTTTTGTCTGTAGTTGAAATAAGTGCCGCTGTCAAATAAGTGCCGCTCTCGTATAAGCGCCGCACCTATAACAGGGAAAATGAAGTAAGCGCCAGGGTGCTTAATCGATCATTTACGGTGCTCTTTGTGTTTTTTTCTGTAGTGCCAATAAGGTGAACTGTTTCCTTTGGTCAAACATTTCCTTTATTCTAAAGACCTTTATAATTTTATTCTAATTTAGCAGGCTTTACAGGCGACTCCCAATATTACCTTCAAGGGAAATCAAAAAGGTTCGATTTATCGGAAGTTTGGTTCAAATAACCAAAAATAAGGAAATGGGGTGGGAAGGAATGCAAGTTCCATACACACTTCACTTCAAGGGCAGCAAGAGATAATTTTGATATTTGGAAACAAAAAGACAAGACTCCTGTCACTGTTTGTACTTAAAGGGCTTCTTTTTTCTTGTTTTACTGTAGCTTGTAAATGAAGCTGCAAAGTTTAGATACCGTTCAGGAAATCTTTTTAACTGTGGCAGCCTCACAGTGCGAGCTCCTTGTGGAGCCGTGGGACATGGTGCACATTATCATTCTCAGTCAGTGGAGAGCTTCTTTGCTCATGTACCAGGACTAAAGGTACAAGTTTTTTTGTTCTCCTTGGTTTAGCTCTGTGTAGTTCATTTTCACCCATTTTCACATCGGAAATGCCAACTGAAGCTCTACTGGATGGTCAACAAAAATGGAAAAATTTGGTGCAAATAATCTGGAACCCTTTCCCACCCCCTCCCCCAATCACATATAGTTTATTTGGCTTGTTTTAGTTACCTTGAATATGGCACAACATTGTTCAGGGTGGAGGTGGGGATTGGGGGAGATTAGGCTTTATTTATGCCACCAACATGTAAGTAAATTAGTAATAAATTTATTTCGAAAGCCAAATGTGTGCCTAGTTTAGCTTGAAGTTGCAGTTAACGTGGCATTTGTTCCAGAGGTCTGATCTAAATTCGTTTTTTTATGTGTGAGGATTGCTTTGTGTCAAGCATTTTTGCATGGAATGAGAGTCGGAAGGTGTGCCTTTTGACTTAATTTGTATAGGTTTTCGTACTTGCATGCATGCACGTGTTTGCATTTGTTATGCTTTAAATACATATTAACTATTTCTGTAGTCCATTTTGTGGTTTTGCATGCTAAATGATGTTTTTTTTTTTCATTTTTAGGTTGTCATTCCCAGAGGGCCTATTCAAGCCAAAGGACTTCTAATTTCATCTGTCAGAGACAAAAACCCAGTCATCTTCTTGGAACCCAAGATCCTGTACAGACAGGCAATGGAAGAGGTGGCAGTTGCAGAGTATGAGATATCACTCTCAGAGGCTGAAATACTTGAGGAGGGTGAGTCTAGGCTTTGATTTTGGTCGCAATTTTTGCTTCAAGCAGAGAATTGACCATTTTGAAACTACTCAGAATTGTGTAGGATCACTGATGAGCCATAAACTTTAAATTTAAAAATTGCTTCCGAACATGGTTGCCCGGGGGAGCAAGGAGTCGAGGGTACACAGGGAAGCAAGACGGTGAAGGGAGGCAATGATGGTCTAGGGGAGCAAGGATGGAGCAGGAGAGGTAGGATGGTGCAGTGGAGCAGGGATGGAGTTGGGGAGCAGGGATGGAGCTGGGGAGCAAGGATTTTGCAGGGGAGCGAGGATGGTGCTGTGGAGCAGGGATGGAGCTGTGGAGCAAGGATGGTGCAGGGAAGCAAGAATGATGCTGTTGTAAAAGCACTTGGCTGTCACCGATGTGGCCCGGATTCAACTCCCGGCATCAATGCCATAATGATATGTTGGTTGTCTTCTTTGTTGCAAGAGGTTTTTCTGCAGGTACTCCGGCTTTCCCGTTCTTCAAACACTAAATTTGTACATTCCAATTGGACTATCATTATTAGTAAATCCCCCCTCCCATCTAGAAATGCCAATAAATAGTTACTTTAGCTTCATGCTTTCCTTACAGGCTGAAACTTTCTATGGAATGTTCATGGAAATAATCTAGAACTTGATTGTCCCTTGTGGGACAGTAGTGGCAGAAGCCACACAAAGCCCAAAGCAATAGTTCAACCCGGTTTCCTAAGGATAAAGAACTGAGGAGCATTACTGCGTCTCTATGAACCCATTATCAGTTTACTTACAGTACTCCGTCTCCCCTCCATATAGGATACAAGGACCCCACCAGTCCAACAATTTAGGATCACATCTAAAGGACCCAAAAAGAATTTATACACCAATTTCTGTTTGTTTAGCGCATCTTTGAACAAATGGTTGAAAATTGAGAAAAGTGGGATTGGTGCCCGGATCCAAAATATGGGCTAATAGCATTCAGTCAAGCAGTTTACTTAATTTCTGTTTGTTTAGCAAACATCTTTTGATTTTAAAAACAGCTACCGGAACATTTTGGTTGAAAATTATAGGTTAAAGGGTCCCAGCGGCACATCCCCACCCAGAAATTCCTAAAGTGGGGGGATTGGTGCAATCAGTCTACACTGTGAGCAGTCTCTCCTTTGCTCGAAAATCTGTGAGCAAATGAGAGTTGGTGCAGTATGTGAATATGCTAGTGGCAAAGGCGCAAGCATTGAGTTGTGCGGGCGCCAGTACAAGCTAGACTACGAGTAGTCCCCCATTTTTCCTCAGGGATATTAGAGCGAACGAAACGCGAGCGCGTTTCTCTCTCCCCGCCGCGTGTCGCGTTTTCTCGCGTGGGGTGATTTTCACGCCCGCTCGCGTTTCACTCGCTCTACTATCCCTGAGGAAAAATGGGGGACTACTCGTAGTGTAGTACAAGCAAATGGAGCTCTTTTTGCTCGTACTGGCGCCTGCACAATTAGCTGTTTGCGGCTTCGCCACTCAAATACTCACACTGCGACCAGACTCGCTCTCATTCGTTCACAGATTTTCCAACTAAAGAGGGACTGCTCGCAGTCTACAGTCAGCGGTGTAGACAAAAGGCTGAAAGAGGGTGGTGGTGTGGTTTAATAAATTTTCAATTCAAAATCAGAGCTAGCTGAAGTAGCCAATGGGCCCTCAAATAAACGCCAGCTATGGAATGCGTTCCCCCAAGTAAACGCTGCTCCCAATCAGAGGAGTGCTGCGTTTATTCGAGGATTATAAAAAAAATCTCTGTACAACTTTGTAGTCTACACAGTTCAGAAAATTGTGATTCTATCTCACCAAAAGCTAGATAGGTATTTAATCGAATAAACACAGTAAAACAATACTTTGAAACATTAATGAAGTAAAAAATGAACACATTCTTCAAACTCATCATTAAACAGTAATATTTCCTAAAAAAAAAGGGAAATAAAATTTGAACCAACCAAGGATAAAGTTTGATCACAATATGTACACAGGGTACTAGTGGGAGAGGGAAAAAGTACACCTCTCTGGTCCGCTTCCTTGCCCCACCCTCTCTTTGACTCATCCACCAGTACTCAAGTGAATTCTAGTGCTCATGTGTTGACGGGAGACATAATTTGACCGCGGGGTATACAGCAGGGCTGTCACCAAGGGTCGTAGACTGGGGGCTTTCCCCCGGCTATGATAGGCATGTCCCTAGTCTACTTTCACAGGAATTAAAAGGAAAATCGTACCACATGTGTTACCAGAAGACATGGACTGCAGGGTATGCAGGGCTGTCACCAAAGGCCGGGGACCAGGGTTTTCTCCTGGCTACTTTCATAGGAATTCAAAGGAATTATAGTAGTACAGTCGTACCTCCGCTGACGGCCACCTCTCTACAATGGCCACTTTCTTCTGTCCCCAAGTGGCCGTTGTCGAGGTGTTCAATTGTACCAAAAGAACTCCATAACTGCTTAGTTCCCCGCCTAATAACTGCATAAACCCGGCAACTAGAAATCATGGTAACAGCAAAGTGCTTGAGATAATTTTGAGACGTACTACAGATCCTGAGTACAAGTCATTCTTTGAAAAATTTGATTTCAGGTTCTAATGTGACAGTTGTTGGATGGGGAACTCAGGTGCATGTTTTGCGTGATGTCTGTAAGATGGCAAAAGATGAGCTTGGTGTCAGTTGTGAGCTGATAGATCTTCAAACAATTCTTCCTTGGGATGAAGAAACTGTCATTAAGGTATCTTAAAATACGTAGCTTGAATTTGTTTGCCCAACAGCACACACTTCCTTTGGTTGCTTCAAGGTCATGTGACATGTGACAATAAAACTGTTTCCCACCCAAAAGTCTCTGAAAGAGCGAAACAACACATTCTTTGATGTGTGTGAGCAATTACAAATGTTAAAAACTGCTTACTGAGATGTACTGTCATAAGTTTCAACACGAAGTTTTTCTTTGTGGGCTGCTATAACAAATCTCTTAATAACCAGTCCCTTGGGAAACTTGTTAATTTTGTTTCCTTCAGCTACACCTCGGGAAACTTTGAGATTCCCATGGGAATTGTCTTTAAGTGCCCATTGTTGTTTGGAATTTTAAAAGTGTTTGTCATTGCGCCAGTAGTATAATCAATGAGATAACTAGAGTTGCATTATATTAGTCAATCTTAGTATCAGTGCTTTCATGAAAAAGGTGTCTAAAAGGATCAAATGGTTTTGTGTTTTAGTCTGTTCTAAAAACAGGAAGGCTTCTAATAGCACACGAGGCTCCTTTAACTGGTGGATTTGCTGCAGAAATTGGCAGTACTGTACAGGTAATCACTAGTGAACATGTCACGTAAATCTTATTGGACAGTTTAGTGTGTAGAATATTTTTACGAGTCACACCGTATTTTGGCGAGCCCGTAGGGTGAGTCAAAATACAAGAGACGAGAAAGATGATTAAAATAAACTCATTAACCCTTTAAGCCCCAGTATCTACATACAAATTCTCCAAACTGATCACGGTACATTTCGTTAAAGAATGAGTTAAGAGAATTTGATAAAAGATCAAGGCATTTTTACTCAGGTGATCATTTTATTAATTCTCATAACTTATCTGTTGACAATGTATGGATATTGGTAGGAGAAAATTGATCTTGGTCACTATTGGGACTTAAAGGGTTAAATACGTAAAACGAGGATGCGTGACAGACTAACGTGACTCCTTTGCAAGTCCAGTTTTGCGCACGCTTTATGCAACGTTGTTGCTGATTGGTCTAACTAGATTACTCAGCAAATCAAATTTTCTCGGATTTCTCGGGTTTTCTTCGGCGCTTCAGGGTGTTGTCTGTTAGACATTTGCAAGGAAAACAGAGATGGAATGACAAATTATTGTGAGGCTTATGCCTGGTAAAACCGACTGCAAGAAGGTAAACTGAGCCGAGAAAATTGCGACGGAAAGCTAAAAATATCTCCTTCAAATTCAAGGAGTTTCAAACAGCTACTATACTCGTAAACAACGGACTTGAAACCTCACGGAGAAAATATGTACTCAAATACACATCGGGTACCCACGTTGTGATTACACATACATTACCATGTTCCTCCAGTGATATCATAGGTGACGAATTACTCCTAATTTTGGCCCGAAATTTCAGCGTTCATTTGTAATTTCACATGTGAAATTACAAAATTGCCATGGCAACCTTCCGTACGTCTCAGTGTCAAGATGGCGACGAAGTTTTAAAATGCCGTGAATGAAGATGTCAGGGCACAAAAAGACGCTTTAGAAAACCTGAACACACAAGAGAATATCAGGAAGGATTCTAACAGGTATTTTATCGAAATAGTCTGAAAAATTCTGAACTTTATAAGCCAAATTTAAGGTCTAAACATTTGAGAGAGTGGAGTTCTCGATAGATACGATCCAGGATAACATGTCAAAAATCCAAGATTGCTAGCGTTATTCGTCACCCATGATATTAATAGGTAATCAAATGGTATACTCGTGAAATTAGGGAATAATTTCACTTGCGTTTTGACCAAATCCTTTTGGACAAAACGCGCGTGAAATTATTCCCTAATTTCACTCGTCACCATTTGATTACACATACTAAACAGAGGCAAGTGCTCCCCTGGTATCGATTGACTTTCTCGTGCTTCACGCTCGTTCCCGCGACGTCGTCGCTCAAAAAAGTGTGAACTTGTCCTAAGTCGAAAAAGTCTGGGACACGAGCCCATAATCCAGAGCGAGTAGCTATTACACTAGGCTTATGTCTCGACGTTTTCACGGACCGGTTTATTTTTAGATATATTTTAGTGCACTTCTTCCCTCGAAAATGGAAACTCTCCTCCTTCTATGAACGTATTTGAAATAAAACAACATCAAAATTGAAAACTAAACGTGATTAAAAGGTCCAAATTACCATTTTTAGGACTAGGAATTGTTTACTGGTTTGTGGGACTTATGAAATATTATAAATTCGCGCCAAAGTCGTCCTAAAGGTAAACTTGGTTGGTGAAACGCCGTACGACTCCATCGCGAGTACATGGAAGTTGCTCACTCCAGGTTATGGATAAATCCAACAAGAATCGTTATTATTCTAAAGTGAAGGATTCTTATTAGTTCAGTTATGTTAAGGCTAATTAAAAAAGATTTTCGAATCTCATAAAAAAAAGATAACGTTTTTCTTTCTTGGGGAGAGTGTTATTTTTTAAATAGAAGAAGGTAATTTATCGTTGAAAATTTACCCTCCTTTAACGAGATTTTCCCTTTCCCATCCTAACAACTGCTGTTTTCTCCATAACTTACACTTTCTAATTTTCAATCAGAAGAGTGCTGCGTTTATTCGAGGATTATAAAGAAAATCTCTCTACAACTTTGTAGTCTACACTATTCAGAAAATTATGATTCTATCTCACCAAATGTCACATAGGTATTTTAGCGAATAAATACAGTAAAACAATACTTTGAAGCATTAATGAAGTAAAAAATCAACACAGTCTTCAGACCCATCATTAAACAGTAATATTTCCTTAAAAAAAGGGAAACAAAATTTGAACCAACCAAGGATAAAGTTTGATCACAACATGTACACAGGGTACTAGTGGGAGAGGGAAAGAGCATACCTCTCTGTTCTTCCTCCTTGTCCCCCAGCCGTCACTTCCCCCCCCCCCCCTCTTTGACTCACCCATCAGAACCCAACTGAATTCTAGTGCTCATGTATTAACAGAAGACGTAATTTGACCGCAGGGTATTCAGCAGTGCTGTCACTAAGGGTCTTAGACTGGAGCTTTCCCCCGGCTACTATAGGCATGTCCCTAGTCTACTTTCACAGGAATTGAAAGGAAAATCGTACCGCATGTGTTACCAGAAGACATGGACTGCAGGGTATGCAGGGCTGTCACCAAAGGCTGGGGATCAGGGTTTTCTCCCGGCCACTTTCATAGGAATTCAAAGGAATTATAGTAGTACAGTCGTACCTCCGCTAACCGCCACCTCTCTACAATGGCCACTTTCTTCTGTCCCCATAAAGTGGCTGTTGTAGAGAAGAAGAGAGAGAACTGCTGTTTTCTCCATAACTTACACTTTCTAATTCTTGATTTGTCGCAGGAACATTGTTTCCTAAATCTTGAAGCTCCCATTCAACGTGTCTGTGGATGGGACACATCCTTCCCTCATATCTTTGAACCATTTTATCTGCCGGACAAGTGGAGATGTTTTGAAGCTGTGAAGAAAATTACCAACTATTAAAATGTATGATGACACTGGACACAACATAAAGTATTTAGTGAATAAGATATTACATTACGTTTTGATACGTCTGATGCTTTCCTCTTGCTAGGGAAGCCAAGAGTTTGATAAGCACATAATATAAATTTAAAGTAAGGTATATCAATAGACAGGTAGTCGTGAAATAAGGTCGAACAGTTAGGGATGATAAGCAATTATTGGATTCAGCTTTTAAATGATCTGGAGAATTATGCAGATCGAGATCTGCCTAATTCTTCAGATAAAAAAAAAAATTGTAAATTGCTTGTTTACGCACGAAGCACATAGCAGTTCATATGAACTCGTTTAAACGTGTCCGTGCGTTCCATGAGACCTTTTTACCGATACGGCGGCCATATTGAATTTATTCGATTTAAGGAATATTATGGGATGCCCAGGGGGCATGAGCACGTTTCGTTTGTATTTTTGAGCGCTTTTCGGGACATTTTTTCTTAAAGTTTTCTTAGAATAAGATTGTAATGAGAGAGAAGATCCTTGTGCCGTGTTTGGATGTAATAATGATCGCCTTTTTCTAGTTGGTATTAGAAATATGGTCTTTCATTGTATATTTCTCGGGAAAAAGGCGATCATTATTACATCCAAATACGGCACAGGGATCTTTTTTCCCATTACAATCTGTATTCTAAGAAAACGTTAAGAAAAAAATCCCGAAAAGCGCTGGAAAATACAAACGAAATGTGCTCATGCCCCTGGGAATCCCATAATACTCCTTAAATCGAATTAATTCAATATGGCCGCCGTATCGGTAAAAAGGTCTATTGGAATTTGGAAGTGTTGGTTTTTGAGCTTCATACTAAAGCGGAATCCAGTAATTGTTGTATTGTTCATTCGAACTAATTCAGACATTCAAACATGCTTATCCAAATCCATGTTGAGTTGCCGTCTTCATTTGCCTTTTTCTTGGCAAATTCAGGATATAAAAGGATATTTACTCAGCAGATATTCTTACTGTATTCTTCAAATAGCATTTGCCATCCGTTGAGTTGTATTTCTGCTGTCTTTGCTATTTTTTTCAGTCAAAAGTTCGGCGTTTTCTTCAATTCTACGCCAAACGTTTGCCTTGTTCCTGTACGGCGTTTTCCCAGTCCCTCTTGGTCAATATCTGAATAGTGAGGCCTAGGGATTAGGCAAGCCAAACGTGTGAAAATTTCAGCCATTTTTTCCATCCCCATCAAAACACCTGAATAACCCAACCGCTTCTCGGTTGTCATCCCTTTTTCTGGCGATAGCTTGTACTTTTGACGTTATTGTGCCGTATTTCGCAAGCTTTTTCCAAATTTGGTCAATGCCAGCTAACCAGGGTATTTCAGCCAATCGGAAATGGAGAAATATTTTGAATGAACAAAAATAAAAATACAGTATTATTCATTCCAAATACATCTCCATTTTTGACTGGCTGAAATTCCCCTGGTATTTCTTCATAACCAGCTACCGTTGACCAAATTTGCCGATATCCAGTAGCTCAGCTGTTTTGATAGATCTGGAGAAAAGGGCGGAAACGAGGGATGTTAACTGCTATTTGAAGAAAATCAGCTAGACCCCTTTATGGTTTCTTTTTATCCTGAATTTGCCGAGTTATAAAGACGGAAATTTACATCGATCGAGGCAAGCATGTTTTGAAGTTTATTAGAAAATTTTTTTTAAGAATAATCTTAAAAACAATTATTGTATTCGGCTTTTGTATGATATGAAGAATTGCGAAGATCGAGGAGGGTGTTATCCGCCTCGGCCGTTGACATCCTCCTCAATCTGCGTAATTCTTCGAATCACTCGAAAGCCGAATACAATAATTGATAAGTATTTACATCCTCCTGAATCTGCATAAGGCTTTCAGGCCGCTCGACCCAGTATATTTGTAGACACACCGACCGTCCTTAAACAGTGAAATCTTTACTGCAAATCCATTATAACGAATGGATAATTTAAAATTCGCACAAAAAAGTGAGCTTTGTGCCTTAACCCTATTCATATATTCTTATGTTTTTCAAAATTGCACAAGTCTGCTTTGTTCCCAGTGGGTTGCAGAAAGGTAGAAAGGTTGATTTCCACCGTCGCGTAATTTTTACGTAAGTGGTCGCGCTTTAAATTTACGTGCGTAGATATGATAGTATAGTGGATGCACGAAAGGCGACGCGTATTAGCACGACCTTTCATGCATTACGCGCATACGCACGTAAATTTTACGAGACAAAGGTGGATTTCCACTATTGCGTAATTTTTACGTGCGTACGCACGTAAATTTTCGCGCGTAAATAAAATAGAGACAATTTATGTAAGATCACGTGTAAACTTAAAGGGTTAACCTCGCTGAACTTTCACGTTTATGGGTGGCCTTTCATACATTGCCTCTATTTCATTTACGCGCTTAAATTTTCCTGCGTTTGCACGGAAAAATTACGCGACAGTGGAAATCAACCCCAAGGGACATTTGTTTAGAGTGAGTGGTGAAACGATCCTGAAACATCCAAGAAGTAGTAAATTTGTTTGCGTCAAGTCCAGTCTTCAGTTCACGTGTAAATTTATCAGTACCATTTGTGCATAAATTTTAAGATATCTCCAAATTCCTCCAGTAAAGTTTTTTAAAACTTCGCCTAGCCGAAGATAAGCACCCACAGTTTACGTAGCGTAAAGCGTTTCCGAGAAAAAGCGCATGAAGGCTTAAATTTGATGTTAAACAATTGTGACATCATTGTCATGTGATTGTCAATTAAATCTCCAACATGATATAGTTCAGTGTAATCAATGTGTTTAAATGGATGTACAGTAAAGATCAAGCTGTTTATGTATAAGAAATTTTTATCTCATATTGACGGCAGTATAGTCAATTGTATAATCAAAGTATTTAAGGGTTTTGTGGTGAAGTTTAGGCTGATTTTAGCTACAAAGTAGCATCAGTCTTCAACTTCTAAAAACAGAATTTTTCTCTTATTTATGACAGTATAGTCAAATGTATAGTCAAAGTATATTACAGGCCGATTTTTGCCAAAGTAGCGTCAGTCTTCAACTTCTAAAAAGATAATTTTTTTCTTACTGATGACAGTATAGTCAAATCTATAGTCAAAGTATTTAAAGGTTTTGTGGTAAAGTACAGCCCGATTTTAGCCACTAAGTATCGTCAGTGGTCAACCTCTGAAAAGAGAATATTTCTCTTATTGATGACAGTATAGTGAAACCTTTATTAAGCAAATACTTAACGAAACCTCGCTAGAAGTGACCGTGTTTACAGAAAAATAGGAAAAAAATGTTTGTAACTACACTGATGCTTGGTACTTGTTCGCTATTATAATGCAGAAGGCCTGCTTAACAAAGGGTTCGCTTTATTATGACAGCCTTTACTGGGGCTGAAATTCTCCTTTAGAGAATTAGTTTATTTTAAAACCTACACTGAGAATACATTAATAAACAACATATAACAAGGTTTAAACACTTAAGAGCTGCTTTGTTTTAATAGTCCTGATGTATCCCTTGGCCAATAGCTATACCTGCTACTGACAAATGGTTTCCCTTTCAAACACTTAGTTCAGAAGACTGCATCCCTTTTCAGAACTGCCTTAAATGCATCGTCTTTTAGATATGAATTGACATCTGTAAAATGCCACTGTGAGTGTTTTAGTTCTTTTACAGACCGAAATGACAGATTTCCCTACCTTTTCATATACTTTAACTAATGAAATCCATATCCTTTCATGTGCTTAAAGGAACAGTATCCCGTTACTGCGCATGCACCAAACTTTGATTTTTGGACAGGATGTCGCGAAATCAAAAGATGCGAGGAGAGTAAGAGAACCTTGAAAAATCCGTTTGCATCGCGCGTGACCGGGTTCAATACGACACTAAAACTTCTCAGGATTACAGATCAATGATATATTGTTCCTGTTAAGTTTCGATTTGGGCAAAACCTGGATTTTTTGGCGTTACTTTTATTGCCGTTGGCCGGAGGACCAAAAGATTGGAAGCACTTTGATGCCGATTGAAGGCTTATTTCTTCTGCTAGCTTCCACACAAGCTCAGATAATTGTGAAAGGAATACGCAGAAATGAAACGGCAACAATAAAGACTGTAAGAAAGAAACCATTGAGACATTGATGTAACTGAGGAGATCTTGCGGAGGGGAGCTTCGTGAAGCAGAATGTTTTGCAACGACGCGTTAGTAAACTTTTTTAAATGAATCTCCCTAACGGCCGACAAAATCAAACAAACAGGCGCTACATGTTTAGAAAAACTAGTGCCATGAAATCATAATATAATTTTTGACTAACCTTTCTGATGATTCATAGCGTTGAGATTGCATTTTTATTTATGTCTTTCAAACGTTTGAGGCTAGAACGCGAGCAAATCAGGCAGATATTACTAGACTTGGAACAACTGACCTCTGACACGAGTTTCAAATTAGAAAATATGTTTTTAAAGCGAGCGGAACGAGATTTTCGGGTCGCGAGACGGCCCAGCTAGCGATAAAATCGCGATAAGTCTTCGAACCGCGAGCCAAATTACTATATAAGACAAAAGACTTCTTTGAAAGTCTAAAATATTACTTGAGAATATAAACAACAAATCTCTGTCGGCGGTGCTGTCCGGAAGGAAATCTTGTCGAGTCAATATGACAGTTCTATTGTCTTTTGAAGAAAAAACAGATGACGCTCGCGCGTGCGCATAATCGGGACACTGTCCCTTTAAAGCCTCATAAAGGTACCACTTTCGACCGGATTCTCTCCGTATAGACCATTATAAGGAACACCCCCCTCCCCCCACACCGGGTTTTCAATTTGGCTTTAAAGAGTAGCATGCTGTTGTTAAGGTTTCGGATGACAAGAATTTAACAACCACTGAGCAGTCTGGTATTTCAATATAGTTAAGACACTCTCAAAAAGGCCCCCATTAAAATGGTCGTGCACTGCTGTCTGAAACTTTGGGCACGGCACCCTAATGGATGGCAAACCTTTGCCAAAACTGGTCACATAGTAGAGCAGCCAAGTACATAAAGATCTCTTGTCTCCCTCGAGATTCATTACTAACTCTTTCGTGACTTTGATGAATACTTTCACGGGCAAATAAGGACTTCTAGAAAATATAAACGAGCAATTTACTGACATCACTAAAAACTCAGGCCTTATTTATCATCTGAGTTTAACTCTGAAAAATTTACTCAAAGGGCTTTCTCCTTTTATACATCACAAAATTAAAAAAAAAGATATTTTCTTTTAAAAAGGCTTACCCACCCTAATGTCCGGGAGTCACTTTCAACTTCTATTCTTCACTTAGTATTTTCAAACAATATTCTCCGTATTTTCTTCCAGCTCTGACGCCAGCACTTGCTTTCAGATTGAAACTCCTAGTTTTTATCTTGTAAATGGATTTGCATTGGGCACCGGCGCCCAAAAATTTAGGGCTGCCGGAACCATGTGAACAGGTCGTAGTCCGGTGCCCATTTTAGAGGTGCCATACGCAAATCATTTGTCGTGTAAACCGGGCTTGAGGACCCGTTACGTTCTCACGAGTCCGGACAAATTTTTGAACCGACGAATTTTTTACCTGTGCAACCCATTTACACGGAACCATGCAAATTCTTTTACAGTTCTGTTTACACGAGTCCGTACAAATTTTGGCCGATATCAGTATTTTATTTATTTTATATTATATTTTTTATCAAAGGCGCTTACTAGGCACCAGGCT
Organism: Porites lobata; assembly: GCA_942486035.1. Lineage (NCBI taxonomy): Eukaryota > Metazoa > Cnidaria > Anthozoa > Scleractinia > Poritidae > Porites > Porites lobata. The sequence goes on along the minus strand of CALNXK010000077.1, from coordinate 1,908,115 downwards.
TTTACCGCGCAAACTGTCCAAAACTTGCGCGGTTCAGGTGTTTACACGAGTCCGCGTAAAAGCCGAACGGTATACCGGTCACAAATTTTGACCCACTTCTGATCAGGTCAAAAACCTGCACACCTTGCCGTTCAAAAACTTGCACGGTTCCGCGGGTACCCTGTAAACTTAAGGCGGCTCCGTGCCGTTTTTTTTCCGTTCAAAAATTGGCCGGAGCCATGTAAACAGGTCTTTATAAGCTACATAAATTAAAACCACATTAACGGCAATGCAAAGTTGGCATTTCGGAAGCGAGCCATTTGCTCAAGCAAATCCTGTGACGTCTGAAAGCAATGCTTTTCTCCTCGGCGTTAAACTTGATAGCATTTTTCAGCTACTGCACTTTTAGGGATCACTATTATGAGGTTTCTTCAGTTGATGCTCCAGTAATGTTGCTAAAAAAACCTCGGGAGGTTGAAATTTATTTTGTCATCAGTAAGTGTCGTCACATTGTGGGTGGCCTCTCTTAAAATGGTCTACAATTGGTATAGGATTTAATGGAGCCGAGACCAATTGTGGAATTGCACACATTTTAAGCATCCTACTGATGAACAGTTACGACATAATTAGCCTGTTCCAGGCTCTCAGATGGTGGGGAAGACGCGAAAGTGAAAGGCACACAAAAAGTTGGCGGGGCGGGAAAAAAAAAAGGTGGGATAGAGAGAGAGAGCCTGTAATCATTTCTTTTACGACCTTCTTCCGCCCACTTGTGGCACGTTTGAGATAATTAGATTTCGGCTGTCAAACTTTTGAAATGTCAATGAGTTGGAATCTTTCTCAAATATCTCGCGAGATTATTTCGCGCGGCGGTAATCTCTTATGCGAGCGTGAGCAATCTGGAGTGTAAAAAGCGGGTCGGTAGGCAACAGAATCTTTTATGCGTGAATGTGATGGTTTCTTGCTAGTTCACAAGGCAGGTCTTCTGTTCCTTCCTCAGCGCTCCCACGTGTAAGGAAATCTCGTAAACATTCGTTCAACACAGAAGTCATCGTAGATTCCTCTATTTCACGCGCGTGGACGCCGCACGCCATCTTTCTGAGTGACAGGAACGACCCGCTTTGAGAGTGTTGATATAATCTGTCAAATCTGACCAATCAGAGGGTATACCAGGAGCTGGTATACCGGGACGGGACGTTTAAAAAATGATTACAGGCTCCGCCGCCCGCGTTCTCCCCAGTTTCCTCCCGTTTTATTTTGGTGTTCGCACTTTCTCAATTCGGCGGACCCGACAATCTCGGAGCCTGGAACAGGCTACGACATAATAGATATTGCGAGCAACAACAATTTGCTGTCTGTTCCCTTGGAATTGAATCGCATCGGTAGTTTTACATGTAACATGTCCTTAATGCAGAGAAACGAATTCTATAACACTCATTTTGTATTAGGTGAGTTAGAAAAAATTTCAACCAGCGGGTTTATAGCTAAGAATAGACATTCACTTGTTATTAAAGTAAATATACGGCGCGAATGTACAGTCAAAACAAACTGCTACTCTAACAATTTACACCTGTAATCTACGCCACAAAACCTGAAAGGCAAAATTATTTATCCCAAATCGATCAATTTTGTTTCAGGACTACCTGCCGATTGACATTAATTTATAACATTTTCATGTTATGAAACTCTTGGCATCCTTAGCAAGTGCAAACCATCAGACGTATCAAGACGTAACCACGGTTTACGATCATCTCGCCGCCAAGGAGTCTGTATCGTCTGTTTAAAATTTAACAGCCTTTCTTTTGAAAGTAGGCTTACATTGTCACTTGAACCTTAACTCCTTCAATTCAATGTAAATTCAAAGTGAAGGAATTTTCTTTTAGAGAATTGTCCTTTCGATAGGTATCAAAATATATGTTGTAGTTAATTTTTTATCTCAGGTAATTTTTGTTTTTCTTTAATTTTGGGTAAGGTAATGTACGCTAATGAAGTTGAAACAAAAGCAAATTAAAAACTACCTGTGATAAAAAAAATTAACAGCAACATATATATATTTGTTGGTGGCGAGGTGACTGGGCACCGTAAGCAGGGGCGTTAAGCATCAAAATAAGGAGTTAGACTGCACCAAACTTCAACGTCAGATGTAACGACGGATGATCAGATTTATACAACTAGTCCCTGGAGTTATTTTGCACATCACTTTGCTTTAGGAACACGAAGATAATGTTTCCATACAAACATGTCTTCATATACTACAGTTTCCTGGAAGGTTTCTTTCTGCCTGGGCGAAGTGTAACATCTTCTTCATTCAATCCGCAACAACACCAGAACAGTTACTGTTTAGAACAACTAGAAAATGTCAAGTTCTTTTCGTTTTGCATTCATTCATGTCGAGTTACTCTCATTATAAATTTTAAAAGCTGGTAATTTTCTTCAGAGCTTCAAAACATCTCCACTTGTCCGGCAGATAAAATGGTTCAAAGATATGAGGGAAGGGTGTGTCCCATCCACATACACGTTGAATGGGAGCTTCAAGATTTAGGAAACAATGTTCCTGCGACAGATAAAGAATTAAAACGTGTTAGTCATGGAGAAAACAGCCGTCGTAAGGATGGAAAAGGGAACATCGCCGCTAAGCGAGTGTCAAGTCTCAACAGTAATTAAGCCGTGAAAATAAAAGAACATCTCACACAAAAATCAGTTGGCCGACTATGGGTAAACTGTCTACCAACGGATAAAGGAATACTCAACTACTCACACATTTAGATCAAAACTCCATTGAAAAATTAGCACTCTCACCAGAAAAAAAAAGTCTAGTAAGAGATACGAAAACCTTTTTTAGCAGTCCCAAAACAGAGCTACTTAGAATATTTCATTTTGGAATGATCCAAGTTGTCTGTTGCAGTTATCTCAGGCGTTTTTAACTAAGTAGCCCTCATTTAGCTATGCTCGGGAAGATTTCTTTCTCTTGCACAAGTTTGTACATCAGAGTACTGTTTTCAAGAACATTTAAATTGATGACATCACTAGTGGTACATACATAGTGGTTTTCAAGCGTTTCGGGTGTAAATGAATTCAAGTAAATTAAAACTGTTGAAATCTCTAAAACATTTATCATGTTAAATCATGCGGTTAAAAGAAAACTACATGATATCAATAGTGATTACCTGTACAGTACTGCTTATTTCTGCAGCAAATCCACCAGTTAAAGGAGCCTCGTGTGCTATTAGAAGCTTTCCTGTTTTTAGAACAGACTAAAACAGAAAAACATTTGGTCAATGGAACACATCTTATTTATGAAAGCAATGATACCAACATTGACTTGTGTAATACCCAAGGCACTTTAACTAGCACGAAAAAGTTTCTGACATGCAGGATTAATAATTAAATGATTAATCACCATTTATTTATTAAATACACCATTAGGTAATCAATTACTTGACTTATTAAATCGTTGCAGTCAGCTAAGATCTAACAAAAGCTTTAGGAGGCTAAGGTGCCTTACTTCTAAGGTTGTGTGGATCACACAACGTCTAGTCTGACATAAAGTAGTGCCATACTAGTTTTGATACTTGTTTTTACAGATATCACTTTGTCAGATGAGTTTGAAAAATGGCTAAATCAGTCCACATGAATTTACAAGGAATTTGAAATTCACATCTCAAAGTATTAAATTTTATTTGATTCCCTAAAATCGTTCACTGGCCTGTTGGGCAAGTGAAGAACAGAATTCACTTGCCTGTTGGCAAAATCCACTATGCAGATACCTCTCTTGTTTTTGAAAGGATGTCTCTTTTATCTCCTATGAGTTTTCATTGGGATAGTATCTTCAAGTAATAGTCTATTAATTTCAGTAAGCAGTCAACATTTGCAAGTAACAGCATAATAGAATTTGCAATTCCACCCACTCAGAAAGTTTTGGTGGGAAACAATTTTAATATTAGCTTCCACAGGACCTCGAAGCAACTGAATGGAAGTGTGCGCTGTTGGGTAAAAAATTCCAGCGATGTAATAATACCTTAATGACAGTCTCTTCATCCCAAGGGAGAATTGTTTGAAGATCTATCAGCTCACAACTGATACCAAGCTCATCTTTTGCCATCTTACAGACATCACGCAAAACATGTACCTGAGTTCCCCATCCAACGACTGTCACATCAGAACCTGAAATCAGATTTGTCAAAAAAAAGACTAATTTGTTATAAAAAACAGATAAAAATTAGGGAGCTTTAGCATCTACGATGGTGATGGCAGGGAAAGCATCACTAAAAATGTGAATTGGTGCAGCTTCAAACTTCTCTCTTATTCCATCTTGTTCAATTTGTCAATCATGCTGGCAATTAAAATTGTTCGGGAAGACTGTATCTAAATACAGAAAGAGTAATATTAAGTATTTATTATTACTCAAATGAAAAAGTTCCATTTTGTGTTGTTCCAGTGCGAGCAGAGGCTTTTCTGGTATTCAACAGGCGTTCTCAACCGACACTTAGCTGACACATTACCGACATGCTGCCAACAGTCGGCCGACAGTTGGCCGACAAACAGCCAACGGTCAGCCAACTGTTGGCAGAAAATTTTCGCAAAAGGTGGTAAATGACAGTCGGCCACCTGTCGACCAACAGTCGACCGACAGTTGGCTGACAGTTTTTTGGGTGAGCTGTTCTTCACTTTTTCCCATTTTCTCGTGTTCACATCCTCATAAAACATGAAATTAGGAAGTATCACATCGAAGTTGGCAATACAACGACAAAGAATTGTACAAGTTCATAATTTTCAGAATGGTTTGAAAAAATAATTGATAGAATCGTTATTGATGTGCATTTTCATGTGTTTAGGTTTTCTACAGCCTCTTCTAATGCCTTAAGGCCAATTCTTTCTTAGTACTTAGAGCATTGCAACCAACTGAATCAAATCCTAGACTCACCTTCCTCAAGTATTTCAGCCTCTGAGAGTGGTATCTCGTAGTCTGCAACGGGGACCTCTTCCACTGCTTGTCTGTAAAGGATCTTGGGTTCAAGGAAGATGACTGGGTTTTTGTCTCTTACGGAAGAAATAAACAGTCCTTTGGCTTGAATAGGTCCTCTGGGAATAACTACCTAAATGAAAAAAGTAAAAACAGGAAAATTACATGCCAACTATACCATAGCCTGAAATTCATCCGATTGCTTCGAGTCGTTTTCTCCTCTCAACTGAGGGAGTAATAACGACTCGAAGTAATCGGATGAAATTCAGGCTAACTATACCACTTACTGGTAAATTAGTATAGGCAATAGCATGATTTGTAATGATACCATACCACGAGTGATATTTCAAAATTGTTATGGTATTTTCACGAACCATTAGGTGAGTGAAATTTGAGACAACTTTGAAATATCATGAGTAATATTTATGACAAATATCATGCACAAATCATGCTATTATTTGTTCATACTTCTACATGTGTACATTTTTTTGTAACGTCATCCATTTATTTCATCACGTGTATTTAATGGGCTTTATACACATGATCCAAAATCAAATTCTTAACGACATAGATTTCCAAAACATATAAAGAAAGAATCAAAGTTTTTGAGTCTTTAACCGTTTGCTTCAATGAAAGTTGTTCAAAATTACATGTAGATTTAAACATCTACGGCGGCTAGAAAGAAAGTTGACAGCCAGGGAAATGGTCAATGGTCGCCAACCTTTCATCATTGAAGAGGAAAATGATCACCACAGCTGTGTTTACAGCATCTAATCTTTGCAAGCAGTTGACAAACTCTGCTGAATTGTGCCATTGCACTCTCTGCACTGATGATGGAAAAAATGTCTCACTGTTCATTCTCATCACCTTCTTCATAATCTTCAAGGGACCTCTCATTGGCACACACTAATAATTGCTCACTGCAGTTGGTTTGCAGCTTTCAGCTTCTTCACCAAGGTTTTGTGAGTGCTGTGGTTTGTAAGCTTTTTGCCTTGTATGTCTGCCTGACTCGCCATATTCTTCATGAAGGAATTAATGCTGTTGAAGCCCATTCTTTGTCACTTATACCACACTTGGGTCTTAGGTCATTCATTCACAGCAAGGTAATGAGCCACTGTTTCGCATTTCGTCGGGTCTTCATTCCAGAAATGTTTAGAAAAGTTTAACAAAGCACCTCTGTCTACCAGTAGTAAACATCTTGGGTTGAACAACTCTTTGTTTCATGCGAAGTCCACCTTGGCAAGTTTTTGTGGGGTTTCCTCATAAGTCACGTATTCAATACCGTTGTCATTGGTGCTGACGGCAAAATCTTCAACGTACATGTTGTGGTACTCCAGACAGCCCCTCAAACCAAAGTGCTGGGGGAGCAAGAACCACATGGTCTGTATCAGTGACTGAGGAGAATGGCCTGAAAGTACTCCTTTAGACCACATCAGTTCATCGCTTTTGCAGCATTAGGCCTTTTACTGAAACCTTTTGTTTAGTTTCATCTAGTTGTTTTGCTTCATAACCAAGCAAATTTGTTTCAGAATTCTCACTTCCAGCCCAGCTGGAAGGTTGATTTACTTTTCTTAGTGTTTTGGTTTTCTGAATTTCCCAAGTTGAGTTCTTGAATTTCTTCAACTTGAAAATCTGGAAATCTTTCTGCCAATGTTTTTTAACTTGGCTGACGTCCTTATTTCATGATTTTGGTTACCATGGAAACCCTAATATTATTTTCACTTGTACGTATTTAAAATTATGCTGAAATACCACTGCTCTATGCCAATCAAATTGCAGAAATTTCTCATGTAGTAGTATAATATACAATAATGCCACTGGCAAGGCTGTGTTCAAGGAGGATCATCATTCATCACTGTAGTTCCCTAACTTTCAAGTAAATACATGATCACTTAAATGCGGAAACAGAGATTCACATTGTACAGTCAAAGCCAGCCAAGCATTCCCATTATTAACAGACTAATAAATTCATTCTTTGAAAATTGATTCTGTTGGTTGATTAAACATGATGTGTCTATGCTTGTATTATCATATAGATCTACAGCCTTCAAGTTGCCTTATCTGAATATAACCTGCTTTCTCACCTGCTTTACAGAATAAAGATGATGATGATGATCTACAATGTAGAAAATTTTTCTGTAAAAGTAAAGTGACTGACTTCATGATACACTACCTGACATGATGCATGTGACTGAGGTCTGCTAAAGAAATTAACCCATTAATGGCAAAACTACTTGTACTTAAATCTAAAACATCACCCAAAACAAGTCACAATGACTTTTGGCCACAGATAACCAAATCCATGCCAAAGGACTGGGGGTGCTTTAGTAATGATGTTAATATATACTTGTTTGCTAACCAAAGATAACAAGTAGTTACTGTACCTTTAGTCCTGGTACATGAGCAAAGTAGCTCTCCACTGACTGAGAATGATAATGTGCACCATGCCCCACAGCTCCACAAGGAGCTCGCACTGTGAGGCTGCCACAGTTAAAAAGATTTCCTGAACGGTATCTAAATTTTGCAGCTTCATTCACAAGCTACAACAAGATGAGCATCAAGTTATGAAAGTACATATTAAAGAGAGGATATTAGGCCACATGGAGATATGAAATTTATCTTCTCATGTCAAAAAAATATTTGTGAACAAGTGTTCAAAGTATTTTCAACACAAGAAGAAAAAATTTATTTATAGTGGCCATGTCATGTTCTATTTATTGCATAAACACCACAATGAAAGCTCCCCTGGCATTTTCATTGGTTTTTACAGACAACTCTCTCTAAAGGGACACAGTCAGGTGAAAGACATGCACATCACATACCAATAATTCTTAGCTGGTTTGCATATCACTGGACATGCGCGTGAAACAGAAAGTGAGAACTGCATGCTGGAATATCTATAGTAAATAAACCATGTGGAGCTGAAATTGCAAGTCAAAATCGTGAGAATCTAAGTCATATCAGGGCACTCATTGTTTTACAGGTCATTGAGAATTCACTGATGGACTTGTCCAAACATTGACAAATACTTATGAACTCGAAGAATCAGTAGAGGAGAGAAAAAACACAAAGTCTTAATCATTGTCGAAGGATCAAGGTCGAGACACTGACAGCTTGATTTTTCCAAATATATGTAACCTTTCTCCATCAATTTTCCAAATGTATATAACGATGTTATTGATTCATTTCTCTTGTTATTTGGTAAACAAAGGTGATTTCTCCCACCCAGTGCCCACACGTTTCCCACCTCCTCTTTGCATGTTCCTTTGGATACTGTGTTTTAACCAAATATTATGATGAAATAATGTTTTAGGATGAGTAAAAGTTTGATCACATGGAGGTTTTCAGAAAAAAATCGAGGATCGAATGAATTTTATACTACGCAAGATTAAAGCGGATTTCTAGATCAAGATGTATCCAAAGTGCACATTTGATTTCAGCTTGAGGTAAATGCTTTTCAAACTGGGGAAGTAATGTCCAGGTCAGCATGAAACGAAAGCTGACTGTGTTCCTTTAAGATGGACACCTTTGGGATTGGCACTAAGCGATGTCCATCTTATAAAGAGTCAAATAAAAAAAGTAAAGAAAGGCAGGGACCAACTCTAGGTGTCTGTTTTACTGAGGAGTCCATCTTATAGGAGTCCATCTTAAGAGAAAGTTGACTGTATTATAATAGAGTTACATACTGAGGGAAAGTTGACATAAATTAACTTACTTGATCAAAGGCAGGGAAGATGTAATCTGCAAACTGAATCTCTGCTATTGCTGTAGCGCCGGCTGCTGCCATCCCAATACCAAAACCAACAATGCCTTGTTCACTGAGTGGTGTATTAAACACTCTGTCTTTACCTACAGTAGATAGAACATTCAAGGGTGATTAAAGAAGTATGATGTAATAGTCTTATAGAGTTTTTGTTTTATGAGATCCTGTCTTTAAATAGGACCCTTCTATTAGTGATTGGGAGATTAATTGTTGTGTACTTTAGGTACGTACCCCTTGGCCGACTATCATTCGACACTATCAACCAACTCTCAATTAACTTGGCCAACTTAAGATCGGCTGACACTTGATCGACATGCTGTTAAAACAATCTTAATTATTGCGGCAATAGTCACATCCTGTTAAGATTTTGATACTACATTAGTAGGCCTTGCACTTATTCAAGGAGTTAAACCAAGCTATTTCGGACATCCCAATGATAAAAACAGCAGAGCTCTACAGCTTGGCAAAGCTTTCAGAGGTTTAACAGGAGTAAACTCACCATTATTAGGCCCTCACTATGGCTTGCTTATGGACCCTTTACACAGCACAGTTTAAAGCCTTACTTATTTCACTGATTCTTCTCAGTTTTGTGTTCCAAGCAAAATTGTTATGTAAATATGTTACTCCTCAAATGTTCAATCTAGGCCATGTTTTCGTGTCATTGGAATATTCTACATATTCTGACGCAAAATAAAATTATCGTGGAGTCATACTGACGCAAAAAGAAAAGTTACCTCATATATAAGTACATGTACTTCCAAAGCAGCAGGTGATAATACAAGTAAATTTAAAAAAAGGGGGTGCTTACTGGCCTTAAGTGAGTGCACAAAATGACTGTCATTTCAGAATTGTGTGCTTACAAGTTGTTTTTGTGTCAGGCATTCCACACAATTCCAGGAGAGACTGGAGCATATCTTTCGACTTCGTTGCTTTGCCGATCAATTACACTTCATTTGTTGATGTTGTTGGTTTGTTTTCATTTCATTGTGAGACAACAATAAAAGCTAAGTTCACTTTTTACACAAAAGACAATGGAAGTTGAACCTGAAAAGCATGAAGATAGGCTGGATAAGGATGACAGTGAAGCTTGAGAAGTCAGTTCGATAAGTCAACCTCCAGAACTTCAGGAACCCATTGGTGATAGTTTGGATGATGTCAGTTGTTCAAAGTTTCAATATCAAACATGTAGTTTGACTGAGACCACTTTTGAAATGACCCAATTTAAAATGCCATGTGGGCCACTGCTCCTCTATTAAATACAAATGTTTTCCAAGGAAATTCTTCTCACATTCCATTATTTCCAGACCATGGACCACAATAAAGATATTGAGTCTACATGTATCTATATTGTGTGGTTCCAAAAATTATCCATACCTCCCCCATGGAAACGATTTTTCCTTAGACGCCCACAACATCCTGGAAATTCCAGTCAAGTTTCATACATTTACTTAAATTTTTGGGCCTTTGAGAACCCCCCACCCCCCAGGAATTTCCAATGCCTTCTGTGGGGGGAGTATGGATATTACCTGGAACCACACATTGGGCGATTCCAGAAAATATCCATACCATACCACGGACGGCTTTAAGGATTTCCGAAGGGGAGGGGGGATTCACGATTATGGAATTCTGAAGGCATGGGAGGGTATTTACGATTTGAAATCCGAAGGTATGGGGGAATTCCACAGGTGGGATTTCTGGAGTAGAAAGTGTAGAGTAAGTTCCTGGAAAACGCTATTGTTGTGGACTTTTGTAGTTCGTAAATAAACCACGAACGTATGACCGCGGAAGCAGAAGACAAGCATCGATAGATCAGACAAGTGTTTACGCTCATAACTTATAGAAGTGAACAGTAAAACGTTGGTTTCACATTTACCTTGATGAATTTCTTGTCACGTGAATAAAAACTGAAAATGTATCTTTTAATACCGCTTGCAAATTTCTTGTTACTCCCATCCGATAAACAGTAGGGAGCTTAAGCAGCAACGTTTTTGAGCGACGCACGTCAACCGGAAGTGAGGTATTTTCCCTCTTAACATGCCTTGATGATGTAAAATTTGTATTCCTTAGCTTCTTTACTGTTATAGAGGTGATTTGACTGAAAATTTGCGCGAAACCACCGTCAAAAAATGAAAAAAGGCCACTTCCGGTTGACGTGCGTCGCTCAAAAACGTTGTTGCTTAAGCTCCCTAGTAAAAAACTCGCACGAGTCCCTCACTTCCAAGAAACGCCTGTCAGATTAGAACGCTTTTCGTGCACACTACATGACGTATAAAAGGACGCAACACGACTCGACGGTATATTTGACCGCCAAAAGATTTTAACAGCCTGTTTGAGCTATTTTCCTTTGTAAACGTCAAAACAGCACAAGAAAACAAAGAGGAGTAAAATTACCTTAAGTGGTGTTTATTTTTATAGCCAAATTCGGACTTAAAAAGGAGTTTGCACGGCCTGGCAACTAGCGTAGGTTTTTCTTGTCACTGAAGAGTAAAGCTTGTCACCTGGCGCCGCTAGATCACAGCCTTGAGGAGGCATAAATTCATGTTCGTTTGTTCTTATAGGCGTTGCTAAGTCGAAAATGTACTTCCAAAAAAAACCGGAAATTCTGAAGGGGAGGGGGGGTTCACGACTATGGAATTCTGAGTGCATGGGGGGGTAGCGCATTTTGGAATTTCCGAAGGCAAGGGGGGGTTAAAACATGGAAGCCGTCCGTGGTTGGGTATGGATATTTTCTGGAATTGCCCATTATCACCTGATGTATACTAACCATACTTGTCTTTTAGTCCAACAGTACATCTAAATACTCCACCAAAGGCAACATCCTCTCCAAATATCACTAGAAGGGGAAAATACCATTTTTGTTAACACAAAACAGTGAACAGAATCTAATATCTTTCAATAAACAAATGACATCGGCCATATCATGCCAGACATTTTAAAGTCGCTTAGATTGATGCATTTCATGTAAAAGAGACAACTTTAATATTAAAGTTGTTTGTTAAGTGCAACTGAATAATATGCTTAACAGAAGACGTAAACACTGCCAGATGTTTAATGTGTCTGTCTTATTTACCATTTTTAGGACAGCAGCCTGACATCAAACTTCATCAACAATACATCAGCCGGTTGCTAATTGACCAATATCGGTTCTTACCACATTTATTAACACAAAGAAAAATGAAATCTATAGAGTATTTTCACTCACGTGGCCAGCATATATGCAAATTTATTGGAACAAAAGAAAGCGTCTGCATAAGAAAAGAGTTCAACTCCCAGAGGACTGATTTGGGAAACATGGCCACCGTTTCATTGTTTTGGGACACCAATATGGCCGCCGTGACGTCATGTGAAAACACTCTATATGTTAATAAGTGAAATAGAAATTGAGAATTACCTGCAGATGAGTCAGACTCCAGAATAAGATCCATAGCACTGGTCAGTGACTGAAACAAGTTCATCTTTTCAGTTTCTCCTAAAAAAGAGAGGTTTGAAATTATTATTCATTATTAAGCCTCAATATCCACATACGAATTCTCTGGACTGATATCCATGCACTTCCTTTAAGAATTAGTTGAGAGAATTTGGTAAACGATCACGGAATTTTATCAATTCCCATAACAAATTTAAAAAATGCTGTATTTATACGTATTGATGCTGTCACGAGAAAGTTAGGGTTAGAGATCACGTTTGAGACTTAAATGCATGTTGGGCTTAACTACAGAATACAGGGCAAATTTTCTAGGTATATTCGTTGGGGTGGCTCGGTGGCTCGGTAGTCCCGACTAACGAGCCACCGAGCCGTCGAGCCACTAAAATATATACCTATAATCTGCCATAATACATACTAAAGTATATGCCTTCTATGTCTGTCTTATACTTATATGTCTTATATCTTTCTCGTTCTTTAAACACTAGCGAGCCACCGAGCCACTTCTGTTTAAGACCTGAAAATATGGCCCTGTATTCTGTAGTTGCTTTGTATCTGGAAACTATGAGTGTTAACTAACCATGGAGAGGTGAAGGTGAATCCGGTACAAATGAGAACGTAGAGGCAGATCTGCAACATCTCTGTAGTGTATTACTTGATTTGGCGGTTCCTAACTGATGAATTGTCCTTGGAAAAGGCAATAAATTTGACATCAGAAACTTTCTAAAGCCTCGAACGGCCGCCATCTTGAAAGCGGGTCTCGCTGTCGAGAGGGATTGGCACTAATAAACCACGGTTACCCATGGTCCAACGGGGTTGGTCCACGGGGCTGGTCCAACGACGTTTGATGCGGAAGTTATAAATCAGTGCCAGTTGTCGTGCCAGTTCACAATTCAAAGATTGTGTACTCTGCGGTCAATTTAATAAAACTTGTACAAGCGTTAGTTATTCACTTTTCAGCCGAAAACAATAGCTACACTTGTAAAGTACACTTCTAGCCCATAGAATAGGCACATTTGTTCCTTTTTTACACGACGTGTTACAAGGCAGATTGGGTTACCCTCCCTCCCTGCCTTGTAAACCGGTCAGTATAAAACACGGACTGCGGACTACGGACCACGGACTGCGGACTGGGTATAAAATACGGACTAGGTATAAAATGCGGACTCCGGACTGAGTATAAAACACGGACTGGGTATAAAACGCGAACTACGGACTATGTAAATAAAAACAGCTTTATATCTAGAAAGGTAAAACTGAGAGAAATGGAAAGCGGACTAGCAAAAACAGTAGTCCCAGCTTTAACATTCCCTTGGCTGTTCACGTAGTCTATTCTTCCCTCGGAGAAGGAAGGTCATGCCGGTACTCAAGGCAACTGAAATTTAACTCTGAATTTTATAAAAAGAAGGAGTTAGAAGAGATATCAATTTGCAGTTTTAAACCAATAAGAAGCGCGGAATTAAAAAAATAGTATTGGTGTTAGTCAGATCAGTAAAATTCTTATCGAATGCCACAATTCCGTTTGAGGACTGAATGAAGAACTCAGACGAGAAGGTCAATGTAGGGCATTCCGCGATGCACAAAAGCGGTATTTAGGGGGAGGGCAAGGGGAAGGGATTACTCACATACGTGAATAATAACCGAAATGAGTCATCCAACGTTATATTCCAAGCGATGATTATGATGACATGATTTACACCCTGCTCCTTATCCCCGGACGGGGGTACTACTGGGAATTCTTGGTGGGGGGTGGTGCCTGGTTCTCCGACTCCTGATCTTATTGCATTCCAAAAACTGTTATTTTCCACACCCATTTTCGGACCTGGCCTAATTTAGCCTGTTCCAGGCTCTCCGATAGTTGGGGAGATTTCCCAGTTTTTTCCCGTTTTATTTTCGTGTTCGCGCTTTCTCAATTCAGCGGACCCAGCTATCTCGGAGCCTGGAACAGGTTAGGAATAATTAGGCATTACCAAGTTAGAGCGGAAACAAAAAAATTCTCCAAATGCATTTCGAATTCGCACCTTTCTATTTCGTTCTTATTCATTTGGAACTGAAACGATAAATACGTCCATCCATGTATGCTCCCGTAGTCCCCTCGAAAAACTATACCCAATTCCAGACCAAAATGGGCAAAGTGTTTTCAGACCAAAAAGGCCCAAAACCCCTACCCTTCCCTTATATAAGGGAGTACCCCCCCTGATCCTGACCCCTTTCATGATTGTTGGAGACCGAGACAAGGTCTAAAAATGGGTGAAGAAAATAGCATTTTGATCAGGCACGGGATTTGGAAAACCGGGCGGCACACCTCCACCAAGAATTTATAGGAGTATTTACAACTTTAACTCACGTGTCTTGCTATTTAGCGATCTTTTGATTTTATTTTTCCTTACCTAGAGCCAATTAGCACCGTTTTTACCAAAGTAGTCCGCAGTCCGTCTTTTATACTGACCGCTTGTAAACTCTCTGCTAGGTACAACGGGTAATTCGCCTACCCGAGACGAGACAACTTTGCTCCGTCATTTATGACCAGTAATCTAGAAAATTTGAACGGACGTATCCAATTTTTCGAGCTAAATCTTTTAAAGGTAAATGAATAAAATTAGATATTATCTGTATGTGATTAAAACAGTTGTACGTTTTTTCATGGAGATCTTCAAAATTTCATTCACATTTTGGACGTTACAAAGAATGTGTGAAGAAAAATGAGAGGACCTCTCTCCTTCCTAGTCTCCTTTTTCCCCTGCCGAGAAAGAACTCTTCTAGCAGCGAAAGTTTCGCAGGACAAAACACAAATTATTCCTTTTCGGTGAGGTTAGGCCTGTTTCAAACGTCGTGCTATTGCCAGCTGTTGCGAAAACAAAAGCGGTTTAGTGAACTTTAAAAATGTATTCTAATGTATTTATAATTTAGGAATTGAGTTCGAAACGGCAGTAGTGCGACGTTTGAGACCAAAAGAGACTAAGGCCTGTTTCAAACGTCGTGCTGCTGCCGTGCCGAACTCAATTGATCGAATTAAATTCGACTTTTGCAAAGGCAGTAGTGCGACGTTTGAGACCGTGCTACTGCCGGCAGCACGGCAAAGACTTGCCGTGCTCAAACGTCGTCGCGCTACTGCCGTGCAAAAGTCGAATTTAATTCGATCAATTGAGTTCGGCACGGCAGCAGCACGACGTTTGAAACAGGCCTTAGTCTCTTTCAAAGAACAGCCGCATGGGAGTGGATCCCGAGGAGTGGATACAAAGACTGCCATATGCATATTTTATTGTGAGCTGCCACTTCTTAGATCAGTAGCAAAATTACAAAATTCTGCTGTACACTGAGACTTTTGGGATCATGGGCAAGGCGAAGTAACAGTTTGAACTCAACAAAAATAAAGCTTCAAAAACGTTCACAGCAAATTGCATTGCTAGCGGTTAGACTTGTATTTTAACATTTCTGTTCCTTGATTAAAACAAGGAATAGTATGTTTGTACAGTGATTCTCACGGAAGCATCAGAACCCTCCTAAACTGTTGGAGCATTTTTAACAGGGCTCGCACCATTTACTAAAACAAATTTTTCAGGACTAGGAAATGTACATTATAAATCAATTCTTCCTCAGTTGTGACAAATTTACTTCCAAAACCTTTTTATTTGATACTCGAGTTAATAGATTTCCAGGACTTTCCAAGATGTCCAATTTTTTCCAGGGCTTTTCCTTATACCAAGGTCGCATTCAATCCCTGAATGAATTGGCTTACCTGTATCCGCACCCTCCCCCTCCCGAAGGAAAAACGTTTTTTCTTTGTCGGGGGGAGGGTCCGGCTACATGTACTTTCACCCATTCATCACTATCACTTCAACCCTTGGCTCAACTCTTCTCTTACACCCAATCGTTTTCCCATTTGAAGCACACACCACAGGAGTTTCAATTCAAATATAGAAAAAAATTTGTTACGAACTTGACTTGTACATATATCCAATGGCGTCTTTAACCTTTTCACTCCTCATAATGGTCAAGTAAAAATTTAAAAAAAAGTTCCAAATGTCATTCCGTAAAATTCTTAAATCTTAATAGTACCATTCAAAACATCTGCCAAAAGGGTTTCATTTGACTGGTAACATCAAAGGGTTTTCCCACAGCTTAAAAAGCTAGCATGAGAAATCATCTTGCCATACAAACTTCGCCTTGGAGTGAAAGGGCTAAGCAACTATTCCCGGTCACTTCTGCAGTAGGCTCGATTTTCGCTCCTCTCGAATCCTTTTTTCGGGGAGGACGGCAACTTCACTTCCCAAACAACGGCTGAAATCGAGCCTACGTCTTCAGCTAATACAGTTTATATACTGCAGGCAGCATTGAAATAAGCGGAGTAGGTACCTCTCATTAAATAGAACACTACAGTGTTTAGGAAGACAATGTTTTACAAATAATACCACCTATAGTCTCAAGGAGGTTATCATCAAGTACCAATGTTTATTTAAGGTAGGTCTTTCATAGCAAGTTACAAACACCATTGAATCCGTCTTCTTAAAATGTTCCGGCACTTAACTGTAGGGATTCAAACATTTGAATTCAAATTTCTATTAAAAATCTATTTTTTATTTGCAACTGACGATTGAAATCGTACATCAGAGCTACGTGCTACTCCTATCACCACTAACATGAGGGAAATCTTCCGCTCCTTTGTTGTGAATTTTTTTCAGGTACGCATATGCTTAATGGCATAAAGGTAGCTACGCTCCTCGTCGGTTTCTTTCTGTTTTCAAGTACTACCCGTGAAGTACCGAGGGCGTAGATTCGCGCGTGCAAGGCTCGCAGGCCTGATGCGCACAGGGGGTAAGCCTGCTAATACAATCTCCTTACTCTAGGGACGTTGGGCTGTACTCGCAGGCTAACAGGGCGTGGGAAGTTTAAGCCTTTGAAAGTGTCTCTCACTTCGCTCCAGACTTCTCATCTGACGAGACCAAAGCAAAAGTCAATCTAATAACTACAAAACATGTTAAGCGGACTGTCTCATCGAACTCTAACGTAACCACATTAACGAGTTGATTTCATCTTTCACTGGCAATATTCTCTAATTTACAGTAACCAATACTTTACAACTTGAAAATCCATAAGAAAACAGCGTATTGCAAGCGTTCATTAACAAAGCCAAATATTTTAACCCGTGAAAGCAAACCATCAATGGTTACCCAAATTACATTGAATTCTAGCAATAAATATGAAAATTTGTTTTCCTAGCTAGTGCGACACTGAATAGGCGTTTCTGCTTCATCTTCGGCATCACTACCTTCAGCCATAGTAAACCTTGTTCGATATCCCATGTTCATTAACATCACCTCCAACGGGTCAGCATTCATTCGCCGTTGATTGGCTTTCGCAGCAGCCTCTACCTCGTCAATAAGCCAATCCTGTGTGTCCTCACCCTGGGGGCGTGGACTCCAAAGTCTGATCACCGGATCAATACCACTAGTGGCCAAAAGGCACATGCTAGGATGGGGCTGTAAGCAATTCACAATAGAATCATCACCCTTTAGTACTCTGACTAGATTCGTTGTCTCTTTGTCCCACATAAAGAAGGAGCCATCGTCGCTGCCTGCTACAATATACTGTCCGTTGCTCCCGAAGAAGTTTGCTTCTTTGATGTCAGTAGTTGTGTTACAGTGTCCACAGAATCGCTGCTCATAATCAAGAGCTTGTGAACGTAACTCTTTCTCCTGATCGGATACAATGCTGAGTCGCCTCCTGCGTCGAGATGGAGTAGTGTCTGACTGTGGGCTTGTCTCTTCGTCGTCATCATCTAAAGGACACAACCCAAATCTTGATCTTAACTCTAAGTTGCACCTAAAACGCTTCGTATTTCAAACAACACAAATGTATTAAACATTTCCTTCATCTTAATATCTTAAGTTTTAACGAAGAAATCACCTCTTGAGACCGGCCCAAGCATCCTTTATCTAAGGGGATCTGGGGAATGACCACCCCCGAAGGGCCCGGTCCCCCTCCCTCCTTATCTATCTGATGACCGGTCTGGATCCGGCACTGATTAGGGAGCTTAAACAACGACGACGACGACGACGTCAACGAGAACGGGAAAAATGCAATAGGTTAAGTCAGCGAAACAACAACTTTGCACGTGCATCATGCTTTTTTGTACATTTCTTTACCGTCACTCCACGACTACGACGTGGAAATGCCTATTTTGACGGTTTGTGGAGGACGTGAACACAAGGCGACGACTTTCGTTTTCTTTTCCTGCACTTCGATACAGTCTTTTAGAATTCAACTCCAGAAAAAACAGCCAACATTTGGCGAGTTGAACGCGAAGGAATAAGCGCGTCGTAGCAGTCGCCGTCGCCGTCGTTGTTGCTTAAGCTCCCTCAGAGTATTCTCTGGTAGAGATCCTTGATGGGCCTAACCTCTAGTATCTACCTTTCATATGATTAATATGTAATAATATTTGATAATATTTATTATACAGTTAATATATATTATTGATTGTATCACTAAAGCAGTATTTTTACAGTGGAACCTCTATATAACGAAGCCCTCGGTATAACGAACGATTATCTTTACCCCAGTAATAGTAAAATTTCTGGGAAACAACCTCGACAAAACGAGCCCTTCGTTATAGCAAGGTTCCACCGACCATGTTCCCATACATTGTGTAGACCGCCACCCATCCCGACACAATGCCAGCAGATACTGGGCTCGCTCATTCTTTGATAACTTAAGAGTTAGCGGCCAGATAATAGGGAGCTTAAGCAAAGACGTTTTTGAGCGACGCACGTCAACCGGAAGTGAGGCCTTCTCCCTTTTTATATGCCTGGACACTACCAAATTTGTATTGCTGAGTTTCTTGTCCTATAAAGACGTCCCAATTTCGGATGAAACCAAGATGGTACAATGGAACCTGGGACTGGAGAAATTTTTTCGTTATATCGAGGGTTCGTTTCATCGAAAACCTGGATTAACGATGATCTGGGGGAACCTGGGACTGGCAAAATGTTCCCGTTATATCGCAGGTTCGTGGTCGAAAACCTCGATTTAACGCCCATTACTTCCGGTTCTGAACCAAAATTTCCTTATCTCATTACAGATAATAATTAATTTTCAACGCCCATTACTTCCGGTTCTGAACTTATTGTCTCATTACAGAGCTGCACATAGCTCCGGCTAGACTACGAGCATTTCCTCATTTTCCCTCAAGGATAGTTGAGCGAGCGAAACGCGAGCGCGCGTTTCTCTCTCCCCGCCGCGTCTCGCCTTTCTCGCGTGGGGTGATTTTCACGCGCGCTCGCGTTTCGCTCACTCCACTATCCCTGAGGGAAAATGAGGGCCTACTCGCAGTCAGCTACTCATGATTCAGGATTAGGGACTCAGGCATATTTGAACAGCTTATAATTTTAGAACCAGTGTTGGGTTTCTCATCAATCATTACAGCAAGGGCCAGTGATAGTAAAATTACTTGAGGCTAGTAAATTGTAAATCTACAGCATGAGTGTAAAAGTTGATTTGCAAAACAGTCCGTATTTTTGCTTATTCAAGTACGCGCGATCAGTCAAACAAAAGGTCTTGAACGAAACTGAAAACAGAGAGCGAGACTGGGGAGAGACGCTAAAGGCGTTTTTTTCTCTCGCCTCATACGCCTGCTTGCGCGCCTCGCGCGCGAAAGACCCTTACGCCACGCTTTACCGATTTCTTTACTGGTTTTAAGAAAAAAACACTGTTTTGCAGTGTACCACTGACGCGTTTTTGGCTACGCACGTTAACGCACGTAAATTTCAATCATGTAAATAAAATAGAGGCAAGATAAAAAGTGCTGAGCTTAAACGAGAAGTGAGGTTCAACTTTTACGCTTACGAGCGACCTTTCATGCATTGCCTCCATGTTATTTGCGAACGTAAATTTTACGCACGTACGCAAGTAAAAATTACGCGACACTGGAAATCAACCCTAAAAGTACTATTTGTAGGACTTCATATAATAGATTGGTTGGGAAACTCAAGGAGAGTTCTCATATGCACTAATATAGCATAGACGTCTTATCAACTTAGCAAAACAAAACTGGTTAAAACAACTGTGCACAAATATTTTATCCTTGTTGGTCTGTTTTGCATTCATCTTTCGTCAAATGTTGACATTTATTCGTTATATGGAGGTACATCTTACGTTTGCGCTTCTGGACTGTGTTCGTTATAATGAGGATTTCGTTAAATTGGGGTTCTTTTCCATACATTCTCCTGTAATTTTGGCCAGACAGAAGAAAATCGTTCGTTATACCGAGGACTTCGTTATAGAGAGGTTCGTTATATCGAGGTTCCAATGTACAATGACACACTGAAAAAAAAATTACCACCTGGCAAAGAGATTTCGGAGGATAGCTGACTGCCTGAATGACTTTGTGAATTGCTTATTGATCAGCAAACTTCAGTCAGCAGGGCTGTCACTAAGATTTTAAGGTGCCGGGTAGATACAATGAGTATTTAGTAGTATTTTCCTTTTTTTCCTATGAACATATCCGAGGAAAGAAGCCCGGGAAAAAAGTGAAATCCCCGTTTGACAACCCTAACATGAAAAGCAACAAAATCAAGCAACCCACCTTCTGTCTCAGCAAAAGCGGCTGCTCTTATGTCCTTTTCTAAAGTCTTTGCCGCAGTTCCTTCAGCTTGTTCAGGAAATTTTACCTTGAAATTGTTCAAACAGCTTAAAGCCTCTTGAAACCATCTTAATTCATACAAGCAGCGCGCCTGACGGAAATGAGCTTTGGTGTGATTAGGGTCCAATTTAAGGGCTTTGTGACAGTCTCGTAATGCTGCATAGATATCTCCATCCCTGAAAACAAACAAATTTTAAGTTAAATTTAGACTGCGTGCAGTCTCTTTTTCTTTAGATTTGGTGGAGGAGGGCACTCACGCCAGCGTTGAGCCGCGAGACGCGAGGAACGAGGGTGCCTCTCTTGTCTCGTACCTTCAGTCACGCACACGATCATTTTCGAGCAACGCGCGTTTCGCTCGACGGACTATGAAAAAAGAAAGATAGCCTGGGACCAAGCTCCGCATTGGAGGGAAAAGGAGTAACAAATCGGCGAGGGGAAAGCGAGTCGAGCCGACATTTTTTCCTGTTTGACCCCGTTTTTTGCCTTTTTTCTCCACTGCAGAGCCTGGTCCCAGGCTAAAAGAAAGAATGCTCGAAGTCTGATTTAAATTTTTTTAAATGGCTTTTTCACTACAGCCCATCACTACAATTGAGAGCATATGTTACAGGTAAATATTAAATTCAGTGTTGATTCTCTATTTCCTTTGTCTCCTAACCCTTGTTATTCATGAATAATCAGGGCTAGGAGACAAAGGAAACTGAGGGAAATTTTTGCGGCTTCTAATTTTTGCGATTTTTGCGGTTTTTCCAGCGATCCGCAGAAATAAGTTCCCGCAAATAAAAATTACCGTAAACATTTTTCCCGCAAAAATTTACTCCAGAGTAAATATTCTCTAACTTAAATTCGCTAGACAAAAATACGGTACTAAGAAATCGTGTCTGTTCAATCACAACTTGTCTCTTTCATTCAGAAACAACGAAATAATGGTTTATTGCTTGAAAATATGTATTTCTATTACACGTACTCAATAAAAACGAAAATATTATCAATGCTATGTACTGGGTACTTCCTAAAAATCGCAAAAATTAATTCCCTGCAAGAAAAACCAATCTGTCCTAATCGCAAAAATTAGTTCCCGCAAAAACACAAAAACATCGCCAATCTGCAAAAATAAACTCCCGCAAAAATTTCGTGCCGCACGGTAGGTGAAAAAATTTAACCTGAATTCAATTTTGACCTGTATCACATACACATTGTTATTTAAATTGTTCAATTTTCTTAGCCTCTTAGAAGACTTACTTTTCTACACGAACTTATACTCTTTTGTTTCATAGTTACCCGAAAAAAGAAAAAATTGCATATACCTGTCGAGGTAGTCAACTCGATTCATTTTTATTTGTCTATCTCAACCTTACATGCAATTGAGGTTGCTACCCAACCTAACACATTTGAAACTGCTTATCACCAAAGAACGTTGCCTAACAACCCCTTACATTGTACTTACTACAACACTAAACATGATAATTTGTCACACTAGTGGGTTTTCAAACATCCCTGATAAAACTAAATAGGATTTATTTTTATACTTCTTAAAATGTTTAAATGTTTACATAGTTAGTATTTGTGTATTTTTCTTAAGGGCACACTTAATTTGGAGCCTCGCTCTGTTGGGTGTCCCGCACCTTCGTGTCTCGTTTTTGTGACTTGTTCAAATGTATTTTTTTTCTTGTCTTATTCTAGCATTGTAATCATGGTGAAAGCGATTAAATAAATAAACTAAAAAGGGCAGTTTTCTTGAACTACATATTAAACGTACTGTCAATTCCATTCAAGAAAGGCACTAGTGGGACCAGTTCTAAGTGTTTTAGGGATGTCTCCATCTTTTGGAGAGGTCAGTAGAGAAGTGACTGAAGAATGAGAGAGACTAACTCTCCATCTTAAAGGGGTGTTTTAATGAAGTTAAAAAAATTTAGTTCACACAGTTAACAACTAGGAGCCCGGGCGTGGTCAGCGGTCAGTGGTTTGGCTCAAGCGCGCTCGGCCTAGCTATCACCTTCATGTGCTCAGTACAGCGTTTTCCTGGCGGTCACTCTCTTCGTTTAGCTTTTGGATCATTCTTTTCCCTGAATTTTCCTGATTAGGAATATAAAATTTCCGGACAATCCCCTCGCCTTAAGAGTTTTTCCCCACCTATTTTAATTCCTGACCTGTGGAAATCGTGGGAGAAAAGAAAAACAAACCACTGTTCTCCATTTCTAGCGAGCGAAGCAAGCTGTGAGGGGTGGAGGAAAAGGTTTCTTACCCCGCCTCCCCTCTCGCGTCTCCTTTCGTGTGCCGCTCACGCATGATTCCCGGGACTCCCTCAAATGGAGATCTTGCTCTCGCGTCACACGCGTGACTTCACGCCAGCAAATGGAGAGCTTTCTCGCAGGCTTACAAACCACAATCTATACATGCCGCACACTTACCATGCTCTTTTGATATAGGCTGCCGCTCTGTTGGCATAAAGGACAGCAGAATTTGCAGCATATGAAATTGCCTCATTATAAAGGTTCACAGCCGTCCAGAACTGTTGTTGGCAAAAGGCATCATTTCCTTTTGCTTTAAGTTCAAGTGCTCTAGGTGGTAGCTCCTGAGAAGAATTATAATGACTGCTGACATGAGTGGAGTTAGAGGTCCTTTTTTCCGCTACAGTTCTCTTTCCATTTAATGTTGGGATATGGTAACCGTTTGCTGCTCCATTAGCTGATGCTGAAAATCCATTCTTGCTTGAAGAGACACTAAAATTATCCACAACAGTTTTTACCACACCATTTGAAGCTAATGACGAAGAAATTCCGTTGACAACTTGATACTTCAGAACCTTGCGATGCTGTTTAATATCAAACAAGTATATCTGTTCTCCACCTAAATTTGCTATTAATTCACGTCCACAAGGAGAGAAATTCACATATGTTGCAACATAAGCTCTAAATCGTCGACGCAAATCTTTGCTTAGCTGCGGAGGCAAATGGCCCGGAGCAAAATACTGCACACATCCGGGAGGAAGTTTAGCATCATCTGGACTGCTGTTGCATGGTTTCTTCTTATCAGATAAACTATGTGATTCCAACATTCTATGATCATAAAGCCGCACAAAGGGATCATTGCAACCAACAGCAAGAAGTTGTGGTTGTAGAGGATTGATTGCAAGGCATTTAGCCTCAGCCATGGCTCCAACATAAATGTTGAGGTTAATGAGCACATTTTTGCAGTTCTTACTGCTTGTGTTGCAAGTGTGTGGTTGCCGCAAATCAAATTGTCTGTTGACAAAAAAAAAGAACAAAAAAGGTGATCTAAGTAATTTCTGATGGTAAAAATATAGCTTTTCCAGTACTGCGGTGATTTGGTTACCTCTGAGTCCCGAGTCCCTGACGCATAAAAAACCCAAGGACGCAAAATTTTAATGCATGCGTCCCGTAGGACCCAAAGAACGATCGATCGAAACGTGTATTTGTACAAATATCCCGTCCACGTAAATTCTGTGGCAGTTATTATGGCTGTTCTTTAACGATGTATATTTCTTTTAGCCTTTGCCGTGCGTTTAATAGAAGGACTATATTTTAGCTTCAGTATACTGTAATACAGAGTTTTGGAGTCTGTCTTCAGATCAACTGTCTCGTTACATAAAGGCCCAAGCATTTTCAATTTTCGGACTCTCTTTTTAACTGGGACTCATTGGTTCTGAAGTAGGACTCATGATGTTTCACAAGATGAGCCCTAGGACTCACCATAACTATTTGTAACAAATCACTTTAGAAGTCTACTTTAATTTGCAGAACCAAAGTTAGTGAAATAGCTGCGTCTAAACTCTATAGAGAAACTGATAGAACTAAACTGGGAATTAACCACCTACAATGAATATTACACAGAAGTTTCCCTATTGGTTTTTCGGGATTTTAAAGTGAAAACTGAAGATTCAGGATTGAAAGTATACACAGATGTCATGCGGGATGTTGTAAATAACCATCTTGATTATGGGACTGAACTAAAATTTGGGTTGCAGGATTGTCACTTAAGATTCCAAGCTGCCGGGTAAAGACAACAAGTACAATGTAGGCGGGAAATCAATCAAACAGCTACGGGTTTCTTTGGGTTCTATTTATCTTCTATTTTCCTTTGAAAGTAGCCGGGGACCACGTTCAAGTAGTAGCTGGGGGAAATCCCCGGCCCCCGCCTCTTAATGACAGCCCTGGGGTTGAGATGATGGGACTGGGGAACCCTCAAAACACAGCAGTAACTTCAGAGAACTGGCTGACTGACAGTAATGAGGTACAGTGGAACCTATTAACACGATCACCATTGGACAATAAAATCTAACTTGTAGAAACAAGGCGGTCGTATATATGAGGTTTTCAAAGAAGGAAATTAGCAAGTGCTTTTAAGTAGAAGTCAAAAGAAATTGACTGACTCGATGTTTTTGGCAAAAACCACTAACAGCCTCATTTTTTTGTTAGATTGTTCATGGCAAGCTATTCTTTGATAAGAAACACTTTTCTTTTCTCAAATAGAATTTAAAATCCTAGTAGCTTGACACAATGTTAACACTATGCTCACGTGGAGAATGGATCAAACCTCGAGCAAACATCACACATCAAAGCGTGTTTTCATGTAAGCCATAAAAGATAAAAGCCTGTTGCTAAACGCCTCTAATGTGGTTGTAATAATGAGGTGATTGTATAAACTGGGTGTTCATAAGTTGGGTTGCCCCTCCATGTGCAAGGGAATGTAACTAGCTCACAGTAATTAAGAATTAGGGGCAGTTAATACATTTACAGATGAATGTCAAACACAGCATTGTAGGGCAGTGTTCAGTACACAGATTTAACCGATTTTTTTCAGAATATTTTCATGTGATCTCAAACCTCATGAATGTTTGTAGTAAGTGAAATTCTTGTGCAATATTTTCCTTCCATATTGACAGAGTTTTCATCCTTTTCACAAGAAGGCCACAAATTTCAAACAAGGCCTTGGAATCTGGACAAGTCTCAGGTTAAACCATTTGCCAGCCAAGAGAGTTCATTTATTAAAACTATAAAAATGCATGCCATACTTTTTAACTTGTATCTGGGAAGACCAAGGTTTAGAGTCCTAAGCGTGAAAAGTAAAAAAAATCATAACTTTGTTAAAAAATTCTGCCAAGCTGAATACATAATATGCATACCTGATGGTTCCATCTTCAGAGGCACTCCAGAGCATGTATGGAGTATCAGGAGCAGTAGCAAGTCTCTTTACCCGGCCAATATGACATTTATAAGCTTGTGATGTCTCTTTTGTTTCTACTGTGTGAATTTGAACTTTAGCATCAGCGGCAGCTGTTGCAATAATTCTGTCTCCCGTCTGTGGCAAAAACTGGAAAAATAGAAAAAAAAAACCTCAAAGAAGAGAAATATGAACATCTGCTACAATCAGGAAAAGAAACAGTTACCAGTATTGGAACGGCTTAATCCCTTTCTGCGCCCTTTTCGGTAAGGCTGGTTTATTTATGAGGTAACTGCACACAGCCAAACCTCCATCTGTAGGCGCCTCTTGTACATGTAGACAACCTTTTCCACATCAAAGCCCCATTATCACTGAAACCCCTCATAAATGACTACTGGCATCTAATGAGCAAACTGTGCAATTTTATAGGGTGATAGTTTCATAATTTTCAATAATTTTTGTTCTTGGAACCTCAGTTTTATCATTGGACACATGGTTGGCTCGTTTGTGCCAACAGAATTTATCTGAATTTTCAGGAACATTTCTCATTCAGAAATAACAAACTTGCTTTCAAGCATTATTTTTTTCAAGTTTTATAACTGCAGAGCTTCTTCATAAATCATGTCTGTGATGCAATATTTCAATGTCAAGCAGACACAAATCAGGTCAGATGTTTAACTCTTTAAGCCCTAAGAGTGATCGGCATCAAATTTCTCCTTGTAATATAAATGCTTCAGGGTGCAAAGAAAATCATTTTTACAGCTTGCTATTCGGGCAAGCTGAAGCTAATATTTACTAGCCCAAACATCATTTCAACTAGCCCCAAAAACGTTTTGATGAGCAGATTGATTTCAAAGTTCTTCAGTAATTTGAATTCCTCAAAAAACATCACTTGCCCATCTGCCGAATCAATAACAGAATTCACTACCCCAATAGCAAAATCCACTGGCCCCGGGCTATCAGACACTACTTTCTTTGCACACTGATGCTTTGTAAAACAGTGTGGTCATGAGAATTATGGACTTGATCACCCAAGATGAATTTGCTTGATATTTTATCAACTTCTCACCACTCCTTCTGTAGGAAAATGAATAGGGGCAATGAATGAGAATTCAAATTTTGATCTTGGAGTTTAAAGGGTAATCCCCAAAGAAGGTTCTATACGTGTCCACTTAACAAAAGTTTTGCTGTTAACTTATAGAAAGAGTTACCTTAACTGAGAATATGTTTCCAGAGTGTCCAGTTTTGATGACACACTTTGTCCGGTGGTGCACGGGATCCCACACTATGGCATTTAGATCATCTGACCCTGATACAAGGAGACTAAAAAAGATATGGCAGTGTTTCTTTAAAGTTACATTTAAAAAAATACTTAACATCTTGATGGCTTCATGCCATCATTATAAATTAACATGATTTGTGGTAATAATGAAGATTTTGAGGAAGATTAATTACATAGCAAGATAGCAGAAGAAATGTTGCCCAATGCAACATCAGAAAATGCCAGTTCTGTTTTTCACTTCTGAGCGATGATTTTTTAAGCATTGTTATTAGTGTTATTGTTAATAAACTCATTCACTACCAAGTTATACAGGAATTAGTTATTGAAAACCTAAGGAATTAAAAATTGTCTAAATAACCAAGTACAGTTCATTTTCTTTTCAGGTTGTAGAGCACTTTTAAAACAGGACCAAGAACTACCACAAGAGCTGCTAAGGTGGTAGAATCCTGGGAAGGGGGAGGGGTGGAGGATAATAAACTGCCACTATAAAAAACTGCATCACTGGATAATGCAATTCTAGTTCTGATTGGCTTAGCCATCATGGTACAAGAGCGATTTTACCATGCTCTCCAAATACGGTAACTGTACGTGTCAGCTCAAAATTAAAAACAAGCTGAAAATCGGTTGTTTTTACAACAAAATAAAGTCAGGAAGAATTCTTGATATTTTGTGGGCATTTTTAATAAAACAATTGATTATATTCCATTCACACTTGTTGGACATGAAATGATTATAGCCAACTCGGCACTATGCAACTCTTTGGCTATCCACCATCTCATATCCACTGCACACTCATTGAATAATGGTTAATTATTAGATGGGCTATATACAAGTACTCTATAGTGATGTGTTGGTATGAAGGGTGAACGGTAGGGTTCTTAAGCAGTTGGGTAGGGTTCTCAGAGGCCAGTATATTTTATTATTATTATTATTATTATTATTATTATTACTATTATCATCATCATCATCATCATCATTAGATTAGAGTATCACCATATACCACACATAACACTTTATCAGAAATTGATCAGTGGTATGAAAAATTGGAGTTTCTGGATGATAGTTAGTCTAGGTTAGAGTAGGGATTTTTGTTGCCCTGTCTAGAATAGGGATAGGGTACATCTACCGTGGAAACTTCATAGCCAGAAATACAGCCACGACATCAATTTAGCCATTAAATTTTATTCTGCAATTTTCAATGGCCATGGAAAACCTTTCATGGGGTATTGACTAGATTCCAATCCCAGTTCATTGGCATTTTCATAAGAAATGTGGTTCATAGTGATTGCAGTCTGGTATGGGCCAAGTTTTCAAGGTTCCAGCAGCATACCACACCCCAAAATTACAGGAGGAGGGGTAGAGTCCCACACATGCTTCTAAAAATATAACATCCCAGATAATTCACCTCAACTTTCAAAATGTTTAACAAATTTCTGAAGAGTAAAAGTATTTATGAGAGATTAAAAAGTCCTTTCAGACAATTAATTACTTAAACCAATTAGTTTTTTTGATCGAAGAAAATAGCTAAACTTTACGCTTAAAGAAATGCCATAATTTATATTTACAATCTAATACTTTAACAACATCCAACAAATAACATAAAACTATATCTTACTTTCCAGCCTCATTCCACTCTAGACAATTAACACATCCTGAGTGACCCTGAAAGAAAGGTGGCTGTGCAGTCAGGATAATCACACAATCAATAACGGACTATTCACAAGCTGATGGAATGATTTTCATTCTGGAACAAGTTCATATCATCTCCATATATTTCTCTGTACTTGTTCACGTGATACCGAAGTGACGTTTAGTTCCCATTCAAGTCACTCCAGCCAGAATGAGTTCATTCCGGTTTTCAATCTGAATGAAATTCTCGTTCTGGTATGTTTCATTCTGGTATCATGTGAACAGAAAATGAACTTTGTTCCACATTGAAAATCACCAATCATGTAGTCTGGGGTTAGCAGTAAATATGCATCTGAGGGGTGTTTACATGAGAAAAATCGCTCTGGCGTGAGTTTCACACAGGGATGACTTTTTGATTTTGTATCGCGTTTACACGATGACTGGGTCAATTCATATCTTGTTATTTAAAGGTACGTTTCGTGTTGATAAAATACACATGTGGTTCAAAATCGCAAACATTACGTATGCACTACCCGTTCCAGTCTATCGGCAGACCGATTTCACACCGAAACAGGTGGTCGTTTCGTGTTTACATGATACCGTTGTGAGATTTCGTACTGGAGTGAGATTCTCACCCGGTATGAGAACCGGGGTGAGCTCGCCCGGGGTGGCTCTCGCCGGGGTGACTCACGCCGGCATAACATTTTGTGGTGGTATCATGTAAACAAATATAGAGCCATGAGAGGGAACTGGAGTGAACTCGCTTCGGGACGAAAGTTGCCCCGGTGTCATGTAAACACCCCCTGACCTGGTGCGAAAACCACGTGAGTGAGAATGCCTTAGGCTAAGCCACACAATTTTATCATGAGAATGCAGCACAAACTTGACTCTGGAACGAAACTCATTCTGGAATGAAAGTCATTCTGGTATCAATTAAACAGCGCCTAATATATAGATAGCAGTATGAAAAATGTTCTAAAAAGAGTGAGCCTATAAAAATCCACAGGATAATCCTCTTTTGGCCTTTGGCATGTTACACTAATCAAAGGTTTTAAAAACACTGATGTAATGCTGATGCCCGAATTTACTGAAAATAATTATATTTTCATGATATATATATTTTAACCAGCTAGCATCTACGTGAGCATACTGTAGAGAGACTAATAAAGTGTGTCTACTACACTCTCAGGTAAACATCGAATGCAAAACCTTTTAAATAACTATAAGGTGTCGTTTTCAGCTGCAAGAATGCCAATTAATACACAACACTTCAGTTTATTTTGATCATATATCTAAGAATAATTATTACAATAAATATGTGAACCTTTTCCATGTTCCCATACATTTCCTCTCAGTTCAATCATTACAATAGTCACACAGTTTGCATGGGCTCTTTGTGATTAAAAACAATGTAGGTTTAGGACTCCATACAGTATTTCTCATTTGTTTCCTCAAGTGATGACAATTTTCACAATACCCAGCTGCATTTTCAGTAATACCCTCACAGATCCGAGCTATAACACAACTATCAACCTTTTCCTTCACAGCTTCTTCAACTGAATTTCAAGCAGAGCTGTAGCACACTATCTCTACTTCTAGGCTCTTCCAGATCATTGGCCCAGTAAGCATGGACTTGCAGTAGTAAGCATGGACTTGTTGATCAATGTTAGTGAGAAGTTGGTGGTAAGTTCCAAGCTAAACAACTGGTCTGGAATGTTGAAGAATGATGGGCACTTATCTGTCTCCTCATTGACTGCTGCACTAGATCGCTGGACTAGTATCCAGTTCCTGACTACTGTAGGTGTGTTTCTCTACTCAAGGAGAGTGTGACTTCTTCATGACATTTTTAGCTAAGTTCACAACTGCCTCTACCTTCACTGCACTATTTACTTGGAGTAATCACAGATTAAGGAATGTGTTCAACATGGGTAATAGGTGGAGAGTAAAGGAGCTGAAGCATATTGTGAACATTGAGACATGGGGAATTTTAGCTGATAAGCCAAGCAATTGGTAGTTTGTGTTTTTCTGTGATAAAGTATGGATAAATAGTGGAGAGAGGATCATTGCAGATTACTTAAAGTATGTTTAAGTATGTTTCTTCTTTAGATATGTGGAACTTTGGCCTGCTCTTCATGATGAAGGAAAAACGTCAACAAGATGCACATGACACAGCCATGAAAACAGAAAGTAGCCTTTCAAACTCCTCACAAAACAGCGCTACAAAAATAGGCAAAATGCGAAACCCACAAAATGAGATGTTACATATCACCTTAGCCTTCACATCACCTATCAGGTTCCACTTTTGGCAATATAAGTGTGTGTGTTAAATCTCATTCTTCAACGAGGGCCAGACCTAGGCAAATTATATTCATATTAATTTTCAGGCTGCCTGCCCAGGAACCCCTTCTGTTTGGGAAATTTTTTTTTGACTTGCACACGGCTGAGCAGGTGTTGCGATTAATAGACCAAAACATCATTAACATAGTGACCCATTAAAGACACCCCTCGAAACAAACTGCATGCTTATCATGTGACTATTACACTTGTCCTCATTCACTTCAATTCACAGTAATTTCTTGTCTTTTGTTTTCAAACTTTTCATCTCCGCCAATAAGTGTTCAGTTCTGATTGGTTTTGATAGAATTTCTTTGCCTTAGGGACTGTTCATAATTTATGGGTTGGGGGGTATTGGGGATGTGGAGGGGAGGCCATTAATTTTCATCCAAAACATTTAGGGGGCCCAAAATTCAATTGGTAATCTTTAATAATCAGTCCGGTTTAGAGAAGTATTTTAAAGAATAAACTTTGGGTCCACTTAAAGAAGATATATCGATAAATTCCAAGTGAAATCTGAGCGCTTCTCAACATTTAACAGAGTAAAATTACGAGACTGAAATAGGAGATCGAGAGATCGCCCAAATATGTTTGTGATAATGCTCAAATCTTAAATAAAGAGTTAAATTTGGTATTTCATTAAAGTTAATAAACAGAACATTACATGTCCTCTATATATTTGTTATATAACATCACAAAGTCTGGCAAATACATTTACTTTAATGGGTTCGAAAACACCTTCTAGTCAAACCAGAAGACTCTGACACCTGTGGTACATCATCTGGGGGAGCTCAAAAATTTTTAAGGAAAAAAATTAAGATCCCCATAGCCCCCCCCACCCCCACACCCATACATTATGAACAGTGCCTTACTGTCTTACCTATGTTAACAGCTCAAAAATGAAAGGAAAACATTATTACAATGTAAAGTCCAGAAAATATAGTGCTACACAGCGAAGGAGTAAACATCGATGCAATGAAAGGAAAATGCCCGTGACACACTACTAGAACTGATTTGCTGTAAAGGCTGAGAATGCACAGTGGACACAAGCCCCTGCAAAAAATATCTTGGGGCACTATTTTTGTAACCATACAAATGTTTGGAATGTCAAAACGTCCAGGCTAGATCAACAACTGGACACCCAAAAAAGAGAATCAGGCAACCCAATTAAAACACAATTAGCAAATAGGTTGAACAAATTGCTGCAAGTGAAAATTTTCACTGTTGACAGATTGCCTTAAATTTGATGGAGATGAACTGAGAGCCACAGTTTGAAAATTTTTTTACCAGTCTCCAGGATTCCATTTCTTGCAAAAGAGGTAGTTAAAACCGGTGTAGTTAAACAAGGTAACCCTGACTTTCACCCACAGTCAGCCAGGAACTTCATGAAGAAAGAGGGTCACTTTTAACCTCTTCTAGTCAAACACCCTCCAGACATCACACCTTTTGATAAACTGCCTCATATCACCACTCATTTCTAACCAGCATAGTATTATTTTTTTAGCTAGCAAAAAGAGTGCTTACAACCCCACCCTGAGATTGTTAGGACCCTGTTAAGGACTGTTATACCTTTTGTTAACTGACACCTTGCTGCACTTCATTTGCTCCTTCAATGAATTTACTGTCTTGAATTCTTCCAAAGTTTTAGTACATGTTTTTGATAACTCAGACACTTTGCAAATACTGAGGCGACAAAAGTTTGTAAATCAAGATCTGGGGTATTAAAGGAGTTCTATGCAGAGCTGTCTGTCTTGGGTTCCACAAATTAAAGTCTCTAGCCAGTAAATCTTTAAGACCATCAGAGTTACAGGTCACTACCAGTGCCAGCAACAAATCTGTAATGAACTTTTCTTGTGATTCACTAGGGTCTTGTGTGCAGGAGAAGAGCTTGCAACTTCCAGCATTTTTGGGGGGGCTGATTAAAATGCTCATCAGAGGCTGCTGACACTTGCGTTAAACTTTTTTTCAGTGTAGGAACTTCACAAGTCATTCTGTCAAAAATTTAACTTCCTCGACTACCAATCAAATACAGTAACAATATCATCACCTCGAGTTTTCCACCCATTGCCAATCCATGTACAACCCTAATTCTTGCTTCCTCTTTTTCGAACACTTACTGTCACCCGAGTTTGTCACATCTACATGTATGAAGCCTAACTGTGCTGAAAGTCTGAGCTGTGAAATCCTATCAAATGCTCAAGCACTTGCATTCCCTTGTTTCCTACATTTATCAGCATTGTAAATATAGTTCTGTTAGCGTTAGCTTCATTCCTGACAACATGTTTAGTTCAGTAACTGTTGAAATCACACAACTGAGACTTTTGTAAGCCTTGTTTAATATAGCTCGCATGAACTATGATATCCACTCCCTCTCTATGGAAACACTAGCCTATTTTAGTTGACACCAAAATGAGGCTAGTTGCAAACAACGCACATAAAACAATGCCTATTGTTAAGCACCAGTCAATTTAAACCCCCTCGGGCCAGGGACTACTAACACAAGAATTTACATTGCTTTTGGGGGCTTTCAATACCTCCAATACAAGAAACTGCCGCCTGGTTAGCTCACTTGGGAGAGCACTGGGCTGCCGAGCAGGAGCCCGGACCAACACTCAGGGTCTTTAAATAACTGAGAAGAAAGTGCCCCTTTGTAATGACATCTGCAAATGGTTAGACTTTCTAGTCTTCTCGGATAAGGACGAAAAACCATAGGTCCCGTCTCACAGCACTTTCCCTGATTTGTTCTTGTGGGACGTAAAAGAACCCATATCACTATTCGAAAAGAGTAAGGGTCATAGACCCTGGTGGAGTGGTCAACCTTTACAGGTTGTGGGATTGGGTAGGGATGGCACCTCGCATGGGACCTGAGTCCCGTTCGTGCACATTAATTCCCTCTGGGCAGGCCTATGTCCGAAAAAGCTGGTAAAAAAAGTTTTTGCTATAACATTGACATGCCCTATCATTCATGGGGGGGGGGGGGGGGGGGGGCATTAAACAGTCATGACCAAAATTAAAACCTGTTTAATATATAGTTTTAAAATATAAAGCAAAAAGTACAGCTTGAACATGAATATTAATGGTATTTTAGAAAGTTAGCACACCTGCAACCAGTTATAAATAGCTGCAATATTATTAGGGAAAATAGAGAATATTTTTCCAAAATTCATTAACATCAATAAAAATTATCACCTCTATGTATTCCCCTATTATGGCTGAAACTAATACATGCACTTATAAAATGTCCATTTTACCCTCTCTTCGTTGGGTCAAGTTAACAAAAAAAAAATTTCGCGTGCATACTCTGTCGTTCAAAACTCGTGAACAATATATCCCCTAAAGCCATTTATTTGGGAGTCACGTCTAATAATGCTCCATCAATAAAACAATACTGAATTTTTTAAAATATAATTGCCGACTAGAGGCATACTTGCAATCACAATTATTGCTCTTATTGATATTTTGGATTTAACTGGGTTTTTGTCATAGTACTAATTAAGACCTAAGCCATCCTTGTTTAAGGTTGAGCTTATTTTCAAACCGCAGTTCGCCATAAAAACCATGGCGAGCCCAACGTCGGCTGGGTCATGAGTGAATCCAAATTTTTGCCTGGAAACGCCTCTTGCACACAAATGGCACGACGCAGAAATCATTCGATTAAGTTTAACAGCGTTGTTACTCCCTATTATAACTTTAAAAGTTGATTGAATCCGGTAATATATTTAAGACAGAAGCAAAATAAACATAAGCTTAAGCTTATAACAGACGCAACCATTATTGTGAACGAAAGTGTGAGAGTGTTTTAAAGTTCTCGATACAACCTGGAAACATAGGAAGGAATCATTTACCTCAAGTTCCGTTTCCAGCCCTAGTCTTTCAACGAAAGGAGAATGGACCTGATATCGGCGCTGAAACCCTCGCGTGATGTTCGTCTATGAAGAGAACGAAAGCTTAATTTCAACAAATTCATGGAGAAATGTAAATTGCGGCCCAGAAGAGGGCTTTGTTCACATTTGCAAACTGTACCTTCAGTTCTCGATTCCTGATCATCAAGGCAATATTGTGAGACTCCATGTCCGACTCACTTCAGTTTCTTTTATGAAATGAAACTTCGCCTCTCTTCCGTTTTCAAAACATCTCGAGTTTCGTGTCAATGCGTGCAGAGTACTTGACAAGCTCGTAAACACTGATCACATCACAGCTAATACGCAGAGAAAAACCTCTTGTAAACCAAATATGAGTCGTGAAGTCAGGAATTATGATTTGAGGAAGTTGAAGATAGACTTAAGGCTTATGAGGGAGCATTTTACGTCTTCCGCAGCGAAAAATTCGATAATAATATCCGAAGGTGTTATTCGTGCTCTCGACGAGATCAATCCTGGTGCTTAGCTACCAAGCCTTCCTGTAGTCCACGGAGTGCCTCAAAGATTTCGGGGAAAAATTCGCGTTCGACAGTTTAAGTGTTTCCTTAATTTACTGAGGTTCGTTAAAACTCTGAAATCGAATAATAATTAGGCACTCTCAATAATTTCGTGTATTACAATATTAGGTATGCTTATTTTAAAAAAAGAAGAGGAAAATCAATCCAAGACAAATCTAAACCACGCCCATTTTGATTTCAGCATCCTTTAATGTGAAGTGTTAAGGCAGAATCCATCAGGAAATTGAGTAATTTCAGTGGACAAAAACCTTGTATTAAATAGTTTAAGCAATATCGCATTCTTTTTCCCTTTTTTCAAGGGCTATGGATATAATTAGTTACCTGAAATAACACCAAAGACTATTTCTCAAGTGCATTTGTGAGCCCGAGAAAATAAATGTCAGAATTTCACAAATATTGAAAAAACAAAGGTAAAGTTCTGAAAATTTTGTGAAATTTGACGTTTAATTTCTCGGGCTCTCATAAAAAATATTATTTGGTGTTATTACAGATAGCCAATTACATCTGTAGCCCTTGAAAAATGTAAAAAAGAAAGCGATATTGTTTAAATTATTCCGATACAAGTTTTTTGTCCCCTGAAAATTAAAATTACTCAATTTCCTCATGGATTCCGTCTTAAATTGCTAAAGAAATATGTATGGTTTAATATTACCAACTCCATAGTTTTTAAATGAAGGATGGTCATCACAGTTATATAAGCAACTTTTGTAGTTGCGAAAAGAAAGCCTGAAAAAAATTCAGCCTTGTACGGGATTCGAACCCTTGACCAGGTCAAGGAATCCCGTACAAGCCTGAATTTTTTTCAGGCTTTCTTTCCGCAACTGCAAAAGTTGCGTATATAACGCGATCAATAAAGGGGGGAATTTTATATATCCCATGATGCTTCGCTTCATACTATATTATCAAGCTTCCGAACGCACGTGATGCTATCAGTTCAACAAGGACGTGACAGTTGAACAGCAGTGGAAAGCGACTTGTTCTGCCGGTAAAACTTTCTGTACCTTTGCTGTGTCGATCTATTTACGATTTTCGTTTTACTATTCCAAATATATCTCTTGTTAAGTCAAAGAGAGTGTTTTGCCCGCCGATTATGAGTTAACTAGACTTACGATAGCAACGCAGTCCACACAAACGTTCTTAGAAGCTAGCGAGGAAGGTCTTTGCTTCAGTACGTCCTGTTTTAACGTGCGTTGACAAAGCTCTCCATGAATTAACAGGCGATTTCCACGACTTGCCTTGAAACAAATACATATTCTAGGTGTGAGATTTCTCTTCGTTGCTTGTTTGTGATCGGGGTGTTGATATTGTCAGTTCAATAATTCATCGATGCAGTACATCAACCGTACAGTGACTGCACACGCTTTTACTTCAACAAGCTCGGCTTATGTAGTCGAAAATACCGAGACCGTTAAAGAGCAAAGTGACGTCTATCGGAGATAAAATTCAAAGGAGGGAAATAGCTCCAACAAACAATTAAAATAACAAAGACATCTCCATATTTTTCATAACCAGTCATAACGCAACACGAGCTAAGCATCATTGTCAAACATAAACAGAAAAAAGCTTTATTAAGAAATGGCACAATACATTTACAAAAACACCCACTTCTTCACTACAATGGATCCTAAAAGAATTATCAAAATTCTTCGTCTTGCATCTTAATGGAGAAAGGGCAGAAAATGCGATATTTCAAAACGATCAAACCAGGGGCGGATCCAGGATTTTTCTTAGGAGGGGGTGCACCACTAACTGACCGATGACGTAAAAAATTTTAAAAGCAAATACGAAGAATAAGAGGGCTTTTGACTAGGAAATAACATAATGTGAACTGCTGAGAATACATATCAAACGATAGAGCAGATTTTGAATGTCTGTCAAGCGACTGCACAGTGTTAATTAGAAAGCGGCCGCAGGTCATCCCAGGGGGGGGGGGGGGGGCACCCCCTGCACACTCCCCCTGGATCCGCCCCTGCAAACCCATAAAAATCGCGAGGTCGAAAGAGGTCGGAGCGTGGAACTAGTATCAAGCACCCCTTGTCCGCCGATTTAAATAATTTATTAGGGCAAAACCTTGCTAGAATAAAGACAGTCCTCGATAACTGAAAGTCATCTAAATAAATATTCACTTGCGAGTTAAAACAGCATGGCTTAACGGGGTCGTAAACGAGAGCAATAATGCGTGAAATGACCATGGGACCATTTTACATTATTAATAAGATACCAAAGATTAACAGGGCTCATTAAAACTTACCTTGGATGAGCTGCATCTTGAAATTCAGGTCGTTGAAAATCTCCCTCGAAATCCTCGAACGCTCTTGCCACCGCGGAGAGAAGAGACAAATTTGCCGCGAAGCATCATGGGATATATGAAATTCCCCCCTTTGGGATCAATTATTTATTTATCTGTTCAATTTCCTTTTTTAGTTGCTTCCCCAGTACAAGTCAAGCATAGCTTTTATCACTTCAATAAAAGTTTAAAAGATCTGTTCCAGCCCTAAAGTGCCAATTCAGCCCTACAGTCCAAAGTCTAAAGCCCCATTTACACTACAGAAAAAAAAGGGTCCGGAACCATAAAGAAGTTGTTACGGACCAGATATTTTTGCCGTGTAAACCCTCTGTACCATGTTTTTATGAAATGGATCCGGACTTGCTTTTTTTCTGGTTTTGGGGCCATAGGCGGCTATGGCCCCAAAACCGGAAAAAAGCGAGTCCGGACCCCTTTTGCTGTTCGAAAGCGCTGTGTAAACGCATCTTCGTTCCGTACAGGGGGAAAAGGTGTCTCCACGGAGATCTGTGGTACAGTCCGCCTACCAGTATGTCGTCACGTCTGGCGTCAGTGACTTTCAAATTGGCGAGCAAAGTGTTCATCGAAGAGACGGATAAAAATTTCGATTTTATCACGGAAATACCGTTCCGATTTCTTGGATTAGGAGATTTTAAGGTTTCTATTGTCATAGAAAACTAGATTCAAGTACTTTTTTGGAGTGAAATGTCCAGTGACGTAATGAATTTTAAAGATTCCTTTCCATCGTCGAGAAAATTTTACGGGCAATCATACCGACCGGTCACACTTTGGAGGGCCAGTGCACAGCAAGTTGAAGAGTTTAGACACAGCAATAGGAGGTTCATCAAAGGATGTATTATACTTTACATTGTGCGTATTTTCAGCTCTTCAGAGCTAGTGAAACCCCGTATCACTCCTCTCAAAGTTCGCTTAGCTGTAGCGTTGAAAGGGGAAGCTAATAAATGACAGGTATTTGTGTGAGCATTGAAGCCGTTGTTGCTTTACCGCATTTTAATACTGTATTGGGCATACACCTGTAATTCTGTAATTAAATCCCGAAAACGAATAAAAGGTTTCGTTTAATTATTTTTTGGGGACAAGCCCAGTGGAGATTTTAAGGCAATAATATTGATGATTAAGACGATGTACAAAAGGCAAGTTTCACTTTCGCCAGTGGGTCACTGGTGGGTGTTGGGTGTAAATTAGTACAGTTTGTGGAGGTGTACTGTGTGTGTTTGTCATGATGTCAACTAACATTGAAAAAATTCAGCTGTTTCAGAGGAGGGACATGTTTTGACAGCTCATGGTTTTTATCTGGTCGTAAGCTTGGCCAGTAGGCAGATCAAGAGCTTTTGAAATCCCTTTTCCAAAATAAAACTCCGGACTTAAGCTTAAAATATATATTGATCCAAGTGCATGACCAGCAGGGTCTGCAGTAAGAATAACACAGTAAAAAAAGGCCAAAAGGAAAAATAGTGTTTAAAAAAGTAGACCAAACAGGGTTAAAATACGGTACAAAGAAAAAGAAAGCAGCGTCGCTGGGAGTCGAACCCGGTTTATCTGCACGTGCAAGAAACTCCGAGCCTTGACCACTGCATCGCAGTGACACACATGATTTGAAAAATTAATTTTGTCATATCAAAACAATTTTTCTCTGCCATAGACGCTGTTTGAAGCTGGTAGAGCTGTATTTATCATGAATTCAAATATACATTTGAGGAAAACTGGCTTAAGAGCGTATTTCAAAGCTATTTTGCAATAGCTGAAAATCGCCGAGCTTTAGCGTCTGGGAAACTTGGATCGCGAGCCTGGTGGAGGAAAGTTGATCGACTGTCCATGCGTAAAGACAAGTGCAGCTACGATCCAGATAAAGATTTCATCATTGGTTTAAATGATTATTTCGGCGACATTTGCTTTGATAGGGAATATTCTAAACCAGTTCCTGCCGAGATTGATGTGAACACCCCTGCTCCACAACTATCTAC
The DNA here is from genome assembly GCA_942486035.1 of Porites lobata. Taxonomy (NCBI): domain Eukaryota; kingdom Metazoa; phylum Cnidaria; class Anthozoa; order Scleractinia; family Poritidae; genus Porites; species Porites lobata. Next base: position 1,868,218 of record CALNXK010000077.1, on the reverse strand, counting down.
ATTTCAAGTGTTTCTTGCCTTATCGCGAATAAAGCGTACTGCCACCGGACCTGATGGGATTCCTTTCTGGATATGGAAAGATTATGCTGAGAAATTTACCCCAGTGATTGAGAATTTATGGAACTTATCTCTTGCTCGGCAGATCTGGCCAAGTCGTTGGAAGGAGGCTAACATCAATCCACTCCCAAAAGTCGAGACACCAGTCGAATATGCGGACTTTAGAGGAATCAATGTTACTCCAGTTATTGCCAGAACGTTTGAAAGAATAGTGTATAACATTTTTAACAAGAGGTGCCTGGAGGAATATCTGAATAATTCTCAATTTGCTTACCGCTCAGGTGGAAGTTGTGCAAACGCTCTGTTGAAAATGCAACATACATTTCTTGCGGCACTGGATAAACGGGACACCGTGGCGGTGAGAATGTTTACGATGGATTTCTCTAAAGCCTTTGATAACGTTAAACACAATCTTCTAGTTGAAAAGCTGAAACATAGTCCACTTGATTCATTCATTGTTAACTGGTATGCCAACTTTCTCGAAGGTAGAAAACAAAGGGTGATTTTTAATAATTTGACATGCCAGTGGAAAATTGTTAACAAGGGAACAACACAGGGAAGTGTCAGTGGCCCATATCTTTTCAACATATTTTTGAATGACCTAGAGATAGATGGGTACAAAGATATATCCTTGTTTAAATATGCAGACGATTCAACCGTCTTAGTCACGATTACTAGAGATTCCCCGGATATATCTGATATAATTGCCTTGTCCAAGCTTGCTCCCAAGGTACAAAGACTGTATTGTAAACCTTCGAAGGATATCCGTTGTCAGGCCCAGCATTAACACTGAACGTTTCAAAGATAGCTTTTTTAATAGATTAATTTTTAAATATAATCTAGCTGTGTAAATACCCCATATGTATTTTTAATCAATTTAATCTTTTTTATTCATCTTAGTCATTGTAATTTTTCTATCGATATATATTTTTACTGTAACATCAGATATGTAATTTTATCGGATGCTTTTTAATAAAGACGTTATTATTATTATTATTTCCGGTTCAACGGGCCGACTCTGTGTAGATAATCGATCGAGCTAGCTTTACTGAATTTGGTGGTCCTCGTGGGCAACGGCTCCGGTTTGAGTTTCACTTTTCTCTTTTTCGCCGGAGGCTTTGACACGCCTTCAAGAAAACGCCACATGTTGGTCACTGTCATCTTTTCTTCGAATGGCCCGCCAGCGGTTAACAACATGAAAACTGAGCCTGCGATCACTTCATGGAAAATACTGCACTATCAAAGATGGCAGCCAAACTTACGATCTCATTGCAGACAAACAGTTGCGTGTTGTTCTACGTTATTCTTTAAGTTTTAATTGGATGAGAAGAACCCAAACACAGGTTAAAAATTGTACATGATAAAATAAAACAGGAAATATTTTGTGGTTGAGCAAAACCTCACTTGCCCAAAGGACGACTTTTGGAGTTACCTCAGTCATCCTTGCCAGATTGTAGTCGTCTGGGACGACGGGACGACTGCAAATATAGATCCCTGCACTTATGGGAATAATGAATGCTTCTATCCTCGAGGGATCCTACCCTGACAAATTGAAGTTGGCAAAAGTGGTTCCTATTTTCAAAAGTAGTGATGACTCCGACCCTAACAATTATATTGTCCTATGTCCCTCCTCTCAATAGAATTTTTGAAAAACTGATTTACAAACGTTTGACGTCGTTTTTTGGGGCAAATGATCTTCTTTATGAGTCACAGCACGACTTCAGAGAAAAACACTTTTCAAAGCATGCAATAATTGATATTGTAAATAGGATTCAAAACAATATGGACAAAGGAATGTTTTCCTGTGTAATTTTTGTAGGTCTCAAAATTAAAAGGCATTTGACACAGTTGATCATGCAATATTATTAAGCAAGCTAACCCGATGTAGAATCAGGAGCATTATATTAGACTGGTTTGCTTCTTATCTAAAGTGTCGATCTCAAGTAATTCAAATTGGCGAGAATTCTTCACCTAAGGAACTAAATCTCTGCGGAGTCCCTCAGAGATCTGTTTTGGGTCCTCTTTTATTTCTGATCTTCATCAATGATATTCATAAATCCTCAAATAAATTACTATTCTTTCAGTCTTTGCCGATGATACTACATCTTCTATTTGTTCATAAAAATTTGGAATTGCTTGAAAAATTTATCAACACTGAACTGCGAATAGTTTCTGAGTGGCTTATTGTCAATAAGCTAACACTGAACATCAAGAAACCAAATTATGTTATATTTCACCATCAACTCGGAATTGTCAGCCGCCACCAGCAATCCTGAGCGACGCTGCGGTAGACTGCAATCTGTTTCCAGTGCTGCTCTAAATACAACAAATTATATTTGAGGATCAAAAGACCCTGGTGAAGAAACTAACAAAGAGTTTGAACTCAGTGAAATGATACTAGGGACAACTTGTTGCGAAGATAAGTCAGATACTCGAACTCCGCGTATGATAAACTGTTTCTTTATTCCATAACACAACTAACAACTAACAACTTTTATTACACATTAATTACAGTTTAAAAGTTATAAATTAAAGTGAGCTAAAAAAAAAAAGGGCTCCACCAGCATTGCAAAACCTTTCCGAGAAAACGTGGTGACGATTGTTCTCTTTAACACACCATCTGGTAAGACCACAAAGGCTATCTTTCAAGATAAAGCTGGGGAGCTTTTATCGAGAAGAATACTAAGACAGCATTACCCAGGTAAATTCTCTTTCTCCTTTCCTCCCTTGCGGAATTAAAGTGAATAATATATTGACAATGGCTCAGGCACAAGCTGCACTCAATGAAATCATGAACCTGCAGGAGGCAGGCCCAGATAGTTCGCCACAGATCAGAATTTCCAATCACCCTTGATGACACACCCTCTCAACGAAAGAATCCGTGCTAGTTTTCACTGGCAAATGTTAACAAGCCATATCGATGTCTAGTTATAACGCCGTATGTAGGAAACAAGACTACAGAGAGTTTGATGCCGAGGTTTTTTAAGCTTCTCTGGGACGTAGTGTGACCATTTTGTCAAGTACGCACACGTACACAAAAAATAATATAACGTTTTTGCTTTCCTTTAATTATACATCTTTTGATAGTCTACAGGCTTGTTTACGATAGAACGTGATATTACAAAAGCTTTTAAAATGTTCTTTTTTGAGTTGGTACTGGAATGTTTACAAGCACGAGGCCCCTCCCCTAAATAAACTTCCAAAGCACTGAATAATTCACGACACGAATTCCAAATAAGGTGTTTTGTTCAAACTCTAAACGAAAATTTAGAAAAACATTTTTATGTTTGGATGAAAGATAAGCTCTACTGCCGCTTTTATTTTTTTCCTTCTCGCTCAAGAAAAGTGACCACCTAAAGCACATCTTTTTGTGCAGAAATTTTGGAGTTTAAAAGCATCGGCTGGAAAGAATTGCAACGTGTACTTGATTGTGTACATTTTCCGCGCGCTTAATCCTTTGCTGACTTTCGAGTTTTTCCTTTATTTCCATCATGAAGTTGATCATAGAACAAATAATTATAGTCTGCATTTATTTATTTTCAGTTTTTCTGAATATCTCTAATGTTTATTTTGTCATTGAAAACAATACTACATCAGCTAGTTGTAACTTTCCTGCAAAATTCTTGTTGATACCGCGCTACACGTGCTCCTCATACTTTGCTTCAGCTTTATGCCTCGATTGTATATATATGGTCGGCAGGGTCTGGTCCATGATTTCCCATTTGAGCGACATTAATGTAGTCTTCGATAAACGTTTTCGACAAAAAGAGAGTAAGCTAAAAAAGTTAATAGCTTTTAATTGGGAAACTACCTTCCAGATAAATCTTTACAGGAATGATGATCAGCCAGGATCGATTATTTGTGGCAACAAATGTGTTTGCATATATCCCCCAATGTATTGTTGGGTCGCCTGATAGAGCAAATATTTCAGGAATGTTTTAAATTTATCTCATTCCACTTCTCAAACTGTTGTATTTTTCTTGTAAAAACTATGCGGAAAAACAGCGAGATAGACAGGAACAAATCCACACAATACAAGGTCAAGTTACGACACTACAAATGGCTTTTACTTATGACAGAAAATCTTTTGCGTAAAGAACGCCACGCCCCCGCTTCTCAGCCAGGTCCATTGGTATGGTAGTCAAATAAGTTGACTATCGTGCCCTGTCCTGCAACTTCTGCGATCTTTGGCATGCCATGTCAAGTGAGGCCCCTGAACCAAAGCAAGAGAGTATAAAAGGCTTCAAGCAGTCGACAGCTTCAGCTAGATTTGCCCAGCTTGCCCTGCCCCGTCTCCTTCTTCTCTCCGAACTCTGGCCGTGGCCTAAATTGCTTGTTAGCAAATGTTCGGTCAGTCAAAAACAAGCTACTAGACCTCCAAACCACCATTTACAAAGAGCATTTTGACATCATCGCTCTCACTGAAACTTTGGCTGGATTCTTCAGTTCTGGATCATGAAATTATTCCTCACCTCAAGCATGTTAAGGCATGATCCAAAGCCAAGAAAGAATGATCTAAGAGAGCGAATCCCCCATACATGACCCTCTTTCCATGAAAATTATTTTCAATCTATTCTTGGTTCTGTGTCATGCTGCGTGGTTATTTTAAGGACGCCACCTTATTGGTCGGTTAGAGAGGCGTTACGTAATTTTAAACTTGGCGGGTAATTCAAATCGTCGACTCCTTCTTTGTGTACGGCGGTGAATGTGTCGTCGACGTAACGTAACCAAAGAGGTACAGTTCGCGTGTAGGTAGCTAGGGCTTGTTCCTCGATGTTTTGCATGACAATTTCTGCTACAACAACAGAAACTGGAGAGCCCAAACTCTACCGTGTAACTGTTTGTAGTGTTTGCCGTTGTACTGAAAGTACGTCGAAGTCAAACAGAGGTTGATAATGATGTCGTCTGTAGGTAGTGGTATTTCAACAGTGGAGTTCTTAATAGCGTTCTCAGTACAGTCTAGAGCCACTTGAAGTGGAATACTGGTGAACAGGGATTTCACGTCAAAGGACACTAGTTTGTGGTCGTCCGGTATCTGTATTGTCTTAATGGCGTCAATAAAGTTCTCAGTAGACTGTAGTTTGTGTTTAGATTCGTCAGTTAGCAGTTTCAGTACGTTAGTTAAGTATTTAGACAGTTGGTAGGTTGGGGACCCACAGAAAGAAACTATAGGCCGCATAGGTATGTTGGGTTTGTGTAGTTTTGGTAGTCCATAAAGCTTGGGAGCGTCGAAAGTCGATCTTGTCGGTTTTCGTCAGTGTAAGCAGTTTGTTGTTAAGTTTGCTTTGCAGTGCGGGTGTCGCGTCTCGTTTAAGTACTTCGTAGGTCTGTTTGTCGTTAACAAGCGAGTCCATTTTGTCGTTGTTGCCTGTCTTGTCCATAACAACAGTCATCCGTCCCTTGTCTGCGGGTAGTATGACTATGTTCTCGTCTGTTTTCAGTCGTTTAAGTGCTTTCTGTTCGTCAGTAGTCAAGTTACTGTTCGGTAATGAGGCTACGGTGGACTACGTTCACCCGGACGAACTAAACCGTTTGAAATGACTCCTGGGTTCAAACCTTTCACAGTAATACATCAATATAGCTAATAATGAAAAAGGACGAATTAAAAAGTTGACCAAATAATGTTTTTAAATAAGGTTACCATGTCCCTAGTTCCCAGTGCTCTTCGGTTCGCTTCATAGAGTAATCGCGCCTCGCACTGCCACATTTTCCCCCATCCCATGATAACAGTAATTAATGAGGACATTTCTTAAAAAGAAAGCCATTGGACTCACCTACTAAATTAACACACAACTGATATTCGACCGACAGTTGACCGATAAACCACCGACAGTTGACCGATATATCACCGACATATGACCGATAGTAAGTCGAGGTGCGTCGTCGAAATATCGACCGATACTCGGCTGATAGTCTATCCCACGCTCGACTGACTATCGACCGACTGTCGACTGACTATCGACCGACTATCGAGCGAGTGTCGACCGAGTGTCGACCGAGTGTTGACCGAGTGTCGACCGCTATATCGACCGCTATATCCACCAATAGATCGGTCGACACTACCTACAGTAAACAAGATCCAATATTCAAACCAACATGATCTCTAGATCTGCTTCTACATACAGAAATGACCCATCAAATTACCGCGGGATTTGTGTTTCTAGTTGTCTAGGAAAGTTGTTCTTTTCAATTTTTAAACCAAAGACTTCTTGAACACGTCACTTCGCTGAACATACTCCATAAGTCTCAAATCGGCTTCTTACCTAAAAATCGAACATCAGACCACCTCCTAACATTACGAACTCTTATAGACAAGTACGTACACTGTCACGGTGAGAAAGTATACGCTTGTTTTGTTGACTTTAGAAAAGCCTTTGACTCAGTCTGGCATGACGGACTTTTATATAAATTATTACAAATTGGTGTAGGGGGATGTTTCTATAAGTTAATCCAAAACCTATATTCAAACTCTTCGTGTGCATTGAAAATAGGTACGAGTCAAACAAAATCTTTTAGCTTCTCACGGGGCGTACGCCAGGGCTGTATTTTAAGCCCCTTACTTTTCAATTTATACGTTAATAACTTACCGTCCGCATTTCAAAATACTTTATCAGACCCTATCATCCTTCCAAATGGTACCAAATTAAATTCGCTTTTATATGCTGATGATTTAATTATTATATCACGATCTAAAATCGGATTGCAGAACTGTCTCAACACATTATCCTCTTTTTGCAACTCTTGGATGTTAGATATAAATTCCAAAAAGACCAAAGTTATGGTCTTTCAAAAACGAGCGAAGAAAAACTCCAATCTAGAATTCCATATAGGTAAAGAAACCATTGATACTGTCCATGAATATACATATTTAGGAACCCGTATCTCCTCAACCGGTAATTTTAATATCTCCCTCGAACACCTGAAGGAGAAGGCTCTTCATGCTCTTTTTAGTTTAAGAAAACAGACAAACTTTAGCAAATTAAAACCTTCTCTTGCTTGCAAAATATTTGAAACGATGATTTCCCCGATATTATCATATAATAGCGAAATTTGGGGTGTATATGTAAAACATGATTTTAAAGCTTGGGACAATACCCCAATTGAAAAAACCCACTTGAAATTTTGCAAGCGTTATCTAGAAATAAGCAATAAAGCTTCAAATGTTGCAAGTAGAAGTGAATTGGGACGGTTCCCACTAATTATTAATATTTATAAAAACATCCTTTATTACATATTGCATCTTCTGCGTAAAAACGAGGATACTGTTGTTAAACAAGCCTTTCGTACTTCGCTAGAACTTCACTGTAATGGTAAAAATAGCTTTTACAATAATCTTATGAAAATATCTGAATATTATGACCTCCCTGATTTTGATCCTAATAATTTAAGTGAAGCTAAGATCAAACACTATATAGATATAATAAAACAAAAATATATTGCATATTGGCAACATACAATCCATCATTCTAAGAAACTACAATTTTACAGCTTATTTAAACATGATTATAAAATTTCAAGTTATCTAGACTTAATTAGAAATTCTGCGAATAGGAAAGATTTAGTGAAAATTCGTATAAGTAGCCACAAACTCATGATTGAAACTGGAAGATATAATCAAACTTCCCGCAACGATAGACTCTGTCCTATTTGTAACTCTGGTATAATTGAAGACGAATTTCATTTTCTCTTCCATTGTCCAAAATACTCAATCCCAAGGGAGAAATTCTACGATCAAATCCAACAAAATTTTGTCGATTTTGATCAGCTATCTTACACAGAATTAATAATTAAATTGATGAATTCACAGAATTTTTCCGTAAATTCACATTTGTTGAAATTTGTCTCATTATGTAATGATTTACGTAATAATTTGTTATCAAGTCATGCTGATGACACTTGATTGACTACAGTCATCATTGCATTATCATTGTTATGATTTGTTTGTTTGTTTGTTTTTTTTTTAATATTAAAGCTTTTGCAATACTGTAACTACATAATTATAGTCATGCAAGTAAAGCTTATGTTGTTGTTGTTGTTGTTACAGGGTGTTATTTTAATTTTTTCATTGCCCTCGAAATATTCGTGTACTACTAAGATTGTTGCTGTGCATACTGTTATTGGGATCAAGCACCTGTTAAGTTTTAAAGAATAGAAAGGAAAGAAAACTAACTACAAAACTAACTACCGACTAATCAGACATTTTTCCCCAGTGAAGTCTCGCCAGCAGATTTGTGTACTGATCATGCGCATTACGTCAAAAACCATAGATCAACGGTCTTGAGAAGAAACAGAAACATGCGGTCGAAGGCAGGACTGTTTCTCACTATTATATTTTGGTAATTCGCAAATTTAGACATAGTTCGCTTTTCAGACAGTGTGTGGCTTTCTTTTTCTGTTAAACAATTTCCCTCTGCAGAGTTTAGAATATGCATAGCTCCGTATAGCTGATAAGAACCGCCGAAGAGTTGGGCTATCGAGCAGTGTTTGGCTGCAAACCTTAGGAAAGTCAAAGTCGCTTCAAGGTACAGAGCTTTCAGTAGTAGTTGTGATTTGTTTATTAGGATCGTTTTGAATTTTAACTTTGGATTCAAGGTGTTGACTGATCGAAATAAACGAAGTGAAATGTTATGAAGTGTTAATTTTTATTCAGTTATATGTAGAGCAGTAAGCTCATATTTATAAAGCGCTCTTGAATATACTTGCTTCCGATAAATTTGACACTTGCTCCAGTAATTTCTATCAGCATCAAGTTATCCTCGCTCGGCGAAAACGATGTAACCTATAAATAAATCGATCGAGAGCGTTGTTGTTGGTTAAGATCTAACACGCTTGCGTTTTACCTTCCCCCGCAATTGCAGTATGGAAAGAAAAACTGACGATATGCAAGAAAAACAAAGATGCATGATATAATTTTTTTCAATTTTTTAAGCGTTTCTGACTTCTTCTGCCGGTTCGCTTCTTGCTTCTAAAAAGTCTAAAAATATTTACTTTGGGAAAAACACTGCAATTATCCGCTGACCACCACGCAGGGTGACGGCTTTGCAAGTTGTGATAACATCGTTTCTCGGTCCCAGACCTCGTCTCCCTCCCCCCCACCCCCACAGGTTTCAACTTTCCGACTTTAATGAGATGCGAAGTAAAGTTACTTGGGGAATGAGATTTTACTTACGCCTTCACACACGCATTTTTGGTTAAGTAAAACTTAGCAGCTCTGAAGTTTTAATTAACAGCCTTGTGTAAAGACAACCATTTGTTTACGCTAGAAACAAAGAAAGTATTAAGGGCTCAGTGGACTGTGTAATTAGAGTCCGAGTAAAAAACCACCTAGTTTTCTACTAGACATGTTAAAAAGACTGATATAGCTTCGATAATGTAGCTTTGATTACATAAACTTCATTCTGAATCTCGAGGCTGTAATCGGATAACTACGAATCGAGGAAAGAGTGAGAGCATTCCATTCCGGCTGTTTTAAATGCATATGATAAGTTGGCCGAGCATGATTTGTTTAACTTTTGACCTAGTTTAAGCTGAATCGATGCATTAGTCAAAGCCAAATCAATTAAGACTAATAATAGAACTCAACTCACTTGCATATCATGGTTAATGATTAGGCTATTGCTGTCTTTAGACTCGAGTGGAGATTCCTTTCGACTAAAGGAGCTTGTCTCATACACGAGTAAGCAAAGAGAAGCCGATTTTGACCTTTTGCAGCTCCATCAATCTTCATCATCGGACTATATTCAACCACCCTCGAACTGTGGGTCCACAACTGCTCTGTCAGTCACATCCGCACTTACTATGTTGAGTGCAATATTTTCAGCGCCCTTTCTCTTTTTTGTGTGCAGTGAAATTTCAACAATTACCTTCGCCCTTTCTCTTCCGAATTTTTATCCATTTGGAGAAGATGTGGGTGACCATGTAAATCCACCAAATGATGACGGCGGTTCCGGCGAAGTGCAGATATCGATCCCGTTCCCATTTTTTGGTGAAGTTCATAATTCGCTATTTGTAAGTAACATAAAATAATGTGCAACGTATTCTACTTTGTCTTTTTTACTGAGTTAACAAGAAAGCACGTATCTCTCTACAAAATTTATATGCCATTTACATTGTGTTGGTTAACTTCCGGGTTTCAGTTGTTTAGCAATTATTGGATTGGGTGTTCATATGATTAGGGTGTAATCCGCTTCGGCCCGAGATCTACAATATTGTTCAGATTAAACGAAAGCCAAATCCAATAACTGTTTAATCCTTCATTCAAAATATTTCATACTTTAAAAACATGTTTTAGCCTCAATCGATGTATAGTTTCCGTAAGGTGTTCCTTGGCAAACTCGAAATACAAAGGCCAGGGTGTTAAGTTTAGCAGATAGTATTCCTCATATAGAACTTTGTCATCCGTTGAACTGTATTTTTGTGGTTCTTGCCATGTTTTTTCTGAAATCGTTCGGCTATTTCTTCTTCCCAAAACCACGGTTATTAGAGGAGACTGGTTATGAAAGGCGGAATACTTCTCAAACTCATTAATAATTCATAAAGAAAATACAAAGAAAATTAATGTTTAATGAGTGTTTGGAAATCGGATGAAAAACTGCTCAGTATTTGCATCCTTAATTTCTCCTTCAAAAATGATTTTGTTTGAGAAGAAATATCAAACATTCGACACAGTGTTTCATCACCAGTTCTCAAACTCATTAATAATTCATAAAGAATATACAAAGAAAATTAATGTTTAATGAGTGTTTGGAAATCGGATGAAAAACTGCTCAGTATTTGCATCCTTAATTTCTCCTTCAAAAATGATTTTGTTTGAGAAGAAATATCAAACATTCGACACAGTGTTTCATCACCAGATGAAACACCTCGAAGTTCGTCAAAAATACTCCGCTGCGCATCGTATTTTCAACTCTCTTCTCGGTGTTTCATCTGGTGATGAAACACTGCGTCTCATGTTTGATATATTACATCAAAGATAAAAAACAACGACTCTGCAGTTTATGTTGGAAGCTCCCTGACGGTGCACAATCCTTTGTTTTTGCTTACAAATTGTGACGGAATTTATAATTAATGCGACATCGTTATTTATAAATAAGATTAAAACGACAGGAATGCTACTGAATGCACTATCAAGTCCACAAAAACATATAACATATTTTAGGATAATTATACAATAATACTACATTCAAAGCCTTTTACAAAGTCTCAACGCTCTTTTTGCAAGTAACCTAAAAAATATATCGAGAGAAAAATAAGTAATAATAACAAAGAAGTCTGACGCGCTTCATAACCATTCCACTCTCTTACTAGTAAATATGGCAAAACGTGTGGAAAAGTTTTGAAATATAAATTTGGAATAATAATTTCATTGTTTAATATTTGTTCAGATTAAGGTATCTAAAAGTGAATGCCAGTTTTTATCTCGCATGGTGAAAACCTTAAAAGGACCAGTTTTCTTCACGCACGGGTTTGGAAGGTCTTAAGTTTTGTTGAGAATTAATAAGTATCACAAATGTATGACGACGTACTGTTGAAACTTACATATTTTATATTAGTTCAAGAATCACAGTGCAAACGTCCTCTTTTGGTAAAAGAAATAAACTGTTTTCTGCTTTTCTTCTTCACAATTAGGTCAATACCAACGGCGTTATTTCGTTTTTAATAAATGTAAACCAGTTCACACCAGAAAGATTTCCCCTTGGTGATGGACGACGGTTGGTGGCGCCATTTTGGGGTGATGCTGATACTCGTACCACAGGAAAGGTTTTCTATCGTGAAACGTCTGATCGCAACCTCCTAATTAAGGCAGCTACTGACATTACATCAATTTATGTTGAATGTAAAGCTTTCAGACCTGCGTGGCTGATGATTGCAACATGGTATGAAGTACCTTTCTATGGCGCTCGAGGGAATTATACAGACAGGGTATGATGAATTATTCAGAGTACGTCTCACATAACAATCTGATATACCACGAGGAAATTGCTGGTGTTCTTTAGTAATAAAACGTGGTCTGGAATTGGTAAACAAACAACCTAAGCTAGAAAGGTCTATTCCTCGCCTTCCGTTAGTAATACAGCTGAAAATCAGTTTTTTTGGCCAAAAAACAGATATGAGTAGCTTTTTTAATGTTTTATCGGTACTAAGCGTTTTTCTCTTGATTGATATTGACAACTTATTTTTTCCTAGGAGGGGACTCTATAAATTTAAAGAGGTAAATTCTGGGGCCAAATCACCCCTCAAATCGGTCATTTAGGCAAAATTTACGCATCTTTTGCATTTATTTTCATTTTGTGACGTCATATTTTGACATTTTGATGTCAAAATATATTCAAATTGGCTTAATATTTTTTACTTTTAGGCCAAATTTGGTAAGGAAAGAGTCAGAGCTAACAAAGTTATTGTAAATTAACCAAACTTGAGACACTTGTGACCGATTTGGGGGTGGTATGGCCCCGGCGTAATCTCAATGTAAACAATTGACATGAAAGACATGAAATGACAGACATGAAAGGGAACCTACTTTAACATGCAAGCAAAATACGTTTAAGCGAAATTCATTTTTGGTGCACAATCACCCCTTCATTTACACAGTTTCAAAATTACTTTCATCGCAATCAAACTTGTATGGCAATACCCCAACACATTTTGTTTTAGCGCTTTGAGTTGAAAAATAGGATTAGAAATGAAATATGCGATAACTTCAGACGCTAGCGCTTAAACTTCATTACAAAAATCAAGAGTTTATTTCTTTCATTTTACAAAGTGGTTGTTTTATCGGAGCCTCCGCGCCCCCGAAGCGCGCACAGCGTAGCACCGTGGGTAATAAAATTTGGTAAACTATCCATCCGAGAAAATTGGGTTATGACGTCACCGTACGGACGCTCCGAGTAGGGGTAAGTGGAAACGAATTCCTCCCCTCTCCCCTAGAGAGTTCTGTCCCCTATTGTTTCAAGATTGACAAATCAGAATCTGTCAACTGACCAAATGCTTGGTGGATTTTAGGGGGTTATGGATGATTTCAGAAAAAATGTCCTGCAGACTGATTTCGAGAGGAAAAAAGCAAGCACATAAATTCCTGGGAAATAAGTAGCCTGCACTGAAAAAAATATCGCTCATGACGCATAATGCTGAAAAAAAAGATCTTACACTGTTATATGTCAGGGAAAAAATTTCTAACTCCAGAGAGGTTTGGGAAAAAATTCTTCCCCAAACTAAATCAGTAAAATCACCCATACCTCACTCCCCCTCAAACGTCCAATGGGTAATGTCAACCATTTAGGGGGTGAGGGAAGAAACGGATTTGACACCTTAGTAAATATCGTCCATCAACAAAATGGCTCGCACGCGTTCATCATGTGGTGGTTTTCAAGACTAAAGCTTTGCATTTCAAGATTGAAAATATGCCGATAAAAGACACAAATGGAAAGAGAAAGTTAAAAAAGATGCTCAGTTTCCTTTTTGTAGACAAACGAAACCTTTTCGCTATTAAATTGTCTTTCGAGGAATTCAACCTTGTTCTACACGGCAGATCGGAGCGCTTGGCTTGTTTTGAACCAACCAAGGCAGCGAGGTTTCTGAAGACACTCGAGGTACATTCCATACTCTTTGATCAAAGAAAAGTACGTTTTTAAAAGGGAATTTTATATTTATAAAAGTTTCATGGACGTCCTCTATATTTTGACATCGGCGTGAAAGAAAAACCGCAAAATGTGCATTTGAAATTGATTTTTTGGCACGTGCTCGACCGATTTAACTTGCGTGAACAAAAAAACGACCATGAGCTTACAGATCGTGAGATTTTTAGAAATGTTTGAATTTAAACTGAAGTGTTGTTTTTGTACTTGTTCCGCATTGAATTGCTATTCATTTTCTCATTCATTACCTGCCATTCAAGAATTTTGCAGTGTGTAGAATTCAAGAATTTCTGCAGTTTGCAGTGTGCAGTGTGCAGGGTGCTGCTCTTTTTCCATAACTTGTGGCCTGAATACAGCTGAATACCGCTTGAATTAAGTTTACTGCGATTGTTTTCAGTTGTTTGTTTACGGCTTTATATTCTCACTGTAAAACTGAGCTTATTTAAAAAATGAAGAAGTTCTCCTCTATTCTAAATCGGACAGACTGGTCGGCTTTTCGAGCCCGAGTTTGTCTTTTTTTTTTTATAAGAAAAAAAGTTGTAAGTTACTGTATTAACGATTATATTTGTAGTGAAAGATTGGATTATAGTTATTAGTAGCGAAAAAGGTTATCTTTTGCTTTCTTATGTCTTCCTCAGAGAAAATATTATACACCTTACGTTAAAATTTTCTTTCAGATATTGTGAGGTATAAATGTAAAGGCTATACACATAACTGTTCGTCCGGGCCCGTTTAAAAAAAAAAGAAAAGAAAAGAAAATACAATGGGCTTGCGGGCAGACAAGTCGGCCTGATTTTCCTTTTAGGTCTTTCCTTAAACACAAAAACACCGACCCTAGAAATCGTAGGGTGGGCCGGAAGTTCTAAGAACGGCTCACAGGATTGGTTTAGATAACAATAGATAGCCCTAACCAAAACAAAACTAACAATGAACCCCAACTCTGAAACAATAGAGCTTCGGGCCAACAAGAACCTATCAAATTAGACGTTCTAAAGAGGTTCTTGCCAACGGAAATCGTAACCTGTAAATTGCTGCTACTTAAGAGACCTACATTTAATTTGTTTGCAGGATGTTTTTTCTTAATCATTTAGCCCCTAAAGATGTGAAGATTTTTTTTTTTTTTTTTTTGGCTTAGAGTTCATGTTATTACTTTAAATTATTTGATTGCTTTTATCATAAGCATAGAAACGGAGGCCTCGCTTTTAGCCCTGGCTAAATCTATATATTATATTTAAGCAATAGACCACTTGCACTAAGAGGTCACGTAACCAATGCTTCCTTTAAATAATGAGTAGGAATCTTGCTGATGCCAAAAATTGACAGAGCACATAAAAATTATCTTACATCCGAAATCTGAGAGGAAACGCATTTAAAGGAGATATTTTATGGCACTTTGTTTTTTCAACAAAGTAGTATGATTTGTATTGGCCGCCATGTTGGAGGGCATACTCTTGCCCTCCAGTTGCCCTGCAATTAGTTTTAGTCTCACTTTAACTGCCAAATTGTGTTGCTGTTAGCTAAGAAGTCTTCTCTTTGCATTTTCTAGTACAACACTTTTCAGGCGGTTCTTGTTACAAACGGAATACATTCTTTTGTGTTATTCAATTATAATGAACTTACGTGGACTACTGGAACCGCAAGTCAGGGAAACAGTTCCGGCTTAGGAGGAATACCAGCTCAGGTGCAAGTATCTCCCTGCCTAATTCACTAGGTGGTTTATTTATAATTAGTTCTCAAACAAATGCGATGCGAATTGCATCAGTTTCAGTAATGAACAGCGAGTCGCGTTCATTATTTTTATCGCCTTCAGAATTTAATTTAATTTAATTACTTTTCTTTTACTTTGTTAAAAGTGGATATTTCTCGGTGTCCCAATAGTCAAACAGATTACGCTTTTTGTAACTTCAATAGGGCCATTTATACGAGGAAAAATAAGACGCGTCTTAGCTAAGTCGCGTCTTATTTTAGACGAAATGTGCCGTTTATACGGAAAGTTCGCGTCTTGTGTAAGACGCGTCTTATTTTTCCTCGTATAAATGGCCCTATTGAAACCATGAAGGATGTGGTGTAGGCGTGAAACGAAACTGAAAAATGTGTTTATTACTATACCAGGAGCACCCAACGACCAAATCTTTCCAAATAACTCAGAAATTTCACTATGTTTGTAGCGGTCTATTTTTTAATTTCGAGATGCCTAAAAACTCTCTCTATCTGTTCGGATGTTTAAGGAGAACTTTGGCTGTCTCGAAAGTTTTAGGGTACTTTTTCTTCTCATCCGAAGTTTTAGTTATCCCGACGGGTCTTGTAGAAACTGTGAGGACGCGAAGCAGTCGTACTTTCGAAAGCCAATACTTAAGGGGACATTTTTTGTTTATACCGAAATTTTCAGGTGAGTTAACTTTTATTGCTCATAATCGCCAAATCTTTGGAAGAAAATGTGAACTTCACTTTGCATAAGGGATGATCCACTTCCGCAAATCGTAAGGAAGTTTGAAACTCCAAATATCTTAGATGAACTGAGCCTTTATCCAGAAATATATATATATGTTTTTTCTTGAGCTATAGAAATTTCTAGAATGAAATTCGTTAAGTGCCCCCACCATACACTTAATCAGTAAAAAGATTCAAAAGCTCCTCGTGACTGTTTTGAGCGCTAGCTCTTCGTCAGGTGACTCCGACAACAGAGCAACAATTGGTCCATAGTGTAGTGTTCTTCCGGTAGTGTTTGAATGCCGTTTTAAGCCTTAGCGTTTAAACGTAAGCAAAAGTTTGAATTGCAACTTCTTTTTCTCTGACAGGCAGGCTACAACGCTGGTGATGGACTGAGATTTTTTAACATCCCTGGGTCTGGTACCCACGAAGTACTTGAACTTCCTTACACGTCCAATATTGAGAGGCCAGGTCGGTGGATGTATCGCGTTGATAGTAAACCAGGAGGATGTGGCAACGGTATAAAGACATTGTTTATTTTATTCTTTAGTAAATTTATTGATCGAATTATCTAGTTTATCCTCACCTACGAAAAGACGTTATTTTTTGTTATGGGTCATGTGATTAACGAAATATACCCACTGAGTCGCTCTTTAAGGCTGTTTTTAAAATTGATAAATTACAGTCATATCTTTCAGTATATGGTGAATTAGGATCAGTCACCACAATGACAGATTCAGTTATTTCGCAGACTAAAGTGAATTTAAGGGAATCACTGGAATTCTGAATTATACCCTGAATATTCTAAATGGAGCAGAAAATACTTCCTATTATGGTCATGGACGGCATATTCATCTGACATTTTCCACTTGACTAGCCCGATGTCGCGTAATCAAAGATTAGTGACAAACAAAAACAATTAATCTTCATATCGCCCTGTTTTCTTTCTAGTATTGGTTCACTGCTACACTTTCACTCTGATCCTAGGCTGCTAAGGGGCATGAACGTTTTCTGCGTCACCTTTTGTTTTGTAAATAAAAAGTGAAAAGAAGCTTTTCAAAAACAATTTTGACCTTGGCAATTTCAATTTCCAATTCCAACCGATGTAGACAAACTCAGACTAAGCACTTGATCACAGTCAAGTCACGTTTTTGTTTCCTTTTGTTGTATGATCAATCTTGACTACAAAGAAAGATAAAATAAATCTTGACTCTTGCTCTTGTTTCAGCCGTCTTGTTACGGCGGACTGGCATGCCAATGGCTATTTTGGTAACTTATTTATTAATATCTTAACATGCGGAAGTGATTTTTAAAGATTTTAATAATGAATAGCGAATTGACCAATCAATTAAGGCTTTCCAATCTGAAAGGCTACAAAAGACATCAACAAATACTATATGACTAGGTTACCAACAAAGCTCGTACAAATACACGCAAGATGTGCTCGAATTTTCCTTCCGAAATAACTAGAAGGATGCGTGCAGTTGGCGCTTTATTCTTTAATCTTGCTTTACTTTTGCTGGTCAAGCAAGCCTCGACACAGTCAGATTGCAATGGGTGTTGCCACAATGAAACCGGTTACCAAGAGATTGACGAGCCTCGACGTAGTATCAATAGCGTTTGGGAATACGGTCAACAGGCACTTTGCGACAGAAGTCTTTCTTGGGGGTGGTATCGCTTCACGAGCTACGTGGGTGGCGAAATGCCAACTTCCAAAGTAGACCGAAATCGCTGTGGTACGTTAGCTCCAGTTTGGTTGAACGGAGATCATCCTGTAAACGGAACTGTTACTCGGAAAGCCTGTGTAAACTTTCACGACGTAAACAATGGTTGCGCTGAATCGTTCGACATAAAAATAACGAATTGCGGATCATATTTCGTCTACTATTTGAGACCAACTTACTCTTGTGCTGTCGCCTACTGCGCTGGTAGGTCTCTTTTGTTAAACTGTTGTTGTAGAAGTAAGAATGCAGTTATGTTGTGGTAAAAGACTTTAAAACAGGCAAAAAATGGTAACGCGCACGCTTCCATCATTCGACACTATCGATGAAGTGTCCTTTTTACTAAGGGTGTTGTTTAGTGTTGTGCCGAAAAAGGTAAGGTATCTTTAAAAAACGCCCTAGTGGTTGTAAGTAAGTAGGCAATCAAGAGAAAACTTGCACAACTTGATCTTAAGGGTTAAAATTTGTGATATTTTCTTACTTTAATGGTCATTCTAATGGAGTACTTTTTGAAACGACCACCCGAAAATTTTTTCAGGGTCTCGCGTAAGTTTCGAGTATTTTCCGTCTAGTTTATGTTTTTATGTTATCTTGGCTGTGCAAGGATATTTGCAGCGCTTCCTGTAGGATCTATGGAATGTTAGAAACGTAAATATTTAATGAAGCATGGCAGCTTCCGCAGCATTCGAAACCCGCGGATAATGGCAATTAGAGCTATAAACAAAATTTTTTACAATTGATTGGAATTGTTTCTTCGTTTCGCCTCAACATTCACTGCATTTATTAAGTATGGGAAGTCAATCCTGGCCTGCTATCGAACTTTTTTTCCCCTTGCAGTGGTGTTTCTGTATGTGCTCTTGTGGTTCTAGCATAATAGAATCTTTAGACGCCTTTATATCTAGCTTTAACTATGATTTCAAACAAGCTTGGAGGCCTTTGGCATATCTCGACTAAAAGTAGCCGGAGACAGATTTCAAATTAGTTTGGAGGATTTTGGTTTCGCAAATAAGAACAATGTAATTTAAATTTAGATTCGCTAATGAAAAACGAAATCCAAGGTGAAATTGGCGTCTTTAGATTACATGTCCGATACTTTAAAGTCGTCCGATTATAAAAATAAAAATCGTGATTTTTCAGGGATAAAAAAACAAAATGCTATGTAAAAGTAAGAAGTTATCAGCCAATAAGGAAATGTGACTGCGCCTTTCTAGAGGTGTTTTTCATAATAAATTTGGACGTTTGTTCACTCCGTTACTTTAAATTCCGCAGCATGAGAAGACCTCGGATTATGGCAACTTTTGTTAAACAAACTTTTTCTCAATCAATTTCAATTGTTCCGGCATCTCGCTTCAACCTTTCCCTCCAAGATTTATTCAGTATGGGAAGTCAATCGTGACCTGCTAATGAACCTTGTTTTCGCTTTCTTGCTGTGGCTCATTCACAAGGCTGCTTTTAGTATGCACTTTCTGATGCTTTTAGGTTAAGAGAATCTTTAGACGTCTTTTATGCTCCACTTCGAGACCTGTGGGACGTGTACGTGATCCTTCCTAGCCCGGTGAACAACTAACTTTTAAACCTTTTTTTTTATTTCCGGGCCTCTCGAGACGAGTAACAAGGCTAAATAAAGCGGCACCAACAAGAGAGTTAAAAGAAAAAGAGACTACGCCAACCGACCTGTTCAACATGTTCAACAAATTCAGCACCCTAGGGACAGATTTTACCTTTTAGAGGAATACGATGAAGAAGATTTTCAATTGCGTTTTGGCCTTTTTCTTTCAACATTCTACAAGAAGAAGTCTGCTGTTAACTTCGATGCAGCAAGTTCTAATTGCTTTTAAATTTTATACAACAGGAACTTTCGAGCAGGTTGTTGGATCTTTGAATTTGCTACATGCACAGTCATTCACAAGGTTTTAAGGGCTATCGCGAAAGAATAAGAACATGTTTTCTGTCTTTCCCTGAGAACTTGACTAATACCAAGAGAGAGTTTTATAAGAAAGTATCATGCAATAAACAATTTTGTGGGGCGTTCGAAAATGACTGTATTCCTGACTAGCTTTCTTTTTCGCGAATAACTTCAACATCAGTAACAGCTTTTCCTCCAGTAGTTCTTGCTTCATGACGTTGAACTACGTTGCAAATCATGTTCTCTCTTGAATTGGAATTTCAGCCGCCTCCAGCTTGCTTGGATTTTGTTCATTTCCCGTTTGATTCCGTTTAGATTTTGAAAATTGACTTTTTTGGTAACGTTTTATTGTCGCTTCCCGCTCCATTTTTTACTTCTGGAAATCTCTTCCCAATTCCGCCATCTTTGCTAAAATTAGTTGTTCGAACTTGTTTAGAGACCACACTGAGTCGCAACTTCCAATAGAGAAATGTGCATACAAATAACCCTACAGACAATGTTTTTCCTTGTGAGACATTGATTAGCCATTGACTGGGAAAACACGGTTTAGTCACGTTTTAATATTGTATTTTAAACATAGTTTAACCGTTGTTCATCGAGACAAAAGGGAATTTAAGCAAAGACTACGGAAGGTTCAGTGCAGTGACAGGAAGTAATTGTTTTTCACCACCATGTCAATGAGTAGGCCTTGGCACATTATTCTTTTATGTTTTGGTATTATGCTAATGCTTAATAATCAAAATTTTTACTTCAGCGGAGCGCGAAGTAAAGGATTCGCGGCGCTCAGGACTGTTCTCTCCAAAGTTGCTTTTTTTGGACGAGGTTGGGCACACAAAGTCTGTACGTTGTCGGTTTTATTTGGCTATTTGACGAAGTGAGAGCCGAATTAGTTCTAGTTATCTTTGAGTTCTTTGATTTATTATTCATTTGGTTTATTATTCTAGGTAGAAAAGCTGACTGCAAAAGTATTTACAGAAAACATTTAAGCAATTTGGGCTAGTTGCTTCAAAATACGAGCGAAAATCGAGATACATCAGCAATTTTCAGTGCGTCTCGCTTCGCAGACGAGTCTGCTTATGTCCTGTTATGCCGCGCAATATGTTTCTCCAAAGTGCGTTTCAGTTTGGCTTTTTCCCGTCGAAACCTTGTCTCGCCCTCCTGAAATCTAGCTTGGAAATCGTTTTACACAGTAGAAAACCCAAATTTATTAGTTTGCCGGTTCAATTCCCCGCTGATGGATCAAAGTTTCAGTTCTGTAAACTTCTGTACTATGGCCCAAAGTAAGCTCATTGCGTTCGCAGGCTATAGCTAGAAAAAAATCGAGATTTTTCGCGACGGACTTCCAAATAGCCTGGCCTCTTGAAAGAACGTAGCTGTCCTGGGTACGAACGATACAATACACATGACTTATTTTTCGACCAATATGAGATGACTGTTGGTCCACGTGACTTGATCAGTAACACACGAAGGAAACTGTCAGAGTGTTTCTTGATCTGTTTGCCTTTTAAGCTCGATTCAAGGTTTCCTCATACTAGCGAAGGCGAGAAAATCAAGTTTTGACGCTAACATAGGTGAACAGTTTTGATCTGTTGTTTTTGTTTGTATGTTTTTTATGGCGCCTTAAATTACTTGGATATATTTCGAATTCAGGCATATGCTATTATAAAGTGCCTTAAGAGAGCAAATTATCGGTGTACACGGCGTACGATTCAACTTTGAGTCACATAAAAACCGAATGTAGCGTTCAAGTTAAATAATCAAGGCTCGAGCCTTTCCCGGTAGCACTGCACTTTATTATTTTTTTATAAGTCATGATTTAGAAAGCTATAAAAAGGAAGCCTATATCCATCGGATTGATTTCATTAGAGAGCTGAGGCAAAATCAAACAGATTCAAGCAACTTTGGAACGAGCAAAACATTACTGACTCTGCCCATGCATGATGCACGCTTTTCTGTCGGATTTTTTTCCGTCGCTACATGACTAAAAATCTTCTTATATTTTATTAGTACAAATGAAATTGAAATTATCCGATTACTGCCAGTATATCTACTTCCTGCAGCTGAAGAAACTAACGCTTGGGTCAACCAACAACTAATTCCAGTCTGTTGTTAACTGATGCGATATAATTGTGCAACGCATATGCTATTAACCTTTTGACAATAAAATGTACATGTATCGTTTGTTTTTTAACATTATGTTAATCATTACTATCATCATCAACTTTTTTTGTTCTTCTTCCCATATCGAACGCACTCTTTAATCTATGATCACTCCTAATAATAATTTTCACAAGAACTGTAACTCTGTGTTTGTTTTTTTTTTCAAAATCCAGCGTCCGAAATAATGCTAAATATGCTTTTCAATACACTTTTAAAAATAAGTCCACACAATAGGCAAAAGAGAAGAAGAAGAAAAGAAAGAACAAAGTAGGGAACTTCACGAAGAGTCTGCAGTGGGTCACCCATTCATTGAAAAAACCGAGTTTCGCGAAGGTTGTTGCGAGATACATATTTCTAGTTTATGTTGCGATGTTGTACATCGTCTTTTATCAACCTCGTCCCTAGGGTCTTCTTAATTTTTAATATGGCGGCGGAAGGAGAGAGAGAGAACATCGTGGCACACAGCAGAATCACGTCACTGATTTGCGCACGGAGAGTGCAAATTTATTTAAAATGGCGGCCAAGTCAAAGTGTGAGAGGACCTGGGTACGAGATCTTGAGACTGGCTTGCTTGCTTAAGTAATGGACATCATGTGCTTCCAGTTATTTGAGCAACTAGAAACAAATCCCACATGCACCAATCCACTGACAGGCAATTTTAAATTTCTGAGAACGGAAAACACTTTATTTTCACAGTGCCTGTGTATTTATGCACCAAAAAATTCAAAACTTCAACATCCCTGACAAATCTTAAGCATTTGACCATCACTTGTGCCTTGGGAGTGGGGAATTTGACCCTGACCTGAGTGGAGTTTAACTTCTTTGTATGGTAATGTGCTGGATAGACGCAACCTTTCTCATAGTGAGGTGGAGGATTTTAAAGGTAAACTGTCACAGCTTTTGCGAGCGAATGGCTTGTTCGACAAATTGTACTATGGCCTATGCAGAAGGTGTATGAAAACAAGAGTGATTAATTTTAGTACTTGAATTTGTTGACAACTTGATTGTTGACCAAATGATATTAAGCTTTTGTTTGACGCAAAATGTCAAATTGTGACGTCACAATTGCTGACGTCAAAATGGATTTAATGCAGTTTTTCATTTCAAAGTCATACTTATATCATCTGCCAAGAGCTTTAGAAGGTGAATAAGACAGAGAAAACCGTTTCTGTCTACTTTTTTTCACATTTTTTTTTTGCAAAGTAAGCTGATATTCCGGTAACACAAACCTTTTATATTTGACCAAAATCGTATCATTTTGACTCAAAAACACTAATTTAAGCAAACCAAAAATTGATCACGTGACAATTTATGACTTCACAAAACTGTTTTCTAGGTTTTTGCTCTGTTAGGAATTTCTTTTTTCACATTTTTCTTTTTCCTTTAGCTTTCGACAGTAAAGATGCGTTATGTGTAACTTAATAAATAGCAAGGGCGACTTGACAATAAAACTCTTAAATTTAGACTCATTTTACAAGCGGGTAGTACCCTGTTTTTGTGCTACGAATTTATCCAAATTCAAAATGTCAGATCTCAGCTCATAGTTGTGATACTGGAGAAATGTTTTTAGCTTTCAACTTTCCTTGAATATTTCTATCAAAAACTACATTAAAAATTGGGAGATTTTTAGAATTTTAAAATTTACGTATGAATGACGTCAGCAAATGTGACGTCATAATTTGACATTTGGTATCATCCTATAAACCATTTTGATTGGCCTTATGTTATGTATTTTCAGGCCAAGTTTGGTAAGGAAAGAGTTAAAGCTAACAAAGTTATTCCAAATTAACCAAAATTGCCACGCTTTGACAATTCCTTTGGGGGGTGGTTTTTGGCCCCACCGTGAACTGTACGGAGATATTAAACCTTTGAAAACCTTTTACATATTACTCCAGTGAGGAGAACTCTTTCAGGGATTTTACACTTTAGAAATTGAACGATGATATGGCTTCTATGTAGCGGACCAAGATAAGGCTCGTTACAGTTTATGTTCAGCAGGGGAAAAATGTGTAAGTTTCGCAGCACCTTATGCAACAAACAGTTTATTCAGTACGCGCTTATTCCTGTTTAATTAAATTGTACGTTTTATAAGATATGCCTCCTCAAAATCGCGTTAAAGTAATTATGATCATTTTCCATAGCTGCCTGTATCCTAGGTATCTGCTTTTTAGGCCGGTGAAGATGTGCGGCATGTCACCCGTTGCAGTTTTTACTTATCTTACAAAGAATTTTTTTCCTTGGTAGAGAGAGGCAAAATTTACCAATAGAAATCTACCTGGAGTCATGAAAACATTTTTCTCAACTTCCCCAGTCTGATAGCTTGTTTACTGTGTTGTCTGCTTATGTCGCTTTTTTTTTCTTGTTTTATTGTTAGGGCTTTGTGTAAAGTGGATCTAGACAGATTTCTATCTTACCCCCACCCTCTCCCCCTCCCTCCCTCCCTTCCTCCCTTGTTTTTTTTTCATCCCTACCCACAATTGTCTCTTTAACACAAGTGACAGTTATTTGAAATCAGTACGCGCCTAAGGCTGGTTTCGGTGTCGTTTAGCAGTTTACTTTTAGATATTGCTCACCTTGAGAAAAGTTTCCCAGAGAGCGTCATGTAAAGTTCTGAGAGGGGACAAAGTTATTTCGCTTCGCAGAGTCTGCATCGTCCAATATCGTTTTATGTTCTCGTTTAATTCGGCTAAACGGATCAATCACCCTGATCCAGGCTGAGACAGAAAGGTACGATATTGTTCGCTTTTCTAAGTTGACCACTAAGTCTTTTGGACCCGTGAACAGGCTCTTAGGAGTCAAATGGATAAGGTGAGAGCTAAATTGCAGGTGAACTTGGACCCGGGCCAAGTTGACTTAGTTATTTTTCTGGTGTGAAAACAGTACTACGCTAGTCTGCCAAACGTGTGACTCTACATCCGGGAACTTGAATAAGACGAGTGTAAAAGAAAAGTACAGAGGTATTTATCTGCTGATAGGCTGAGTTTTTTCGAGTTATTCGATGATATTTCGCTTGTATTAAACGTGAGAAGATTATGCGAGGTCGTGGATAGTCTTATCAGTGCCGCGAAAGTGTGTGATTGTGTGATTTCCGCATGGTGTTGACAGGTATTTGATCGCGTGGATGAGCTGCGGTTTCGCCAAAATATACTGGTGCCAGCCATAAAGTTTCGTCGGTGCTTAGCTTAGCTGATTGTACATTGAAAAAGCAACTCTCGACTCAGGAAAATTGAATCTAGGTCTAGTTTCAGCGGGTTCTAATGGCATTGAACCATAGGCCGGTTTTTGCAGATAAGAAGGTGATAATTTGTGTACTACAGTTAAACCTGTATCAAGCGGACACCCTCGGGGAATGCTGTAGTGTCCGCTTAATACAGGGTGTCCGCCTAATACAGGTTTCGACAGATAACGTCATATGAGGTGTCAAATGCTATTCAAATGAACAGTGGAAACGTTTAGAATGCTCCCAGAGACTGTGACGATATGCGTTTACATTAATTTCTTTATCACGTGAACCAATTGATCATAGTACCATAAACAACGATTGCAACTCAAATTTGAAGAAATCAGATGAGTGAAAAAAGCTTTATACAAACAAAACGAAATAGAAAACAATACAGTACGGTGAATCTAATCAAATAAGTTTGCCAAGTCAAGTTTTTAAATGCAAAAATCGAAAAATTTGTAGGTGGCAATTCGAGGCAATCTTTCACATTTCCGGGGTCTGGCATGTTGGGTGGTGGAATTTAATTACAAGTGTCCGTTTAATACAAGTTGGCAACAATAGAAATGACCATTTCAGGTACTTTTTAGGTGTCCGCGTCCGCTTAATAGAGGTGTCCGCTTAATAAAGGTTTCATTTGAAGTAAATAAGGGACACAATTTTTGGGACTTCGGCTTCTGTCCGCTTAATAGAGAATGTCCGCTTAATACCGTGTCCGCTTAATACAGGTTTCACTGTATGTTTTATTCAGTTTGTTGTCTATTCCACGCGAAATCCTGTCGTTTATCGGACCGAGAAAAAAGTAGTGTTTTGCTAACTATTTAAGTTGTTATGTAAGCCTTACCCAGGCACTTTTTCCTGAAGTTCACTCAACTTAAAATTTCTAGACCAAATTCTTTTTTCTTACCAAATTCCTAGGAACAGCCTGTCAGTTGCACCATATTTAATATTGTTTGCTGCATTAGCTGTATTTATTGCCAATAAAATGAATAGAAGAGAGCTGTCAAATAGCAGGGAGAGAGAGGTACTGCTACTGATGCTAAAAACTGAGTAACTCGAAGTCAGGATTAGAAATATCGACCTAGGTTAACTCAAAATTAATAAGCTGAGATATTTGACATGTGTAACATATACAGTAGGGAGTGGATAAGAGTCCTTAAATGACAATTGTCTAGACAGCTAAATTAATTAATAGACTGAAATCTAGGCTTGCAAGTTTTCTATGACGAAAGAAACAAATCATTGGCACCTGATTATATTATATTTTTGAGCACCAAAGCAAGCAAGACAAGCATATGTCGACACGTGCTGAAGATTAGCCTGCGTAGCAAGCGTTTCCGCGCGAGTTCGTCGAGAACGTCGGGACGAGAGCAAAAAAAAAAAGGAATGACGGGGGAGGGGGAGGGGAAAGAAGGAACTGCTTGCCCGCAAACCCCACGATTTTGAAAAACTGCGTTCGCCACGAACGCAGCTTCTGATTGGTGCGGTGCTGGTAGTGTTGATTACTTAGCACTCGAAACATCAATCATACCAGGTATGCTTTGTTTACGAGCGTCACAGATCTGGTCTCATCTGATTTTTTGGTCGCAGATTACAAATGCTTTGGACTCATATTTATTTGAATCGTGTTTGTGCAAAGGTTTATGAGATCAGAGTCTTCAAAGTATATTTGGAGATCGAGCAGTGGAGACTAAGGAAGGCTAATTTAATGGGTGACGGCGTGCGGATCTGACTGGAAAAAAGCAAATGGACTGTTTGTTGGAGATAACATCAACGTAAATCGGAACATCAGCACTCAACACTTGCTAAAGCCGCCATACACAAGCGATTTGTTAGCTTTTTGAAATGAAAAGATTCTTTTTGTTTATTGGAAATTTAGCGGCGTGTATTATAGAGAACGTTTCGACACGGGCTGAAGAGCAGCCGCTCTGCAAAACTTATAGACTACGAGCAGCCTCTCTTTTTTCTGTAGTCCGTCGAGCAAAACGCGAGATACGCAAATGGCCACGCGCGTGCATTGCTCTCACTAAATCTGAAGAAAAAGAGAGACTCCTCGCAGTCTACAAAACTTATAGCCCGCGGAGTGAATTGTTCCGGACAAATCATTGTTGACGTTTAGACAAGTTTTCACGACGAGATAAGGCCACACAATAAAAAAAACAAGAAATTCCGCAGCAAACCTTCTTTATTACAGTTTTCGCAATCGCCTCGAGATCCAGGGGTAATCTGTTCGTTATACTTCTATTTTGACGAGCTGTCAATTTACAAACGAGCTGAACCGTGAAATATCAAGCGGCGTTTTTCAGAATCGTGGGGTTTGCGGGCAAGCGTTTCCTCTTCTCCCCTCCCCTCCCTCTTCCACCTTTTTGTTTTTCGCTTCCGCTCTAACTTTTGCGCAATAACTCGATTGGAAACGCTTGCTACGCAGGCTAGCTGAAGATCACCGCGGGAGGGGTGAATAATCGGCGAACTATCTTCGAATCTTCTTTTTACTTTGCTGCTGCTTCTAACAGTACAGCCTCTCAGTTTTGTAAACGATCAAAGGGAATCCTGTTTACCTTTTAGGCCTCAGTCAAAGGATAAAGATAACAGCGCTCTTTTTCCATGAAGACCCCATCGCGGTCACCATCTTTGAATACGTAAACCAATCAGCGATCGTTTTAGGTTGCTGTGTGCCAGGGTCCTCTTTCCTGTCTTCTCTCCAATCGACTTTTGTTT
This sequence comes from Porites lobata, assembly GCA_942486035.1. NCBI lineage: Eukaryota > Metazoa > Cnidaria > Anthozoa > Scleractinia > Poritidae > Porites > Porites lobata. Next base: position 1,840,372 of record CALNXK010000077.1, on the reverse strand, counting down.
TAAGAATAAGCGAACACTGGAAATATATTACTTGTCCCGAAAATTCGAACCGGTGACTCGTTCTACCTCAGAGTAGTTTATATTTGAAATCCCAAAATAGTTTCACAGCTTTATTTTGAACGATTTTTAGTTGCGGACTTCTGCTCCAACGATTTCTCTGAAATTTCTCTGGCATAATATTATTTATCATATCAACAAACGCCGATACCAGAATTTCAATAAAAAAAAGATCAGCAAAATTTTTAACTACATGCAAGCAATACTTTAACTACATGCAAGCAATACTTTGAAAAGTAGGGTCATTTTAAGCTCTAACTTCGCAAAAAATATTTACCAACAATGAAATGGAAACAGTTAAAATTACTGTAGCCGAATGATATCCCTTGTTCTTTGCAAAATTTTGGAGCCATCGTGTTAAAAACGAAAAAGTTATACTTAAATATAGAGTTCTGAAGTGATGACGTCATAAAAATTAAATTTGTGAAATTATGGGATTTGTCAAGATATTCTGAAAGAACAACGCCCAAGACGCCTACTTGCCAAAAATCAGAGCATAACTGCTAATATCTCGGAGTCAATTTGCCACGCTCGCTTTATGGAGTTGGTGAACACAGCACAAAATTTTCTTTTTCTTTTTCTAAACCCGATCCTTTCGGATTCAACCCCAGACAATTTCGCCAAGATTTTGAGTAAGATCGATGAAGTTTGAAAGAGTGCGAGTTCACTTTTTAAGTGACGTTTTCGGTTTGTTGTCATCCATAAATTTTCATACCATGGCAACGTGACGTAACTACTTCTCCTCTCTATTAGGGCCATTTATACGAGAGAAAATAATCTGGGGACTGCATAGGACGCGATTTGCTCGTATAAATGGTTCACGGCTTAGTTCGAGTTCAGCAGGTCCAATGATGACTCAACAACTTTGTTTTGGTTCCTGGTTTTGGGTTAATTACGTTTATACTTTTCCACTAAGCAAAAAAGGGAAACGATTAACTTTGTCCACGGAAAAATCGCCGTAGTTCTGTGGCTATTTCGTGTCAAATTAAAATTTCAGTAAAGATTGGTATTACGAGCCGAAACGATCAATTTATCAAAGAAACTCGCAAGTGATCAACCTAGCGGTATACAGTCAGCTATGAAATGGGCCAGCCAAATTGTCCCCCTGCAACACTGCGTCTAATATTAATAATGCCTTACTTCAACCGCATTTCTATTATTGCAATGTTTTCCTGGAACCCGTGGCAAAAAACTATGGGAAAAGCTTCAAAAACTGCAAAATCGTGCAGCCCGGCTCCTGACATTCTCAAATGGATAGCCTAAACTGGAAAAATCTTAGTACCTAGTGTGACACTAATGCTGACATTGAGACCTAGTGGTTTTCAAATACTTCTATGGTCTTGCTCCTGGGTATCTTTAAGTTCCAAATTTATACTAGCCATAGATATAGTCGATCTAATACAACTCCTTACACAGTTTCGAGATTCTGTGTATAAATTAGCTATCCATGCCAATGCACATATAGGCTGAGTTTCGAAAACGCTCACTTTCAAAACGAGGCTGAGTGCAAAAGCCCTTGTAAGAATGAACTTATTTGCATGAGAATAAAACATCATAATTCAATGGCGCCGCACTTAGACTTGCTTTGAAATAGAGCTTTGAGCAACTCGAAAATGGTTTAAATCTTCGTAATTCGTTCGTTTCTCGCCTCCTCTCGTGGTCACACACCCTAGCATGCGTTCATATGGTACTTTGGAGAGTGATGGCTCCACATAATAGTAACACAGCTCGATTTCGATGGGAAAATAGGGAACTGTAGACGTTCTACCTGCACATTGCTCTCACTTATCTTTTACTTTATCGAGCGGTAAACATTCAAATGCACTCATAACATCTCAGTTTACTCCTATCTTTAAATTAATCTCTTAGTTACCATTGCTGGATCATAGGTCAAATATATCCTTTTTTTTGTCGAAAATGATTTAAGAATTCTTAGATATTCACCATCTTACGTTATGCTTAATCTGTAGGAACGGGTATCCCCTGCCCTTACGGACAAGTTCGTGACCCCAAGGATGAGCAATGCTATGGTATGTATTTGATCATTGTATGATGTTAAACAACAAATCATATACATTCCTTCTACAAGAGCTCAATATACATTCTTTGTCCGCTAGATGAGGATATTTGAGCCTGGTTTCCATATGATCGTCCGGACCGTCCAGATCACCAGAGTCGTTTCAAAAAAGTTTGAGACGATAAGGACGACTGGGACGATTGGTGGTTTCCATCCCGGCGTGCCCAATCAATGAAAATCGATCACTGGAAACCAATCAATAAAATCGATGTAATCGATAAACATTAATCGATGATATTGATTGGTGAAACCAATCAATGAAAATCGATAATTACAAACCAAGTCCTCTTAATTGTATCGATTTTTACCAGCTCGAATAAGTGAACGATTTATGAATTATCGACGTAATCGATGAAAATCGAAACTCACAACTCTTTTGATACTCTATTTTCATCGATTTCCCATATCAATCGATTAAAATCGATTTTATTGATTATCGAATTTCATCTATTGGGCAAGAGACGCGTAGTCGTTAGCGATGTTTCTAGGTCAGACAAAGGAATTTTTGCACGTGTTTCGCAAACAAACCAAACACAATAGCGGATTTCAATCAGAAAGCGAACCTGGTGGCTTGCTATTTGCTTATTAGGGACTTAAAGATACAGGTACGGTTAGGCGAATATGATTGCCACGTAGTTATACAAAAGGCGACCATGATTTTCCAGATGTGATAACGGCATCACCGTTCTACCCATTCGCCTACCCGTTTCTCCAAGGTAAGAGGCCATCTACCTGTATTTACGGCTACGCGTACGAGTAATTTACCCGTACCCGTACACGAAAACGGTTAACAAGCTAGACATGCTCCACGGAGATAGCCTTTGTGCACAGCCGCCTCGCCCCCTCCCCTTATCCGATTTTTCTGAGGACAAGGGGCAGCTGTACACAGGCTTCACGAAGACAAATCATCACGTCCAGAACTTGATGGAAAGGAATATCTTGTTTCCGATATTGCCCATACGCGGTGAGAACATTTTTGTATTTTTTTTTTCGGCTTCAGCGGTGTCCAGGCAGAATTTCCTCCCGATTACTGGGATAAAAGAGATGATTTCTGGGATAGCTTTCGATCTTCTCAGTAGTCTGAGAGCGCTTCTATATGATCGCTTCAAAATTTACACGATCTTCCCGATCGTCCGGATGGAAACCAATTCTATCCAAGCGATCGAGGTCGTCCCAATCGTCCAGGTCGTTTGCGATCGTCCGGGTAACGTTTCCATATGATAGTCTCGATCGCCTGAAAATTATTTGAGACGCCGAATGGAACGATCGGGAATTTAAAGTGAAACTAAGGGAGCGCGAGCACTGCCATAAACTAGACATGGACAAAGGCTTTAAATTTATTTAGGGAGTGGTTTTTATTTCATAGTCAAAACCGGCACTATAACCGTTAGAACCTTAGAATCCTAGACGGAACTCTTCTCAAAATATGTACAGTACCAAGTCGCGCGATTATTTTTAGGCTGCTTTCCTATTTTTTACTCAAGGCCGTGTTTTTTTAAATAACTTCTAGAGCACAATGACTACCAATCCAGTTTCTGTTTTCTTCCTCCTTCACATTCCGCTCACTTCAATTTCAACGTTTTTGTGCTTTGAGAGCTTTTTAGTGATCTTTACATACAAAGGTTTTCTTGAGTGGTGGTACTGCAGCTGTGTCAATTTGTTCATCTGTCATGTTTCTGTGATCTTTATTTACAATGATGATGATGATGATGATGAATCATCATCATCATTATCATCGTCATCATTATTATCATCATTATTATTGCAGTTTTACACGTGCCTAGCGTTAATAGAATAGAACAGAAGCTGGGCGTCCGTAACCGATCCCGCACCGTGAAATTTTCCTTATGGAAAAGATTTATAAAAATGTTTAAAAAGAGGGCGACTATTTATTGGTTTACCTATAACCCCATAAAAATAAACTAGAAAGCCTGGCTTGGGGGAGTTAACAAGCGAACCGGGTATCCCCTCTACGGAAAGAAAATGGGCGAAACAAACACGACATTGGCAACGTCCTCTGATTCTCCTGCATGATCGATGGCGGCTTCACACGTGAGGAAATTGACAGAAAAATAGGGAACATACATACATACATACACACATACATACATACATACATACATACATACATAAATACATACATAAATACTTGTATTCTGGGTAGAACGTATTCCGTAGAGCGCTCAATTCATTTAATTGAAGAGCATTGACTATTAATAATCACAGGAGTTCAGGCTTCAGGAGTAATCATTGATCGTTTATTGCGACAGTGCTGTTTCGTATGGTCCGAAATTGTAGGACCACACTCATCAGGCAACTTCAACGATTGACCGTTAAAATTAATAGCTGGCAGTAAATATAGGGATGCGTTAAGAGATAGTATCTAGGTAACAGATGGATTGTGTCTTAGTTACGTTACTCTAGAGTTCTGAAGTACATATCTGTTTCTGTGGGGGCATGAACTCGCTAGTTCGTTTCGCCTGTTTAGGCTACAAAGCTCTTTTTTACAAATGATGATAAACTTTTCATAAAGACAAAGATTACATTTTTTGCTAATGTTGCTATAGGCTTTACATTTCTTTAAAACTTTCCATTTTATCTGGAAAGGTTTGTTAGAGTCTTGTAAAGTCCAAATATATTTTGATAGTTCCGTTTCATTTCTTCTGTTCGAGCGTCGAAAGGAGGACTGATGGTTTCTGTAACGTTCTTTAAAGTTTGTTGCCAGTCCGACGTAAGTTTCAGTTGTCGTCGCTGTAGTTACAGTGGCTTGGTAGATTACATTTTAACGGTCAATCGTTGAAGTTGCCTGATGAGTGTGGTCCTACAATTTCGGACCATACGAAACAGCACTGTCGCAATAAACGATCAATGATTACTCCTGAAGCCTGAACTCCTGTGATTATTAATACATACATACATACATACATACATACATACATACATACATACATACATACATACATACATACATACATAAACTTTATTAAAGTGTCAAGGTATTTAGCTAAAAGCTACTTGTGGACACTATAAGCTTCTTATAGTTGTAATAGTTATAGCAATACCAAGAACTGGGGCTTCTCGTGGATGGGGAAGGGTCAGGGACGGGCTGTGGTAGAAACTGGAACATATGAAACAATGAAGCGTAGTTTGACCGGAGAAAATGAAGGTCGATCCACCGCTCCAAACACCGCTCTTATGGTGATAGAATACATAAAAGTAGCGACAGAAACTGAATTAATACTAAATATGTCAAGGACTTTAAGCTGGCTAAATAAAGGGGCGGTATTTGCTAGATAGTGAGCTTTTGTTATGAGCCGCACTAGACGCTTTTGCAAAAGGTAAATACAGTTTAGGTTGGAACAGTAGGTGGAGGACCCGGCGACATTACAGTATGTTAAGAAAGGATATGCAAGGGAATACAAGGTCATCAAAGTTTAGGATGATAGGTAAAAGCGGGCTTTCGCAATAATTCCCACACTTTTCGAGATTTTTTTGAGACGAAATCAATGTGTGGTTTCCAAGAGAGACGCTGATCAATGAGAACACCGAAAAATTTTGTCTCCGCGACTTGCTTGATCACAGTATTTTCCAGAGTAAGAGGGACATTAACATTGACTTTCTTTTGCCTTGGATGAAAAATCATAAAATTTGTTTTAGTCAAATTTAGAGATAACTTATTCACTTTGAGCGAAATAATTATTTTTGCAAGTTCATTGTTAACAATAGAAACGAGGTGGTTGGCATCTTTATGGGAACAAAAGATACATTGTAAGCGGCGTTAGCATCAGCATAACTTAGAGAATTCCAATCGAAAAAAAAAAGCACTTTATTTGAGTGTCAATGCATTTAGCACGAAAGTGCTAATTGGGGACACTATATTTTACGTCTCCTAATGGAGACGGGACCGCCATTTTACGTGGTCATCCGAGCCACACCAAGGTCTAGCCGCCTTCAGGGCAAAGGGAGTACCTTCATTTCTCAGTTATTTTAAGACCCTGAGTATTGGTCCGGCCGCGGGAGTCGAACCCGCAACCTACCGCTCTGCAGTCAAGCGCTCTACCGACTGAGCTAATCCAGCCGCAGTAATTCACACAAAAGGTTGTCAAATGCTTTAATATTCTGACTAGAGAAGTTGCGAATGGCAACACTTTTCTTAGACTTAATATTTGAAGAATGAGCATCAGTGTAACAGTGTGTGAAGATTGGTAAATGGTCGGACAGATCATTAATAATGAGTCCATTGTCACACGAGGCAGAAATATTAATAGTAAAAATGTTATCAATCAGGGTGGCGCTGTACGAAGTAAGTCGAGTTGGTCTCGAAATTAGGAGGTAAAGAAAATGAGAAAATAGCGCATTAATAAACTCGTTCGTAGCTGAATGCAAATCAGTGTTAAGAAGGTCTAAATTGAAATCACCCATTATGTAACACATTTTATTGTCCCTTGTTACCCGATCAAGCAATTGCTGAAAAGATTCCAGGAATGCATGCAAATTAGCAGAAGGAGGACGATAAACTCTACCGATAATAAGGTTTTTTCCATGCGGATTTTCGATTTCAACAAAAACAGAGTCAAATAAGGCGGAGTTTGACGAGCGCAAATCAGACATAATGTTAAAGTTGAAAGTGTCGTGTAAATAAAGGCCTGCGTTTCCACCAATCCTACCCACTCTATTCGATGAGGATAGCCAGTAATGTTTACATAATCTTCGTTAATATCATTTAGCCACGTTTCTGAGATACCTATAGCTGAAAACTTATGCTGCGAAGAATCTAAGAGTTGGGTAAATTTGTCAAAATTTCAAAGTAAGCTACGAGCATTTAAGGTGGCTCCCTAGAGTAAATTGGCCGTGCGCAGTCTGAGCACTAGTATGGCGCGAGCTTTAAAATCGGCGCGACGTCCACGCAAAAATAAAACAAACATGGCCTCTCAGTTTCAAAGTATTCACCCCCAAAAACTTTATTAACTTTCTGTTGAAGCTCATTGTGCAAAAAGTTTGGTTAGTGTAGGTCAAACATTTAAAGAGGAGAAAATGTTAAATTACACCGGTTACAAGTCACTATCGATCTCCATAAGAGTAAATTGTATGTAAAAACGAAGCAGAAATTTTCCAAAGACATCAATTCTTTCGCTTCAAAAGTAGACAAACGTAAAATAGTCGAAGTAAATGGTGAATGGAAACTTTACAAAGAAAACAAAGAAATAAGTACACTAACCCTAAAGGAAGCAATGTTACTCTTTCTCGCCTTTGTTTCACGGTCAGTGGAAAGATCTGAAAGATCGAGCCAAGTCCCGAACAACCACTGAAGAATGTCTTCACCGGCGGCGCTCCTCGGTCACTTCATTTCTCTTACATTTGATTTGATTAAGAAATTCTAGAAGTGGCTTTAAGGCAAAATTACGGCAAGTGTAAATTTTGTTTTGTTTTGCCGACTCTATCACATTGTTTAAAAAACTTATCAGAAGAAAAGTTTCCTACTTAACTTGAATCCTGATCGAAGGAACCTTCCCATCGACGAACCAACATCCTTGTACTTTGTCCTTTTCAAAAGTTCTTTAACGCACAAGGTGCACTAGAAAATGTTGCTGCACACTGAAAAATAATTTTTGAGTCACAGATTGACCCTTGACGAAAGCAATAGTAGGTTATCCGTCGAGAAAATCTACGATCTTGCACGTGCAGCTGAAGACGTGATGTACTTTTTTTACATCGGCGCCATCTTTTACAGCAGGCTTTTAAAGAAAAACTTCGCCGTCGAAATTATCCCTAAGGGGGACAAGGTTGAAAAGTATCCGGAAGTGGGCTGGCATTTGAAGATCTGCAAACAGTCGGTACAGCAGATTAGGAAATGAAGGCCTTATCGCGATCCTTGCAAAACCACCGTCTTCATCTCCGATGATCGCCATCCGCACGAGTAGTGACCACCACGGCTCGAATTTTGGCTACAATGGTTAAGTATTTCGAAGAAAACATCCAGTGTTTGGTATAAAATTGAATCCGCTATCTCTCCTTTTTCAGCAGCCAAGATATCACCGTAATAATAGTGATAAACAGCTTTAACAATGGCTTCCGTACTTGTCGAAGAAATCACATGTTTTCAGCTATGTGCGTTTTGCGCATGCGAGTGTGATGGCTCGCGCGCGTATTTTGCTCATACGACCTCGAACCACGCGTGTTTTTTGGATTTTTGTTACGTCAGCGCAGATAATTAACCGTGAATTTCTCGCGTTCCCTTCGGTAATTTTTTTTAAAAATCACCTCATTCCTTAACAGTTGCAGTACCTTTGTACTGTCCTTTTCTTGTTAAAATCTGTAAGAGCTAAACTCCTCTATTAAGAAAAGTTACAAATTTCAAAATAGTGGCGAAACCGTCTTAACGACCCCATGTTTTTTCCACTTTAAAGTGTTAAGCAACATCGTTAACATAAAGTGGCAAAGTTTAAAGACATTTCATCGAGGAAAATAAGAAATATTAAGAAAAAATGATCAAAAATGACAAAATTATCGCCTGTTTAAGGATGCAATGTTGCCATGGCAACGGTCTTAACCCAGAAAATGAAACTTGATAAAGGAGCCTTTTTACATGGGTAAACTTAGCGGCGAATTTCGTGAACCAAATCGCAAAGATAAAGTAACTAGATTTCGTTCTGTAACGTATGCTAGATAGCTAGGGTTATTAGTAAATACTCTAGGGAGCCACCTTAAATGCAAAAGCGAAAAATTGATAGCATCCTTCTTATTACCAATTAGCTCATTTAGTTCTGGCTCGTTATAGTAACTACATTTAGAAGTAAGAATTACTATCTGGATCAATGTCACTGGATATTACAGTATTGCAATTACTTATCCGGTTAAAGTATAGGCATTCTCTATCATTAATAAGACGCACTGGGCCGTGAACTAACTCAAAAAGGGTAGGATTAAAAGACACATTGCCAAGATGATTATAAGGAAATTCGCTCATATTAGCAAAGAATTGAATAAGGAGTCAACTTATCTAAGTTAAACTAGATCGAGGGTCTGTCTTTGATTATTAATTTATCCAACAGAAAGTAGGCAATCTTTCCGGCTTGCTTTGCTTGTTTTAGTTTCGGGAGTTGATCTTTACGCCTTTGAAGAGTTTCAGTCGCAAGATCTTCATTGACAAACATTCCCTCTGGCTTTACGATCCTGACGCGGCCTTTAATTTTGGATCCTTTTGCTTCCAGCTTCAGGGGCACCCAACGACTGTTTTCTGTAAAATATCTGTTCGGAGAAGCAAAAATTGCCTACAATTTTCTATTACTTGAGGAAGGCTAAAAATTTCTAGATAGCCATTCCATTCATGTACAGTTTTGTAGCTTATCTAATAAATTCCCTACGATTTTCTAAAGTTTAGTTTTTCGCATTTCAGTCCCCAAGTTAGCCTATTTTTCGTAGCAAAAGGAAACCTAAAATTTCGGAATCAAAAATGCGATGGAGAGAGGAATCAGAAAAATTCTCACTTTCAAGACTCAAGTTGCCCTAGGACGACCGAACAGATACAAGTTTTATAGCGCCGCTTAGAATACATTTCTAGAGATTTGAAAGTACTCTGGATAAGAGAAAAAGCGTTTTCAATGCATTTAGGAGGAAACCATCGTTGGGTGTCCCTGCAGCTTACCAGGCAACAAATAACTGTACGAGGACGCGAAGACGAAGCGTTGTCGCCAGAGCGCCGATTAACTTTTACCAGTACGATGAGCTCGCTCGATTTCCACCTTGAAAGGAAGATTGAGTTTGGATTCTAGCGCCACTTTAGCTTTACTTTCAGTGTCTTCCCAAGTTTCATCGGGTTCCTTAGGGATTCCATCAATTCTAATATTGTTGCGACGGCTCTGGTTCTCGGAGTATTCCATCTTGTCACAGGAGAAGTCCAAGCCCCGGTAGATTTCCATTAGCCTGAATTTCATCCGATTACTTTGAGTCGTTATTACTCCCTCAGTAACGTCTGAATCGACCGGCCGTTAATGCCGTCCAGTGACGTCACTACTCCTTGACCTTTGCTTTAATTCATGTAAAAAGTAAAACACGATTTTCAAGTGGCAAACCGAGAAATATCGTTTGGAAATGTCTGCAAGATACAGAACTTCTTTATTTTTTCCGATTGTGATTCATGTTTAACGTTCAAACTATCAACTGCATGCAGTACAACTCTGAAGCGGTTGTACTAAATTCTATAATCAAACTCAGTCGCAATCACGCAATGAAATAAACACACAAACGGAACACTTAGTTCAAAAACACAATGATTTGCTTTAGTTGAAAGGAAGCTATTTGCATGGTCCTTAACGAAGAAAAAAACAAGGAGACAAGAAAGAAAAGCTAACAGAATCGTTACTCTTGACGGTAAAAATAGCAAGAAGGTCGAATTATAACATTGATCTCAGAAAACTTCGCGTCAACAAAATCACCGGCCGCCGAAACCACAAAGCGGCTCTAAATAAAAAACCTACCGACTCTCAGCAATGATTCTTCATTCGCAGTTTAATTTAGCATTTCTGTTTCGAAGACAAGGGCAATTTTGGTGTTTAAGATAAAGGTTAAGCTTATCGAAATGTTTGAACTAAACGAAAGAATGCCAGGGATGCGATCACCTGAATGTCAAGCGACAATCCCGCTAAAATTTTTCATAATTATACATGATTACGCGAATGTTTAGACAATCAACCAATCAAAATCACTACCCGGTTTTCGGGTAGTGAATGACGTCACTGGACGGCATTAACGGCCGGTCGATTCAGACGTTGTTGAGAGGAGAAAACGACTCGAAGCAATCGGATGAATTTCAGGCTAGGACTTCTCCCAGCTCTTTTCCAATCTTAGTCATCTGGTTGGTTACTGGTTTTAGATCTTCAACGTCTTTCTGGGTGAACTGTAGGCTAGATTTTAGCTCAGCCAGGTCTTTAGGAGCGGCTCCGCGTAAATATCAACTAGACGTGGAAATAGTCAAAAAATGACCTGGCCTCAAACTCAGCCAGAATAAAGCCCTATGGGCCCTAGTTACAAAATCGTTGGTTTAAGTACGATCGTGTGAATAATATTTTTTAAACGAATTTTTTTCTTCCCGAGGCCTAAAATGGGCAAAAATCATGCGAAATTAGAGTCATATTCAGTAACTCCTAAATTTTAAAATAAAGTTGGCTACTAAAATATAATTACACTTCGTATTTTTACTATCTTTCCTCTATAATTTTAACTGATTATTTCGCAATTTGGTCAACAAGAGATTTTTAAAGAAATTTTCAAAGTTGTTGACTCAAAATCGCTTAATCAACCGTCAAAATTTAGCACTTTTTCACGAGCTAAAAAAGCGGATTGGTACATGGCTTTGAACACCAAGGCTTGTTTAGTCTGAAAGGGCATTCTTTTTTCTTCAAATTAGCGAAATAAAATTTTTGGGTAAATGAAATCACGAGCGCTGACAAAGCCAAGCAAATGTAAATATTACACTAAAAACGGGCGAAAAACCGTGACCTCTGACCGAAGGACAACCAAATGCGAATTACGGTAGGCGCCAAACCTTTAATTATTCGGTAACTTCTTGAGACAATATTGGTCCGAAATGTGTATAGATTTTTTAAATACAGCTGAGTTAAAGTATTAAGTGTCAAAAAGTCCACAAAGCGGTAAAAAATACAACAAAAGTCACGACTAATCTGTTCCGTTTTCTGAATTTTACGCAGCGATTTATGCGATGTAACGAATTAACAATTTTTAATCCAACGATACCCACCTGAGACTGTGTTATTTTAAGAGTCCATAGAACTTCTCAGACGATTCCTCGGAAAGACCTCCAGAAGGAAATGAATGAAAAATTTGAACTTATAACTGTAACAATTTCACTTGCCGCCACGGCAATGAACGAAAACAACTGTCGAACTGTCACAGGCAAACCAGCTTTCAGTGGAGTCATGCAAAGCATGTCACGTCACGTAATTCTGCCCCGCGCAATTGGGAAGGAGGGAAGAAATTCTTCCACGCTGTGCCCTAAAACATTTATGAAATATCAAATCAAATGCCATCAATTATGCTGTTAACATTTGTCAACAATGAATCAACTAAATTGCGAAACAAGGATTCTTGCATTTTCATCATCTCATATACATACTCCTTTGTTACACAGTCGCCATCACCTTCTTGTTCTAATTCGTCGACGCCATCTTTGATAGTAAGGGACTCTTGATGAACTTGATCAGTTTTTTTGATTCTGTTTTTACGCGACGGTTTACTCATTTTATCGGCTGACTTGAGATTCTAAATTTGTTTGATTAAAATTTAGAATGAATTTTCTGGAGCACAGCTCCACACGTCTGCACTCTCCACGCGCACGTTAGATGGGTTGCGTGAGATAACCCATTTAACTCTATGCAATATCAGCCTGCAGAAAACGAGAACCTGGACGCGCCCTCCAATAACCATAAAGACACGCGTACTACAGTCATTTATTTAGAGTACATTAATGTGTTCCTTCTTTGGTGGGGGAAGAAGTTTCTTCTGGTTGCAAAGTTTAATGAAATGTCATGATGTTTCTCCAACAGATGCACCAATCCAGTTTGATAGGGATTACCTTCAGGAGCCAAGCATTTCATATGTACCGCTTCCTCATGACGATGGAAACAACCAGGACAATGAAATTGGAGATATTGACATCAATGTTACCTTGAAGTGTGAAATACATTTCAATCGTGATGTCCAGTCATGGAAAAATGTTACATATCTCGTGGAATGGTATTCCGAAGGTATATACTTGAAAAGGGACCACCCTTGTGGAACACTTCCACCCGACAAAACAGAATATGACGATACCTGTTTGGAACCAGGCCTACCATTGGTTTCTTATCTGAACAGCTCGGATTACGACTTAAACCGTTTGGTAAGTTAAAAGATGATGTCCTTAATGTAATGAGTGACTTATTCTCATTTTTTAAGACTATTTTAAGACTTCCCAATATTATACTTAAAGATTAATAATTCCTACTATAAAAGTTCTACCCAGTTACTAGCTGGAGAAGATAGAGAACTGGTAATTTGCCTTGTATTTCCTTATTTTAAATAGATATCATGCAAGGTGGCTGCCAAGTATACAACATCTCCTTTAAATCCATGGAGTATTCCCAAGACTGTTCCCAAGCCCTTCTTTGCAGGAATAAAGGCAAGTGTTGATTTGTCCCGTTTCAAATTGTAGTTATATTAACGTCAATTTCAAACGTGTCCATCCCCCTGGGCATTTCTCGGGCATTTGTCATCTTGTCGGTCCCCGGGTGGCGAGGAATTTGTCAGAAAACCTCTGCCCGGGTTTGGGGCATTTGATCATGTCAGCTCTTCTAGAATGAGTTAACATCGTTCCTTTTTCAGTTGAAAAATTTCAATTAAATTTTAATACATAAGTCACCATACTTTAAAAAGATACATGTGGTATTCGCTCTATCACCACTTTACCTCATATTATTTTTTGCATTTGTCTCAAGACATTGTTTCCCGCCATCGCGATCAGTTCGCACATAGAGGAAAAACAGCTAATGCGTCGTTTAAAGAAATTAAGGGAAAAGTCACTGTCGTTTTCTTTCACCAGAATATACTTTCTGGGAAATAGCGATACTCGTCGAACTTAAATAATTCAGAAATGAGGAATAGGTTCTCTCGATAAAAAACTCAAGTTTTAAGTCTATTACTCATTTTCGACGGCAAAATTTGACACGTGGTATAACTTCAATCTCTTCATCCTAGTTAAATCATACATTTTTACATTCATCTAAAACATACCTGAGAATTGGCTTGGCCTCTTGAAGGAAATCTCTGTAAGACGGCATCGAAGTTCAGGAAATTTCATGGTAAGCCGGTAAGGAAACTTGAAGCCGTTAAATTAGCCATTTTGGCCCAGCTTCTCTAAGTTTGTCGGCCTCGATGCTTTCGTATAGGGGCTACCTTCAAGAAGCCAAGGAAATTCCCAGGTATGTTTTAGATGATTGATAATAATATTAAATAATAATAATAATATTTATATAGCGCCCATATGTTTCGGTGCTAGGCGCTATACAATGCTTTAAAAATGTCCGGATAAAAAGTAAAAATCTTAGAACCATTTACATATAATCGTTACATAGTCAGAAAAATCAGCAAGGTAAAAACCTAAGATACTTCGTAAACTCGCTTAAAAAGAAAGGTATTCAATTTAGATTTAAATTTATTTACATCATCGATCGATCTGATATCAATAGGCAGATTGTTCCAGAGTATAGGGGCAGTTACTGAAAAAGCCCTTAAACAGTATGCCTTTAAGTTATAGTGTTTAAAAAAAAGACGCCACTTGTCTGAAGATGAGCGAAGGCACCTCGCAGGTTCATAAACACGGAGTAGGTCTACCAAATAAACAGGAGCTTAATTGTTGACTATCTTAAAACATATAAGATTAATCTTAATGATTATCCTTTGCTCCACTGGTAGCCAGTGCAGCTCCTTTAGAGTAGCGCTAATATGATAAGCGACTAATCACACGCGTTGCAGCTTTTTGGACACTTTGCAGTTTGTTAATCTTATACTTGGGAAGACCGTGTAAAAGCGAGTTGCAGAAATCCAGCTTAGAATTTATGAATGCGTGCACAAGAACTTCAGCCGTTGTAACACTGATGTACTTATTACGAATCTTAGCTATATTACTAAGGTGGTAGAATGCCCCTTTAACTGTATTGTCATATGAAAAGACATCTTTACGATGTTATCGAAAATGACGCCGATATTACGCGCGTTATTTGTAGGCTTGATGATATCAGTTCCTATTTTAATAGAAGGAAGCCGCGTGGGCAGTCTCAACCTAGAATAGAGAATGACAAGTTCCGTTTTGTCAGTATTTAGTTTCAGTTTGTTAGTAGTCGTCCAGTTAGTGGTGATATCGACAAGACAGCTTTCAATCCGGGAAATTGTAGTGGTAAGATCAACGCTATCATCACAACTGAAGGTGTTGTACAGTTGAGTATCATCAGCATATTGATGGATTCCACATCATGCTATCGTATTAGGTCACCCAGTGGGGCCGTGTATAAGAGATATAACAACGGACCCAACCGGACCCCTGGGGTGCTTTAAGAGCTTGCGAACTCTGCTACACTGATCGGCATATTAAACAATTATTGCATAAGGTTTTTGTGATATTTGGAATAATCAAGGTCGAGGTAAATGTTTGCGAGGCTGATAACACTTACCGAGACCTTAATTATTCCGGATGTCCCCAAAACCGGATCTAATAATTGTTTTATTATACATTGTTTTTAAGAAAATAGCGTCAAACACACTGTCGCCCGGAGCACAGTTTTTTTTGCTTTCCAAAAAAGAATAGGAATGTACAACTGTGTGATTAAAGAAATCTTAAACTGCCTTATAAAACAATCAACTCCAAAAGTTTAATACCTTCTTTTAAAAAAGTCTTCAGGCTTCACTGAAGAAAACTTTACGCAACCCTGAACAAAAGTTTTTTATGCCTTTTGAATCGAAAGATGCCTAATTGAAAATAACATTACAGTTGTGAAAAGTGTACTGCTTTGAGACTTGAGAATGAGAAGACAAGTGAAAGTCTCTCATCACGTGCTCTTCTTGGGAGAGACTTAAAAGCGGCGACAAATTTATATCTTGAGGTAACTGGCTCTCGGAAGCCGGCGAAACTTGAGGAACAGCAGCGGCAGTCAAGGTTTCCCACATTCTCTTCTTTGTTGCTTGATCTGTTTTGCTATAACTTTTGATAGAGCTTTCGCTTCTGTGGCCACGGACGGGCATAATGTCCCGGCTTCAAAACCAGATTTATCCAGGACTGTAACTTGTGTTGCTCGAATTGAGTGGTTGGTTTATTCCTCTGACGGTTCCTCTTGCTTTGATATTTGTTTCATCATTTCTCCCAACGAACGTTCGCCAACCACCATGTTATCGTACCAAACATTCGAATCCGGGAATACTTTTTTCTTAGGTCGCTGGAACAAAAGCTCGTTTTCCGGGTTTAGATGGTGCAAATACTTCTCAAAAGATGCAACGGCAGCTAACGGGACAGAACGGGTCTCCAGAAGCATACCTGGTTCCTACGTCTTCCCCCTCGTCGTTTTCTCTGTGGTTCTTGGTCAATTCATCAATAACTTTCGACACGAATTTTGCACCCGCTAAATCTGTTCCGACGACAAAGTCAAACATTTTTAACTGGCGCAGGTTTTGGCGTCCACGAGGGCAAAAATGTAGCATGGTTTCCAAAAGCTTTGTTTAAAAGAGTCTTCGGATTACTGGTGCTGAAAACTCTGCTTTCATAGAGTTTTTTTTAAGGCAGCGTCGGGTATTGGCGGCTTGTGCTGTACTTTTGCTCGTGCGTCCTTCTTCAGCTGCGCACATTTAGCGCCGAAAGCCTTGCTGGCTTCACCGAACTCATCCGTCATTATGTGGACTCCTCGTATCGCTTTAAAGTGCCTGTTAAGTGCAAATCTTAATGTTTTTAGGCCTGACACGGAGTAAGACGAGCCTTCTTTTTTTCGCGCTTCCAAATAAAAAGATTTCAAATTAAACATTCGCTAACTCTGTTGTTGTCTGGCTCCTTAATTTTTTCTCCCTCAAATACTCGAGAAAGAGTTTTTGTGGATCTTTTTGTGTTTTCCGAGTCCTTATCTTCGATTAATTTATCAATTTCTTCTGCCGTGGACGTTGCAAACCCCCGAGCCATGCTTTTGTGGCTGTGTGCAAAGATGCCACTCGTCGGCACTCGTCACCCGTGAACTTGACATTGTTCTTGGAAATAATGACTTGCGCGCGAGAGCTACATATTAGTCATCAGTTATCTGCTGGCAGATAACTAACTAATCTGTAGGTTGCGCTGATTTCCAAAATTAACTTTAGGCTCTTAGCCAATGAGAAGACAGATAGTGAGTACAATGTATAATAATGCTGCTTATCTGTTTCAGATGATTGTCTAAATGTGTGATTTATCTAGGATGAAGAACTGATTTGGAATTATACCACGAGTTAAATATTACACCGCCGTAGCCAGTATGAGGCGAACCGAGGCACTCGCCTCGGTAAAATTTTACCAAATACTGTCGATTTTTATTTTTTTTATCAGACTGATAATATTAGAAGATTTCATACGGCTGATTTCGTACAACGGACCGTGTGTTCGCCTCGGTTGTAGTTTCTTCCTGGCTTCGGCCCTGCCGTCGAACATGAATAATAAACTTAGTTTACGTTATGGTGAAAACCTATTCCTCAGTTTTGAATTATTTCAGTTCGACGAGTCTCGCTATTGCCCTGTCAGTATCTTCTTGTAAAATAAAAGGAGTCGTTTTGTTAGGCATGATGTGTTCAAACTTCTCCGTGCGGCTTTGCTTGCGAACGCGAAGAAAGTTGATGTTAGCGAATTGCTTACAAAGTAGGCCATTTTCAGACTCTGACCTTCTCATTTTTCTGGCAAATAAAAGGCTTTTGGCGGAAACAATTTACCTCACGTTTCTTATCTACCTAAAAGCTATCTATGGACAAAAATGAACGAAATTGATTTTTCAACTCTTCCCAGGCAACGCTCGATATTTCCAGACCGTCGCACTTTAAAAGCGAATATAATTTTGTGTTTTGTGTGATCAATGCGATGATTATACGTTGACGGGACGGTTTCGTAGCTCGTCGGTTGTTTGTTTATCATTCATGGTTTTAAATACCTTCGAAAATAAGAAAGGTAATTCGAGTTTATATTTCTGCCATTGATATTAATCAGATGGATGTGATCTTTTTTTTGCAATAATTAATAATATTATAACTACACGCGGCCAAATGACAAACTGCCCTCTCTAAAACGCTTCTCTTCGCTGGCCATAAAGCAAAGTGCGGGCTGTAAATGGAATTTGCAGCCCGCAACATGATTTCATGTTAAACAATCTTTCCTTATCAAATAAATTTGTACGAGACGCTTCTACATCTCCCATAATGCACCTTATTTGCCCCCCAAAATTTTGCATAAGCAATGTTTTCAATTTTTCTTGGGACGACTGTAATACACATATACAATAAAAATGGCATTTGCAGCTTATTTACCGGAAAATGCAATTTTTGTGTTGTCCCGGGGTGGGGCATTTGCACACTTTTTCAGCTCTAATTATAAAAGTAAATTATAATTATCATACTATATAGTTTTAGCAGGGCTAAAAGCGAAGCCTCCGTTTCTATACTTATTATAAAAGCAATCAAATTAAAGTAATAACATTAACTCTAAGCCAAAAAACTAGAAATCTTCACATCCCTCAGAGCCTTCGGCATCAGACACCTTTAGGGGGAGGGGCTGAATGATTAAAATAAAATATCCTGCAAACAAACCTGAATTGAAAAAACAAGATAAATTGTAGGTCTCTTAAGTAGCAGCAATTTACAGGTTACGATTTCTAGGGTCGGCGTTTCTGTGTTTTAAAACGGGGCAATGAACATTAGCGAAAAAGTCGGGAAATTAGGCCGAGGGCCGTAGAGAGTTGACGTTTCATTACACGGCAAAGAAAATTTGCAGGAAACTAATGTTGTACCTGAAAATTGTTTTCATTACCAAAAGAGGGACATTTCGTCATCAGTCACGTGATCAGAGAGTTTTGAATATTTTAGTTCGTTTTTAAAGTACATTTTTCGCCATAAATCTGCAAGTTTTTGTTGTTTTTCTCTACAAATCTTTACACTGTATTACCCCTGAGTAATTATTCTTCCATTTTAAAAGCAGAAGCAAACGAAAACTGAGCCAGAAGTTTAAAAGTTGCGTAAATCGACCGATATTGCAAATTAAAATCGAAAAGGAGACAAACTTTTGAGACTTTTGTAAAATCTTTTTCAACTTAACTGTTTGTTTGCCGAAGTAAATGTTCAACGTCTGTTAATGAAGGAGAACTTTTAAAGCTAAATGGATGTATTTGGCGGCCATATTGTTTTTCTTCATTCCGGGGAGGGAGATCATTTACCTGTTCTTCTGACGCTAAAAGCCAAATGGTTTGCTACCCTAATCTAAAACAATGGAAATAATCATAAACAATGTTGTGTTAATGTTTTCGCCGACCGATGAAAAGACACCTTAGTACATACGAGCAGGAAGAAAATCTTTCGGTCATACTGATCAGTCAGTAGCCGCGAGATCGATAGTTAATAAATTAATAAATTTCCATTCTCGGAGACCCAGCGGCAGTCAGTCGGGACGGGAGAAAAGGCGAGACGAAAGTTTTCAAGCACGAGCAAAAGAGCCCCTGGGTACCGACTCTCACCGAACTATTTCCAAAAAATCAAGCGGATGCCGGCTCCTGATTGGGCACAAAAAATGCTTTGTATTTTTGTGCCCAATGGGCGAACAGTTTCTCCTGAGTTCTTTTCGTGAGTTAGTACACGACGGCTATTGTCTCGCCACACTTGCCCGGTTGGTTCATCAAGCTTGTGCGTGCAAGAAATACTTTTATTTTCTACTTTCCTAAAAAGACGAAGGAACGTTTGGGATGCTATCAGCAGGAGCAATTTAATTTTCCCCGAGAATATTCTGTTTTTGACGGATCACAATGTATCGTAAATAATAGGAACTTTAAGATGCGGCGGCGACGAGAAAGTCAATTTAGCAATAGCTTCACAAGGCAAAACAACAACTTTGCACGTGCGTCACGCTTTTTTGTACATTTCTTTGCCGTCAACTGCACGACTACCCGTGAAAATGCCTAATTTCACGTTTTGTGAAGGACGTAAACAAGCAATGACAAAATTCATTCTCTTCATGAACTTGGATGGTTGAATTCAGCGCCAGAAGAGTCAGCGCTTCTTTTTTTCCTTCTTTTTTTTTTTCTTTTTCTTTTATACTCTTTTTTTACTAGCCTGCGAACAGCAGACGCATTTCCGGTCGTCGCTTCTCTCCCTTCGAAAAATAGCGTCTGCGAACCCGAGCGGCAAAACGATTTCCGTGACGTAAAACCTTTTGTTTTGATGTTGGCCTATCAGATCAAAGGATAGAATACAGCTCGAGTGACTCCTCGCGATCTCGCGCGCTGGAGTGTTTTGGATTTCGGCGATAGTTACCAAATACGCTTTGGAACGTGACTTTCACGACCATAACAAGGTTTTCTGCGACGTTGAATGCTGACGTCTTTATGAAGCAACTGCTTCGTAAGATGTGTATGTGATGTGGGTTTCGCTTTGCAAAATATGGTAGTACGTGAAGTAAACAAAACGTGCACAAAATAATCGCTACAACGAAAGGAAAGTAACATAGCTTAATGACAACGCGCCCGGGCATCGCGCTCAGACTTATTTATTTCAATTTAACCAGCGCTGACAAAAGGTGGTGAAACAATTATACAGACACATCCTATTACTGATTCAGAAATCTTTGACAATCGCTCTTCAATAATATCGCCACAACACAATGATCTGAAATATTATAAACCTGGGCCATACCCAGCGTGAAATAAAAAGTTACAGCAGTAAATTGATCATAGTCAAGACAACATTTCTGCTACGACGCTTCGACTCATATTACAAAAAACTATTGAAATTAAAACCTTGAAAAGAACATGTATTTGAAGAAATATAAGAACAAATATAAAATGCTTTTGATCTGATCAAAGTTCTGTCTGAAACAAGAAGCAACCGCGCATGGGAAATCAATTACCACACGTCCTTGCGTTCAAAGATAAAGGAGATCTACTAAAAAATATCTAAAGCGGCACACGATAAACTATCGAAGAGTTCTCCAAAGCATACTATCCTGCCAGGAACCAGAAAGGAACACAGCAACAAACTACATGATGTGTCTACTGTCATTAGGACATTTATCGTTTGAAATGTGCATCAAAACAACTAGGTGTGGTAAATCACTGACTCCGTAGCAAATTGATAAGAAATGTTCTCTTAGTCCAGTCAGTCTAGGCATTTTCGAGGCTCAACATCAAACTAATTGCAACAGAATTGTTTTTAAGGTCATTTAAGTAAGGGTGGCCCGTTCGGCGGAACATGTCAAAATTAAGCGTTAAACATTTTGAGCTTTTAACACAGGGTACCCACGTTAGTTGAAATTATACGGTAAAACAAAAAATGCACAAAATGTGTTTGTTACTTTTATGGAAAAATGAAAGAAGAAAGAATAACTGCTACCTAGTTTTTGCTGATAAAAACGAAGTGTTTCTTTTTTCAAAAGGGATAAATATTCAACACGGTTGGCTTTTGCACAGGAAGCCCATGTTCCACTCAAAGAACCCCGAAACAACAGGAGGCTTTCAGAGTAATAAACTGAACTGTTGGCTGTAAAACTACAACAAATTTAGTCGCAAGGCCTTAAATCTGAAAAATGAAAGTCGTTACTTAATCATTAGCTTTTAAAAGATATCTTTCTTATCAAATTTCTGTTAGCCGCAAGGGTCAGAAAAATATATATCGGAGCTGGATTTTTGAATAACGTTACAGCCAAAATAGAGCTATTCCCTCAAACAGTTTTTTCTTTCAACAACTATCTCCAAAGAAGTCAACATAAAAACTAAGAGTGCAGCCATTGTTCTTCTTCAGCCTTTCCTTGTTCTTTCTAGGAGGATTTTTGGGCTCATTTTCCCTTCGGCTTTTGGTCTTTTACTCAGTGAAAAGACTGCAATTTTCGTAAGGTACGTTTTCAAAAATCCAGCAAGATAATGCTTTGGCTTTTACGGCTACCTATACATTAATTTTCGTTAACGTACCCACATCCTCAAATATACAAGTTTCACTTTTTCGAAGCTTTTCATTTTCTTCTTGTTAAAGGTGATTTGGAGAGGAGGGGAGGATAGTTTTCCTAATTCTTTGCAGAGTTTCAGTGCAGAGTTTTTGAACAGGTTAAGCTCCACTGCCTATGAATTTGATGAGAGGGAAATGCCTTTTCATTAATTAAAGGAAAAGCCTTGTTACCTTCGCAAAGGTTAACGGAACATTCATCGCATCATAAGAGCTTTGGTTCTAGCAAACGTTTGTTTCAAGAAAACGAAATAGCGATAATAGGGAAGCTGGTTTTTAAGGGAAAGATTAACTCTGTGTGGCCAAAACAATGCGTATAAAAATATCTTGTAAGAGTCTCTGGAGTAATGGAAATTCCCCACCCAGAGCATAATTCTCGCAACTCAGTCAGAAGGTTAACTTTCAGTAAGTTGAAGAGTTACACAACGCTCATCCAAAGAGAAACATGGGTTACGCAAAAAGAGGTGACACATCAGAAGCTAAGTCAGGCAAGCCCATTAATGTCGTACATATGTCCAGTGCTTTCGCGCCTTCATTGACCACTGCAATTATTTTCAGATGTTTAGGATCTCATGAGTGTTGTAGAAACAAGACGCTACCGAGCGTACACTTCGGCGTCGTGGTTGTGGAACTGATTAATTGTAAATGCGGAGGAATAGTAAGAAATGAAATATGGTAAGAGTAAGGTATTAATTTGTGAAATTATGGGAGTTGTCAGGATATTCTGAAAAGAGCAACATCCAAGAGGCCTACTTGCCAAAAACTAGCATTTCGGAACAAATTGTCTCTGAGATATTGGCCCAGTTATGCTCTGATGACTCCATACAAATCCTTCTAAACTTGACTTGGGTCTAAACGTTTAGACCTAAGTCAAATATGAGGTTACTGGCGGTGAATAACAAGTCTAACAAAACAAACAGTGAAAAAAGAATTCTCTATTTTTCTTAGTCACACCAGGCTTCAAAAAGAGCATAGCAGTTTCATGTACTGATTAAATTACGTTGAGCATGGAATTGGCTGTTACGAGTTCGAATGTTTTGAGGATACTTATTCACTGACTATCAGCACGCAGGAAAGTCGGATTAACACAAGGACGTTTAATACCAAAGGAACATAGCCTTTTCAGAGCTTTAAAACACAGCATCCGCCAACACAAACTTGACTTGAACTTAAGTAAAACTAAACAGCCTCTACCTATAATAACAAACTCTCACTTGAACTTCAGATATCTTACGGCTTCCGCCAACTTGTAAACACGGAACTTGAAAATCGACCTTCGTCACACTTGACTAAACACAACAGTCCAGCTCGTGGGAAAAAACTTAGTTCGTCAAATGACCTCGCTTGGAACTTGTATACCGTTTGACATAAGGGTCTAGAAAATACTAAACGGGCGAATAGTAGTAGCTTTTCGACATATTTTATGATTTCAGTAACCGATGCAAATCTGCTGACTCATCCTGAAATGTAAACATGCCCTAACTAATTATTCATGAATATTCCAAAAAAGTAGAGAACGTTCGAGAAAGTCACGCAACGCATGAAAGCAATTTTACTACGTGACACTCAACAAAGACAAAATGTCTTTGTGCAGCATTTTGTAACTTTAAATTCATCATAAAGCAGTTCGAAAGGAGGGCTCACTCGTGAAATGTTTTTCAACACTCGAAGAGAAATTTCGTGTCTGTGCGCGGCCACGTAATATCCTCTAGTTATTCCTCGAGTAAATTAAAGACTAAACTCGAAGGGATCTCAAGATATCACAAAGTAGTCCGGTTTCATTTCGGTTTCAGTTCCTTGATTTTAATAGCTAAATCGTGATTGGCTAAAAAGTTTTACGTCACGGAAATCGTTTTGCCGCTCGGGTTCGCTGACGCTATTTTCGGAGGGACAGAAGCGACGACCAGAAATGCGTCTGCTGTTCGCAGGCTACTTTTTTACCTGTGTGATGCATATAACTAGTAACACAATGAGGTAAATTGAAAGCAAAATTTACAGGAATATAAAAAATGCCATATGAATCATAGCGTATCTACCGGTATTTATAGTAATACAGGACACTGTTACCATTACCCAGTTCAAACGTCGAATTTCACATGTGACTAATTTAATTCGAGAGGTAACTGCTTTGAGATGCGACGTCTGAATTGGCGAAATATGGTCTAAAAACATCGCAAGAACAGCAAAAAGACAACACGACGGACAACATTTCCTATTTGGAGTATATTTGCGGACCTGAGCAGACCTTAATCTCCTAAACTTCCCGATAAAGATGCATTATCGATATGAACTTACGTGGACCGAGGTTAGCATGTGGCTGCATGTTTTAGCTTGTTTTTAAACTTGGAATTATTTTGAAGGAATGATAAAGCAATTGTTGAATTCGTCTTTCGTAGGATGTGAAGAATTCTACAGATCGAGGAGGGTGTTTTCGGCCGAGGTGGATAACATCCTCCTCGATCTTCAGAATTCTTTATATCCTACGGAAGACGAATTCAATAATTGCTAATTATGCAAATAAAAATGAAACAAGAAAGAATATAAATCAAAATAAATCAATCAATCAAAAAAAAATTAATAAATCAATAAATAAAAACAGAAACACACAGCTTATTAAAAAGCTGTGCGGCACTATCCTGAAATCTACCTTTCTCTAGTGGAGTAACTAATCGTTTCGCAGCATTAGAACGCAACAGCCTAGACGTGTACAGACAACCTCATTAATCTTGAGATAAGATGGCCATTGGTAGCCAGCCTATTTATGTCTCTAACATAACGTCCAGTGACATAACTAGCTGCATCAAATTATAAGCGTTGAAGTCTCTTCAAGAGAAACCACTGAGGAAGTGGAAAAAAAAAACAGTGCCACAATAGTCTATTTTAGACAAGATGGAATGATTCAATTAGGTGTTTTTTGAGCTTTAAGATTGCAAAGTTTTAAAATTTTCCGTAAGTGTAACAAGACTTTGATAATTGGTGCACAAAGATAGAAGTTCACTGAAATGAATCCCGAGGAGCTTGGTTAGATTAACACGCTTAAGTGATCTGTTGGATATCCTTAAGAAGGGATTGAATTGTCCAAGGGAGTGAACACGAGACATCTGGCTGGTGGACAGAACCATTGTCTTGGTCTTGGTAGGGTTAAGCGATAGGCGAGAGTCAGCAGACCAAGAGCTGAGACGGCATTGGGCGCACAGTCGAGACCTTCAGTTTTTTTTGAAAGAAAAAGTCTTTTCTTTTCCATTTCTCTCCTCCCCTCTTCTTTCGTTTTTGTTAGATCATTTTTTTCTTTTGCTGGGCATTTAGCACGCTTCATTTCCGTGGGAAATGTTATGGGAAAGCTATTTAGGATCTTAGGATTAGATGAAAGGAAAGGTAGGTGGGTAGTGGAACAAGATTTTCAAGGGAATTTTGGGGTCAACGTTACATGTTTTTTTCCTTTTTCTCCGGTCACCTACAGATATTTCCAAGTCTACTCACCATCAAAGCTTG